>JALMQS010000086.1:2442588-2808213 GCA_024734495.1 Forficula auricularia | reverse complement strand
TAATCGTTCTTTCTTAATTACGTATTCGATTAATGATCCAGAAATATATTTAAATCCAAATGCTGCGCAGATGAGAGCCCAATTTCTTTTTCATAAGTCAGCAAAAAAATTTTTTTCCAACCATCCCAATCAGAAGCTGATAATTTCATTAAATTGGCACTATACCACTCTTTTATATTGCCCTCAACGAAGATTTTTAATATTTCTATTTTTGTGTTATTATTACTAATTTCACACCTAAGGCACTCCTTTTCGAATGACTCCATCCAAACTGTTGCCTCTTGCCTTCCATTAAATTTTACAATTAAAAATTTTTTTTCTATCTCGTTTAAATTTACTTGAGTATGCGATTTTAATTTAGTTTTTTAGGTCATTGATTTGCTCTAATAGAAAATGTTCATTGGATGTTAACTCACCCTTTTTTTCCTGTTGTACAATCAGTTTCCTGATATTCCTCCAAAACATAATCCATTCACGCAAAAATTTTCTTCTTCGTCCAGATAGATTTTTTTAATTCCGTATGGACAAAATGTTACTCCCCTGTTTCCATGGCACCTCCGTTCTTTTGTGAATAGTGCGAGTGTCACTAGCCGTCCTCAAAGATAGCAGTTCAGGGATGGTTTTCAACCTTCTTCAACTCATTCTGGAGTTCGATGCCATACCCTCTTGTCCAAGAGATGTTCCGAATCAAAGATCTTTCTCCCTTTCATTCATCTTCATCAGATGTGACTTGCAGTTTTGGTTGATGTCATTATGTATCCTTCTTACCATAATCTTTTTGTAATCTTTAAATCGATTGAGGTTATAAATGATTCATTGAGCTACGAAACTTCCTGCAATGGGTTTTATTAACAAACATACAATACAATTTATACAATAAATAATTAGAAGATAATCTTACCTATAAATGAAAAGATTATAAGACCTTTATCACGTATTTAAAGATGTACAATTTATTCTTATTATCTTCTATTTATATTAAATTACAAGTTCATATTATTTAACCGAACTGACATGTGCATAGCAAGCCAGAGCTACTACCAACATAATATTTAATAAATCCATAGAGGTTATAATAAGAGCGCTAAATTAGGAATAAGATATTATTATCTAATTTACACATATATCATCACATATTACTAAAGGACATTTGTCCCTGTCTCTGTATGTACCTATGTTTCTATGTTTGTATGTCCCCAGGGGTGGGGGTTGGGGTCCAGGAGGTACAGGGTCCAAGGGTGGGGGTCCAGTGGGCTACTAAGGGGGATTTGTGCCTATGTCTGTACCTATATATATATATATGTATATATACCTATGTGAAGTTGGGAGGTGGGGTCCAGGGGTGAGGGTTCGAATCTAGAGGAAACGTGGGGATCCAGGGGATGCAGGGTCCATGGGTGGAGAGTCTAGGGGGTAGGTTTATTTGATTGGAGGGTGATCAGGGGCGGGGGACAAGTTCTGGGGTTCGGGGAGAGGGTCGGGTGGGATGAGCTGACGGGGGGGGGGGGGTTCGGGGACGGGGAAGTCCCTTGACTAACAAGAGGCCCACCGAAGGCGGGCCTTGCAGCCTACTAGAATACTAAAAATATTCAATATGATAAATTTTAAATAATTAATATATTCAATAGTGAGAGTAATCTCCGCAGTCGAAGCCTCAAATTCAATCTATGCTTTGTTTTATGTAAAAAATAATTGGTTCAATAAATTTATTATTATTATTAATTATTATTATTACTGTTGTATTAAACACAATCAATTGCTCATTTTCTCCAATTAAATTAAATTATTATATTCCTAAAGAAACATGATTAATATATAATTTTTATTTTATATTTTAGAAACATTCTACAACAATTAAATTACAAAAATTGTCAATTTGCTCAATATTGCCGAAAATCATCGTCAAATAGCAAGAACACTATTTCTAAAAGCGGTTTTTCAGTTCTAACGGCTTATTGACGTATTTGGAGGCAAGTATAACTGTTCTCTACAGCCAAGTTCTGGTCCAAAATGAAGTCCATCCCAAAGAGATGACCTGTATACGGCAATAGCGGTTGAAATAAAAAATCTTCTACCTAAGACTATGGAAAATGGAAATGAACGAGGGGGTCATAATTCGAAGGCTCAAACAAGCTTCCTTGAGTCCTAACAAATCATCTAGAGAGCTACACTTGACCAGAAAAACCTACTCTTTGCTCTATTATAGTTCTTCCAGGAACATGTAAACTTGACGATAGCAATGGACTGATTCCCCATGGGAGTCGGATGACTTTATATGGATTTCTGAGGGCCTTAATCATGGATATATGAAGCCTGAAGAATCAATGATTGACGCAATATACAAGGGTCAGTTTAATTTTGAGTAGTGATTAAAATTTCACGTGAAATATTATTAGTTACTAATTAAATAAAATAAAAAAGTGTTTCTTCTGGTGAAACGTCGTTATAAATAAATTAAAAAAAAAATTTTTCAGCAGAAAACACGCTCTTTTATTGTCTCCTTTAATTTATAAAATTCCGCTACTCTCGGCAAAAAGAAACTTTCAATTAAATTATTACTTACGCCGAGTTTAGTATTGAATACACTCAAAATTATTCAAATTTTTGTCCCCTTATTATGTTGAAAAATGTCTGAAATTTAAAGAAAAATCGTTCCAAACATGCATTTTTTCTGTCTGTGTGTTTGTATTCATATACCACACGATAACGTAAGAAAGTAAACTCATAGAAAGTTCGATTTTGTGCTAAAATGTTTGTATTTCCAATACGGAGAACTGATTAAATTTTAAACTTTCTAGCTTAAGAATTTCTGCTTCAAAAATACAAAAAACATCATTTTTTGAATTATTTTATTGAGGTTTTAAGGCAATGTATTTATAATGGCATCATGAACAATTAATTTTATATTAAAGTTTATTAGAGATTACTTAGAAAGCAGACTTTAGCGTAAATAAACTTTAAATTTAAAATAAGCTTTAAATTTGCGGATGAGCGATTCTTTCATTAGAATCTGATCGAGGAAAATTACTAAAAATGGGTGCGGATCACTGACTTTATATATAAATAAGGTCAGGTGGGGTAACTGGGGCCGGGGGCAACTGGGCCAGGGTTCCTGTAACCCCAGAGCTTTTAATTTTACCGCATTTTTTTAGCGCAATTCACTTTTTCATATTGGTGGGAAATTTTCAGTGTTCCTGAATTAGAGAAATTTCTTTAAGTTTAATTTATACTTAAGTACTTAGTTAAGTTAATTACTCATTTATCAAGTTATGTGCTTACTTCTTACCTGGTTGCCTTACCCATTTCCTTGAAAATATTGAGACTTGAGTAAATGCTTAGTGAGCTTTCTTAAGCATAAGGAACTTATTTAACTTTATTTCAATGGGTAATAATGAAATTATTTTGTTTAGTTGTTTGATTTATGATACTTTTTTTGAATTTTCTGTAATAAAAATCGATTTTAACAATTATACTTGGCGTTTAAACTTAGCTGCCTTAAAAAATTCAATAGAATAAAAAAATGAGGTCTTGGTCAACTGGGTCAACCTAGTCAGGGCCCAATACCCCGAATCGGTACATCTTTGATTATTTTTAATCCATATACAAATGAGACTAATTCTGCCTACGGCCAGGGCCTTGAGGGATAGGGACTTGTCCAACTGCTCAAAAGATGTTAAAAATTAAAAAAACAGCAAATAGGCTGGGCTGGTCCAATTGCCCCACAGCGCGTTTAACTGGGCCAACCGCAAAACTTTACATTCAACTTAAGATAATTCCAAAATTTTGAATAATCAAAAGTTGAAAGTATCATGATTATTTGAAGAAAATTTCATCTTTCAATTAATATAGTCATGAGATCTACAAGTTGTGAGGAAGCTTAGTTATAGCCAAAAATATGGAGTACTATCCTTGGGAAAACAAAAGAAGCTGGCCCAGTTACCCCACCTGGCCTTACTCCTTTATAATATACTATATACTAATAATAAATAGATCATTCAGCCCCCCTGCCACTTAGATTTATATTCTTAAAACAACTAATCTATTTTTTAAAGTTTATATTAAATTTCTCTCTATTCATTCCAGGAATCTATGAAATATTGTATTGTCATCGCAAATAGAAAGATACCTAAGCAAAATTTCAAGAAAACCAGCTCGATTGAAGTGGATCAAAATTCAATTGCACGATACACTCTTTCAAACAAAGAAACCAAGTTAAATCAGAGCTTGTAAAAATGTGTATGTAGGTGTCTTTATATACACTCTGATATATATTATATATTTAAACAATTTTTCTTAAATTCATCGATTTATCATTAAAATTTAACTATTAATTCTTAATAAATGAATGATTCCACAAGACATATGATTTTTTTTTAATTTTAATACCAAAGTAGATGATTATTACTTGAATTTTTACTTTACCATATATATAGTCAAGTATTGTAATCGTGCATGAAAAAAATGATTTTTGCTTCATTTTTTCGAAATATCTCAAAAATGGCTGAAACTATTTTAATAAAAAAAATTAGTCCAGGCAAATTACGTGAAAAATGGCATAAACAGGAAATAATTAACGATAAAGATTTTATTGGTGGAATACCTTTATTGGTACTCCAATAATACTACCCTAAGTTTTCCCCCAAATCTCTGTTGTGGCAATTTTACAGTTTTTCTTGAATAACTCTAAAACAGCTTATCAAATCAAAAAGATATCTATTGAATAAATTAAAGCTCTTTAAATTGCGCATAAAATGATAACAAATTCATCTATTTAGGTTCAGTAAAACCGGTACTAGCGCCTGTCAAAAAACAGCCCCGGGATCACTTTTGAATATCTCTTAAACTCGTACTTTTTTTGATTTTTTCCCATTTTGACCATGAAAAAGCACGTTTTCGACAAAGACCACTCTAAGCATTTTTAAACTAGATTAAATTTGCTACAATTTAAATGAAGTTTCATCTTAATTGGATAATGGAAACCCGTGCCGCAATGAGGTTGAATTTTGCAGTTTCTTTTTGCAAAAATCGCAGTTTTGCCTTCATAGAATCAAAACCACTCATCCTAGAAACTCTCGAAATAAGTACGAGTTTTTAGGGATATTCAAAAGTGATCCCGGGGGTGTTTTTTACAGGCGCTAGTACCGGTTCTACTGAACCTAAATAGATGAAATTGTTATCATTTTACGTGTAATTTAAAGAGCTTTAATTTATATAATAAATATCTTTTTGATTATATAAGCCGTTTTAGAGTTATTCAAGAAAAACTTCCGAAATTTTTTCATTTTGAGGCGCCTAGAAAAATTTCCACAACACAGATTTGGGGGGAAACTTAGGAGTATTAATATTGGAGTAGCAATAAAGGTATTCCAGCAATAAAATTTTTACCGCTAATTATTTCCTGTTAAAATCGTAATTTGTCTGGACTACATGGCATTTTGGTCTACAAGAAAGCTCTAATGAGTGAATAGAAAAAATTATATTTTTCGAGATATTAACTGTTTTTTCAAAATGTTTGTTAGTTAGTACTTTAAGTATGTTAGCAAATTTTGTATATGTTCTAGCTCAAAACCTAGTATAAATATCAAAACAAAATTTCACAGAGCTGATTAGATTTTGATTGAAATCGAACCAAAAAATTCAGAATGGGATGTTCTTTTCGTAAATGATTATAAATCATTTTATTAAAGCATTACATTAGTAATATTGAGGGAGTAGGTTGTATGGTAAAGTCATGTGGATTTGTGGATGGCCTATTCAGTTGATTTAAAATTAAAATTAATTTTTGTTTCATTAATCGCATCCATAATTAAAATCGAAGGGAGTTAGATAAAAATTAGAATTAAACACAGATATTTATTCTTTAATATTATAAAATTCTTCCAGAACTTAAGTTATTTAATTTTTAAATTATTTTTAAATTGAAAGGTTTTTTTAGTCACAAACTAATAAAAGACAATAATTTTATTAGTTTGTGACTAAAAAACATTTCAATTTAAAAATTATTATTATTTAAGGTGCCGAACGTTTCGTCCTTTTATTTTTGACTTCTTCAGCAGCTCATTATACAATTGAGTTATATACTGAGCCGCTGAAGAAGTCAAAAATAAAAGGACGAAACGTTCGGCACATTAAAGAATAAAACTCTGATTTTAATTTAATTTTCATCCAACTCTCTACAATTTCATTCATTAATTTTTGTCTTTAAATGTAAATGGATTAACATGAACGGAAACTCAAACAAATGGATTTTAAATAACGAAGTTTGTTCCAAAAAAATTTCTAAAAAATATTGTCGCGCAATAAAAGTTAATTTTATAAATTTTGATGAGATATAAATTATATTCTTAATATTATTGAGAGGGAGAGAGAGAGAGAAAGGCTTTTCAAATAATAACATTCGACTAATTTTTCAATTAAAAGCAATTTTCCGTTTCACTCTTCAGTAATAAAAATAAACATTTCGCGATGTAGACAATAATTCAAATCCAAATCCAATTACTTTTTTACACTCCGTTGGAAGAGTAACAACAGCAACAGCAAAAAAAAGGAAATTAACGACCAATTTTTTTTTCAGAAACGTATTTCCGTAATTAAATAAAAATTAATTTAATGAAATCTATAATAAATAAACTCTCAAGACTTTATTTATTTATTATTATTTCTAGTTGAAAGACTCGGCACTTTGCCCGAGTTGTTTTTCTTTTGCTCAAAAAGAAAAATAATAAATGAACATTAGCATTACAAATCAGATCATTATAACTACATAAAAACACTCATAAAATTTAATTTGTCAAAATTTTAGCTCTTAAAAAAACTCAAGTGGTGAAAATTTTAATTCTAGAATTTTTTATCATACCTACTCACTGTAATTTAATGGGCTCAACTTATTACCATTTGGCCAGTAACAAAATTCTATATAGACTCTCAAGAATAAAAACGACAAAACTATAATGAATTATATTAGCATCAAATACAATATTTTTAATAAATAAAAAAATATTGAAAAATCACAACAGCCGTGTTCAAATAAAAAATTTGATAACGGACTTTTGTATTCGGAAATCATTAAAATTAAAAATTAGAATAAATTTTCTCTCTGAGTTCTAGAATCATATAGTAAACATTATTAAAGATCTCAATACAAATAATAAAACTAGATTGAAAAGTTTTTGTTTTGCCGAGAGTAGCAGAGTTGTTGATTCACAAAGAGAAACAAAGAGGTTGTCCTCTGCTTGATGCAAATAAACATACACACATATATATCGAGATGATATATCTGTATATATATATATTATTTATTTGTTTGAGAATATAGTTTCGAAGACTTGGTCTTCATCATCAGTCTTTTTTAATTATAAATTTTGTTTTCATGGAGTCAATACCGTATGGATATTGAAAAATTGATGTTTTTTCACTGGTGGTCAGTTTAGAATTAAAAACATTTTTCTGGTTCACACTCAAATATAAACATATGTTTATATTTGAGTGTGAACCAGAAAAATGTTTTTAATTTAAACTGACCACCAGTGAAAAACATCAATTTTTCAATATCCATACGGTATTGACTCCATGAAAACAAAATTTACAATATGTTTATATTTGAGTGTGAACCAGAAAAATGTTTTTAATTCTAAACTGACCACCAGTGAAAAAACATCAATTTTTCAATATCCATACGGTATTGACTCTATACTCCATGAAAAACAATATTTATAATTAAAAAAGACTGATGATGAAGACCAAGTCTTCGAAACTATAGTCTCAAACAAATAAATAATATATATATATACAGATATATCATCTCGATATATATGTGTGAATGTTTATTTGCATCAAGCAGAGGACAACCTCTTTGTTTCTCTTTGTGAATAAAACTAGACTCATGATCTATCAATCCCTCACTGAAGAAATATCTGTCACCACGGGCATCCGTCAATGTGAAAGTCTAAGCCCAATCCTATTCAATACCATAATGGATGAAATTATATCAAATGTAGCAGCCCTTAAAACCGGTTATAGAATGAGAAATAGCGTGGTTAATTTAATATGTTACGCCGACGACACAGAGAGCGAAAAAGACCTCCAACAAATGATCAACAAATTCCAAGCCAAAGCTAAGGAATTTAACTTAGAAATTTCGATTCCTAAAACCAAATCCATGGCAATATGTAGAAGACCCAACAGACGCATAGTTATGATAAATGATACAAGAATCGAACAAGTCTCGAAATTAAATTATCTAGGAGCCGAGGTGAGCAGCGGAAATATATACGGCGAGGTGCAGCACCAAGTGATGAAGGGAGCAAAGGTCTCGGGATGTCTTCGAGACGTAGTGTTGTGGAACAATAAATATATGTCCAAGGACTGTAAGACCCGCATAACCTAAGCCGTAGAACAAGAGCAGAAACAACAGACTGCAAGTAGCCGAAATGAAAGTCCTGAGATAAGTATTAGTATAAGAGATAAAATATCCGAAATCAATGTCGAATCATCAACATATTAAAGTGGACAAAAGGAAGATGCCGAGAGTGGTACGAACATATCATGCGAATGGACTATGAGAGGCTCGCCAAACAAGCCCTACTGCCCAAACCAACCACAAAGATAAATTTTATAATTTTCTCATTAATATATCAAAGAATAATTGATATGTCAACGAGAATTATTTTGACCGCGCTGATTTGAAAAAGATATTTTTATCTCACGAGACTACTGCGGATTACGCTATTGGAATCTGCGGAGTCTTAAGTCTGGACCAAGAGAGACGCAGACTCCAATAGCGTAATCCGCAGTAGTCTCGCGATAAATTTCTCTTTCAAATAAGCGCGGTCAAAATAATTCTGGTTGACGTATCAATTATCCATTGATATATTAATGAGAAAAATTATAAAATTTATTTAATATCATTATTTTAAGTTAGAAATATATAAGTTGAGATATTATTTTCACTCAATATTTGACAAAGAGTCCCTACATTAGATTCGCGATTGAATCAAATGTAGAAAACATTCGATCAACCACAAAGAGACCTCTTGGAAGACCTCCAAAAAGATGGATTGACAGTTGGCAAGACTCCGGGGAAGACTCTGGAAATCCTAAATTAAGAAGAAGAAGAATAAATTTTCTCTTCGGAGAGAGACGGACTGGTAGAAATTTTAATTGTTAAGTGATGGAAAGGCAGTCCAAAGATAGTGAAAAAAATTCTCACGAAAAAAATAGATTTATTGGATATTCAATTTTTTATCACCCAAAAACCAACGTTTCGGACGATTTTCCCTCCTTCTTCATGGTTTAAAAGGGCTCATTGAGGGAAAATTACAAGATATTTCTCCCTTCTCTCTTCTATCAGTTCTCAAAATGTATCCTTTCTCAACAGTCATCAATAGAATTTTTAAATAATGGATTTATTTTTTTTTCTAGAAAAAAATCCATTCTTTAAAAAAGAAAAAGCCCTCAAAAAATAGCAATTTTTCAAATCTCTTTATAGCTCTGAAAAGCTCTAATGAAATTATTAATAATAAATAGATCTTTCAGCCCCCCCCCCCATAGATTTATATTCTTAAAACATATAATCTATTTTTTTTTAATTTATTTATTTCTCTATTAATTCCAGGAATCTATGAAATATTGTATCGTCATTGCAAATTGGAGAGATATCTAAGCAAAATTACAAGAAAACCAGCTCGAATGAAGTGGATCAAAATTCGATTGCCCGATACACTCTTGCAAACAGAGAAACCAAGTTAAATCAGAGCTTTTAAAAATGTTAATTGTAGGTATTTTTACATATACTCTGATAGCCCTAATGAAACTTTCTTAAAATCATCGATTTTACATTAAAATTTAACCATTCATTTCAATAAATGAACGGTCCATGGTCGACATTATGCTCTTTTTTTTTTAATTTTAATACCGAAGTAGATGATTAACGGTTGAATTTTTACTTTAAAAACAAGTATTGTAATCGTGCACGAAAAAAGTGTTTTTTTGCTTCATTTTTTCGAAATATCTAAAAAACGGCTGAAACTATCTTGATAAAAAAATTTTAGCGAAACCATGGCGTTTTCGTCTACAAAATATTAGAAGAAATTTTAATTGATAAGTGATGGAAAGCCTAAGGATAGTGAAAAAATTCTCTCTAATAAAATAGATTTATTGGATATTCGTAATAAATATATAGTTTGTCGATTGATTTTTATGTTTTCTCGCATCCAAGAAATCGGTGATCGATTTCTCCTATGGTAGTATTATTTCAATCACAATAGGTATTCTCTTTTAATTTAAAATAAAATAGCCACTATATGTCCAAGTACTTAGACAAGTGATTCTCAACCTTTTTTTCCTCGCGGAACACTTTTAATGATAATAATTTGATTGCATACCAAGAATCTAATAAAATTGTCGTTTACCAAGCTTAGTAGATACTAAAGATTGTTATAAAGGGTGTTTTTTTAGAGGTTCACAACTTTAAATTAAAATAAAACAAAGAAAAATATTTTTAATATCAATGAAACTGGCTTTATTGGAAAGATAATTTTATGTCATTAATGTTTGAATATGATTTTGGCCATGTGGTTGCCGTGGCTAGGGCATAGATGGCGCATTCTGGAATTCCAATTTTCATGTACTTTTCGCAGCAATTGCGGCCGTATTTCGCAAATAATTAGCCGCTGTGTTCTAAGTGTTCAATCGTCTCTGGTTTATGGACTTTGGGGATATGTCAAGTCACTTATCTACGCCGATAAACCAGAAGCGATTGAACACTTGGAACACAACATTCGGCGAATTATTGGCGAAATACGGCTGCAATTGCTGCGAAAAGTGTGTGAAAATTGGAAATCCAGACTGCGCCATCTACGCGCCAGCCGCGGCCAGATGGCCGAAATCATTATCAAACATTAATGGCATAAAACTATCTTTCCAATAAAGCCAGTTTCATTGATATGAAAAATATTCTTCTTTGTTTCATTTCAATTTAAAGATGTGAATCTCTAAAAAAACACCCTTTATTATAATCACATGAATATGTATCTTGAATCGCAATAAAGAAAAAAATCCTGAATTAAATACGAGAAGTACACTGTGTTTTATAATGAAGACTGCTATAAAAAATGTAGCTTTATAAAGAGGATGTTGCCAATCTATTGTAGAATAAATAAAGAACTCATAAACAGGGACAAAGGTACAGAAATATTTATATTCAAATAAATTATAAATACCTACAGAAAAACATTGGTTGAGTAGACGTATAATTAAAACTATAATTTTCGTATATAAAAGGAAATCATCGAACTAGCATTGAATATAGGGCCTGAGTGAGTATAAATTCCCTTCAACTGGGATGAGGAATTCCATAAATTTTGCCACTTCTCAAATGCTCCCCTATTAATTAAAGAGGTAGCAACAGAGCCGGGCAATTTAGGCTTAATTTCCACCCACGCATCCTGAGCCAGTTGATCGATCTTTTTTACTTGGACACCATAAGAATTTTATATTTTTATGTAGTCAATTCAATCTTTCCTTAAGGGGGTTCGTGACTGTTTATCATTTTTATAAGAAAATTCTCAAATTCTTACCATCGAATCATTGATGTATTAAATATTTATTCCCGAAATTTGAAATTGATCGTCTGTCCCATTACCGAGAAATAAATGATTGAAAATTGTCCTTTTAACATGGAAGTAAATGGACCGAGCTTTTAAAAGGGCTATAACTTCTATACAAATTATACCATTTTCAACAAATTTTTACAGATCAATAATTCAACTTTTATGAATCAAATGATACATTTTTCAATAGATTTGACAGTCTAGTTAATTAGTTATTTATAAATGTAAAAATAAAAAGTTATTTGCAGCCAACAAAATAGAACAAAAGCACCAGTGTAGAATTCAGATTCTATTTCTTGAAATCTTTTTTGTGTTAAATAAATGTATTTATAATGAGAAAAAAATTATCTCAATATTCTTTTTATTAATATTATTAAAACAAAGATCTTTATTCGAAGTTAACCTCATTATTATCAATTTTTTTTATTAAAAAATTTAGTTGTCAGAAGTTGTCACTCTGCAGAAATATAAAAGATTTTTTAATAAATAAACCAGATAGATAAGCTGTCCCGAACCTCCTTAATATACAACAAGATTAAATTATCACATTTACTTTTAGAATATTTCATAAAAAAATGTCTAATTCTAAGTGATTTCAGACAAAACTCCTCTTTTGATAGGTTTGTAATTGTAGAATTCATTTTTCGTTAATTCATTATTGTTCCGATGGTATTCACTCACTCATTCACCCAGTTTGTGCTCTGAGAGGGTTGATTCAATAAATTGCAGAACATATTGCCCGAGCGAGGCGATAAAAATACAATAATTTTAATCTAGTCATTAGCGAATGTTTATAACAAGCGGCTGGATTGTAAATAGCATTGGCGAGGGGTTTATGCGTGTCCGTGTGTGTATGAGCGAGAGACAAGGGGTGGCTTTTATGGGGCACAAAATTCTTAACAAAAAGCGATGAAGCTTTTTTTTATCACTGAAATACTTGTGGTCTTTTTTTTTAATTTAACCCCCTTAAAAATACGTACTATACATGTATAGCATTGTAATTTGTTAGATCTGTCATCGTTGATGGATATCATTCGATGACTCTATTCATTTGAAAAGAGAAGAAAAAAAATATTTATGGGTAACGCCATTAAATGGATAACGATACGACTTTAATGCATTATGCATTAGATCATTTTTCATTCGGGCTCTTTTTATGCAAGTCACCGGGCGTTAACAAAAAAATAAAATATATTATATATATCTCTATATAATAAAATAAAAAATTTCTATAAAATCCATTGGGCTGTTCAAATCAAAATAACGTCATTAAAAGAAGATTTTTTATATTCACTTTGCCATTATATAAAGGAAATAGTGCTCAAAAATTGGATTTCGAGTTTTTATCTGGAATTTCAAACTCGTTGAGACTCCATTGATTAAATATATTAATTTTTTCATATAGATTGTGTAATGTTTGCTGTATATGTCTGTAAATGCCAGATCTAATAAAAAGGGCTAAAACATATCCAAGATTCACATCTTATTGAGTATCTCCAGCAATATTTGCTAGAAAAGGGTTCTGGTCCCCATGTGATTGACACAAGTTCCTATTTATTCAATCAAGTACCTATACACAGTACTAAAGCTTAAAAGTCAGGGCTTGTATACCTTCTGGGCAGGCCGGAGTAAACACTGAATTTTTTTTCTTTGGATTTTTTTATGATATTAATGCAAGATTTTATACCAAAAAGGTGCGAATTCTATAGTTCGAGGTGTCTAGTGAAAATAAAAATAAAAATAAATTTCAAAGATTGATTCAGAGTCAAAGGTGCCTGAGGATTTGTGTCTTGAAAGATTGAAGATTATAATTATGTCGCAGGAAAGATAGATTCGAGAGTTCGAGCAGGGCCGGATTTAGGATCTTTGGGACTATAGGCTGCACCGAGGGTGAACCGCGTCCTAAAATCGTATACACCTACTTCCACTTCCACTTTAATTTCCAAATAGAAGACAATAGATGACAATAGATTATCTAATGAATTCGTAATTTTAAGTAAAAATGTTAAAAAAATCCAAAATGCAAGATAACAAAACGGATTGTAATGAACAAGCAAAATTTACTAAATCTACATAATATATTATTTAATTGAATGTAATGGAAGGGAGCCCAGGGGTAATGAGGAAAAAAAAATTAACACATATCAAATAAGGTGTAATTTATTGGAATCCTTCCTCCTTTCCTTTCAAACCGACGCGACGTTTCGGAGGATTCTTCCCTCCTTCTTCAGGGTTTCAAGGGGTCAATGAAGTGAAAAAAAAATTATATCCTTCTTCTCTCCACAAAAGTGTTCAAAACTTTCTTCTTCTTTAGCAAAGGCATAGAAAAACATTTTTTTTTCCTCCCTTTCTTAATTAGAACCATTATACTATTATATTATTTAATTTGCAGCGTTTTCGTGATCCAAAACGAAAACCCTATTTTTCCAAGGATATTTTGAAGAAAAACGATTTTTAAATAACATTTTTTTTTCAGAATTATTTATTTTACTTAAATATTTTTCAAAAAAAAAAACTTTTTATAGTGGCAGGCCCGTAGGCTGCAGCCTATTCCTATGCTTAAATCTGGCCCTGAGTTCCAGTCTCTAGAAGTCATAGAGATAAGCGAGTTTGCGAATGCCTTGATTGGGTTAGTACCTAATTTAATCTCGAAAGGGTGTGATTGTTTTAAAATCGTGTTTCGCGCAAATGAAGATGGGATTATTGATTTTATTTCATCAGAGCAGACGCCAGGGTAATATTTCTCTTATTTAGAAATTTCTGAAACGTGAATAAAAACCGTTTATAATCATGTTTTATGTTTCTGCCTGTCTTTTTGCCTAGATTAAATTGTCCACGATAAGTGAACAATTGAAAAAATCAGAAAATTTGTTCTGGATCCGAAATGTTTGTATTTTTAAAAAGAACTGATTATATTTCCAGGCCCAGAACTTCCAGTTAAAAATGAGGAAAATAAGAAATAAATTGAATTTTTATATCGGAAATTATCGAACGGTTGTAGCTAATGAGTAATAATAATTTGTATTAATAAACTTATCCAAGTTTCACTTTTCTAACTCAAACCGTTCGCAAACGGAAAATTGCAAAATCGTTCAAATTTGTGAAAAGCTTAAAAAAGATTTCTCTTTTTTTTCGAATTTTTACTTTCACTTCAATTTATATGATTATGTGGTATTTTTTGCTATATTTTCAAAAAACAAATTTTTAAATTATTTTTCTTTTTAAATTAATGTACAATTAAGTTAGTTCTTTCACAAATGCAAAAATTCAATAAGTCTTCGAAACTTGGAATATAAGTCATTAAAAGCATAATACCCACACACAGTTAAAATTTGAAGACGATTTACAAAACCAAACATGAAATAATTGCAATTAAAAATGACATTTTTTACATATGGTCGATTGGGAAAGGATGGGAAATTGATCATTATTTTATTTTATTTTCATTGAAGGACTTTCACCATCTTGATGAAAAACTAATATTTGTTAGAATAATATATTCGGAGTAACTTAAAAAAAAAAATTGAAATCATTTACCTCGTAGTTTTGATAAAAAATAAAAAAAACATATTGGGCGATTATTTTTAGTGGAGGAGGGGATATAAGATCAATCGCTTGGAAACGATCCATTCATAAAGAGGATATAGTAGTGTGAAAAGTACAGTCACGTCAAAAAACATAACCTAAAATTTTAGTATGTATAGTAAATGTATAGAGTGGTTTCGGGGCTAAAACTTTTTGTGTGGATTGTCGCGAGAGAACTACCTTAAAGAATATTCTTGTTTCTAAAATAATTATTTTTATAGATACATTTGAAATAAATCTTTAAACAATTAAAATCAATTTAATTTCTAGGCTAAACAAAGTACCTATAAATAAATACATATTTTATGTGTCGGATTCACAATTCTCCTAGAGAAAGAAAATGTGAACTGTGTTCCAGTATTTCAAATTTTTTCTAGTTGACTTCTAAATGAAAAAATAAGGGTAGGGAAATCGGTCCAAAAGATACAAAACTTAGAAGATTATTAAATTTTACTGTTTGTTTCTTATAAACGTGAGATAAATGAAATTCGTGTGGCTTGTATATCAGTTTATCTTATTTATTATTTTTCTTAAGAAAAGTTATGGAAAAGGTATTATCGTAAATTCATACGTTCATAATTTTCTTCGCTAATGCTAGAGGATTTGCTAGAAACTTTCAAAGGGGGTTAGAATAAGGAATTAGTTTTGGGGTAAACGATGTAAATTTAATAATCCCTATTTGAGTGAAGACTAGATGTGAGGAAACATTAAAGATGGATCAAAAGATTTCATTAAAATATTATTTAAAAAAGAATAAAAAAATCATTTCTTCTTTGTAATGTAAATGAAGTTTTATTAAGTTTAAAAATGATGAGTTTCATTTAACAATATTAGAACGAGAAATTTATTTACCATACGAGGTTTGGTGAAGTAATGTGTAATCGGGCAGAAAAAAGTGTTTTTGGATTGACTTTCAAAAACACCTAAAACTATTAAGTTAAAAAAATGTACTGAATTCACGTAGTTTCGGTCTATAATAAAATTAATAAAGTAAAGGGAGTGTAGTTTCACAGTGAATGAAATAAAACTCAAAGAGGTTTATACAAACTCAATATATTTCGGATTATTAGTCCATCATCAAGAGTTTACAGATTAAAAATAACGATTAATCCTAGAGTTGTTATATTTAATTAATAAAGTAAAGGGAGTGTAGTTTCACGGTGAATGAAATAAAACTCAAAGAGGTATATATAAACTCAATATATTCCGGATTATTAGTCCATCTTCCATCATCTGGAGTTTATAGATTAAAAACTACACTCCATTTACTTTATTAATTAATATCATGTTTCACCTAAAACTTACACCACTTTTCCCTAAGTAAAATCTATAATAAAACCTTGTTTGGTGAACATCGAAAAAATTATCTTTTAAGAAATAATAATTATTTTGTCAAAATGTCTCTTAAAACTTGCGGAAAATAAGAAATGGTATGTGATTTTAAATATTAAGGTATTTGGTGTTAAGTAATTTTTTTAATTTGAATGTTCAAATTAATAAAAGGGATGAAACACGCTGTTGTAGATTATTAAGAAATCAAGTATTTACCATATTATGAAAGATTTCAATTTGCCGATGGTAATAGATTCAAATTTTCTTAGAAAATCATAAGATGGGATCATCTATTAAATCCGATAGAATGGATTATTTTTAACCGACTTCAAAAAAGGAGGAGGTTCTCTATTCGACTGAATTTTTTTTTTAATTATATGTCTGAAGGGTTGTTTTGAATCTCTTCAAAATTCTAAACAGTCAACGACCTTTATTTAAATTATTGGATAAATATACTTGGTAGGTTTCACATTAAGATATAAAAATAAAACGAATTTATTTATTTTTGGAGAGACTTTAATCTCGATATATATATTTCGGGTGGCTAACTCATCTTCAGCAACTAGTAAAGTAAAGGGTTACTTTCTGTTAGCCACCCGAATATATATATATCGAGATTAAAGTCTCTCCAAAAATAAATTCGTATTTTTTATCTTAATGTGAAACATACCAAGTATTTTTTATCCAATAATTTTAAAAAATGTTTCACCAAGTACCAACACCAAATTGCTTAAAAACTATTTTATTTAAATTATATGGCATGGCTATATGTTTAAATTTAGAATCACTAGATCGCGAAATTTTACAAATTAAGATAACAATCTTTGAGTAAAATATTTAACGCGTTTACATATGTCAGAGAGGTTTTAATATGTAGATGAAACCAACTTATGATTTTCTAACAAGTATTTATTGATATCATTATTTTAAAACTATTTGTTTTTTCAGGTTTATTTTCATCAAACTTCTGCTGGTCTATAATCACCTGTTTGATCTGTTACTTCTACCTAGTTAAACACTAAACTACAAGCATGATCTTTAAATAAATGAAACAAGGAAAGTGTTTTAATGAACCAAAAGAAGATAATATAATATCAAGAAAAGGAACTCTTCATCTTAAATAATCCTAAATTTAAAGAAAATAGAAAAACAAATTCAAAGGAAAAATAGAAGAAAGTTTCTATGAACGTTCAATTAATGATTCTGGGAGTCAAGAAGTCACACTTGCTCTATTATGAATTTCAGATCATTTGGAAAATTTTACAATGAAGGATTTTCTTAACAAAGTCAAAGGATGTAGAAAATTTTAACAGGTGCTTAAAATAGATCCATGCTAATTAATAGAGAGTGTGATGTTGGTGCAAGGTGAAACATCTTTAATAAAGATAAAAGTAAATAAATATTATATGAAATATTCATTTACTATGAGTTAAGATTTCTAGGTCACTTGTTTCACATTAAAATTAAAAAATAAAAGAGGTAAATTTTAATGTGAAACAAGTGACTTAGAAATCTTAACTCATAGTAAATGAATATTTCATGTAATATTTATTTACTTTATCTCGATGCATGCTTCTGGTTGAAAAAGAACAAAAAAGAAAAGGAATGTTTCAAGATTAGTTAAGAGAATAGAAGTGGTTAAAGATTTTTGTTATGTGGGTAATAAATTGGGCCGGGAAGAGCCAAAAAGAAATTAAGTCTGTAAAGCAGTGGCGGAACTCGAATATTCACCAGACCACGCGGGGGCCCAAATCCTCTTTTTAATATATTTTCTTCTTTACACTTGTTTAAAATTAATAACATAGTTCAATAAAGATTAAATTAATTATGAACTTTAAATGATAAATTTATTAAATCACAAGAACGTTTTCAAATTAATAATCAGTCTACAGTGGGTGGGCAAATTATTATACTCATTTGAAGAATTATATCTTTCATCCGTTTTTAAGGATTTAGCTTACTATTAAGCTGATAATATCGTTTCATTTGTTACCTTTATAGGTTTATTAGCTTAGGACAATACAATTTCAATATTTAGTGAATCCTCCCTTTCGAACATTCACATTTTGTATGCTGGCAATGCATTTGTTGGTTATTTCTTCAAGTGCAGGTGTATTGTGCCATGCTTTAATAATATTTTCTATCAAGTCCCTTTTTAACCGACTTCAAAAAAGGAGGAGGTTCTCTATTCGGTTGAATTTTTTTTTTTTTTTTTTTTTTTGTGCCTATGTTACCTCATATCTCCGCCAATTCTCAACCGATTTTGAAAATTTTTTTTGCATTGGGTCCAGTCTAGCTTCCGATTGGTCCCATTTTTTTTTCGTTTTTTTTTCATAGGTATTAGACCTTTTTATTAGGTTTGTTTAGACCTAACCTCTTTGTTTATGAACCGATTTCGATGGTTCTTTTATCCGATAGGGGGTGTCTTGGGGATGGTGCCATATTAATTTGATCAAGTTCTGATGATATGATCACTATTAATAACATCACTAAAAAGAGAAAATAAAATAATTTTTAAGAAAAATAAAAACCGACTTCAAAAAATTAAATGCAACAAATAAAATACACTAAAAGGTATAAAATAATTATTATCTTATTTAGTTACAACTAAACGACGAAATATTAACATGAAATTACTTTTTGAAGTTGGTGCCAAACATATACCTTTTATGAATCGCACTCGACGGATCTTACTTAGTACGTTTGGAGGGTATGCTCGCTTATAGGTATAGTTTGTTTGGCACCGACTTCAAAAAGTAATTTCATGTTAATATTTCGTCGTTTAGTTGTAACTAAATAAGATAATAATTATTTTATACCTTTTAGTGTATTTTATTTGTTGCATTTAATTTTTTTGAAGTCGGTTGTTTATTTTTTTCTTAAAAAATTATTTTTGTTAGTAATTATTTTATCTTTGCAAATTTCTTTTTTTAGATCCGCCCATACATTTTCGATCGGGTTGAGCTCTGCCGAGTTGTCAGGCCAGTCCAAAAGGGTTAGGTTATTAGACTAGATTACTACTAGATTTTTTGAAAAGTTTGAATAAAATAAATATACTTGATAAAAATCATTTGAGTATAATAATTTGGCCACCCACTGTATATTAGGTTTAGAAGCGAAACCACGCCACAAAATGGAAATAAAACATTAATAATAAATTGTATAAATCTAAAATTAAGAATGAAGATAAATATATATTTTCTTTCGTTCTTGTGTTTTAAATAATAATTAAATGATGCAATTTTTTTCTTTTTTACAATAATAAAAATGTACAAATAAAAACTTGTGTTTTCGTGATAAAGGTCCTAATAATATTTTAAGGATGGCCGAAAATTTCTAGTTCTGCCACTGCTATGAAGTAAATCTCTCTTGAGAAATTGCTCAAACTAGAAAACAAACATTTTATGCTCCTCATCAATAGTAGTAAATAAAAAATTGAAAACTTAGTATAGAATATGGGGGGTTCTGGATGTGAAACTTGTGTAATAGGAGCAGCAGATAGGGTTGCTAATTTTGGAGCACAGATTTGCAGGGAAATTGACAATTCAAATGCGGGACGGGGCTGGAAAAAGCGGGACTCAGCAAAATGTTACCTTAAGTATAGGAAAGCATGAAATTTGCAGAAAAAATATTGGATGGTTTATTAGTAGAGTTAGCACACTTGTTTTGGTAGAGATTCTTAAATCTTTATTTAATGATCGAATTAAAAGTACAAAATTAAATTTTTGCAATCTTACTCGAGTATAACGGAACAATTAGCATCCGCACACCTATATCGCGAAACGCCTCTTCCAGGGTTCGCGGGGGCAATTGTTGCAGCAGATAAAGAGTAGTTAGAACTCTCGGTTTTATAGAAAATGGATGGACTAATGAGAAACTTCTCGAATAAAATACAGAAAATGTAACTTTGTAGAAGGCTAAGGAGCTTAGAGAATGAAATATTATAAACCTTAAGTAGAAGAACATGGAACATGAATAAATGTATTTTTTATGAGTTGCTCGTGTAACCCTTTGCCTAACTAACAAGTGTCTCCCGTGTTTGGGATTCTCTTCTCTTTTATGACATTCATAAAATGATTCTATTGCTTTACAATTCCATTATCTACTTAAAATAATGAGCCACATTTTTATAACATTTGAACAAATTTATTGACTCATAGATCATAAAATATTATAATGTTATGTTATAAATAAATTAGAAGTTTAAGAATATGTATTTTTTTTTCCTGAATAATCAAAGAGTAGTATATACGTTGTTATTTTGTTTCTGTTGTAATTAATGTGTAGTATTTTAATTTGAGGAGGTTGAATTAAAGGTTTATACAATATTTAAATTGAAAAGAAGTCCGAGTGGAAACGTCTGTCAATAGTTTAAATTAATATTAAATATTTAATAAAGGCATGTTTATTTATTTATTTATTTATTTGGAGAAAACAACAGTCATAGTTCACAAAAAAATAATACAAAACAAACATAATATAGATCAGAAAAAATAAAAAAACTATGACTTATTACACATTTTCTCACTGAGAGATACAACATAAAACAAAGTTGGAATCTAGGGACAGAGCCCGAAATACAAATTTTAGCATGTTGAGTGATTCTTATCCATTTTCAAGCTTAATAGAAGGAATCACATGGAAATGGACAATTACATTTAAATCAAATTTACAAAAGACGAAACAACAGTAATAACTTAACTTAGAACAGAGCCTCTCTCAAACAAACCAAAAGGCTCGCCGGCTCACCCGGCCCCCCAGTGGCCCACTCTCACCCAACCCAAAATGACTCAAACAGCCAAAAAGTCAAATAAATCAAAGTCTGTTTTCGACATTTTATACGAGGATAAGTCAAAAATTACCTACACTTTTCGTTCTACAACTTTATTAAACTAAGATAGGAGGCGGCCGCATGCGCATGCGTTGAGTTGGCGCATCTGTGGTCACGTGTGCGGAATTTAATCACGATCGCGTCAGTCTAGCTACAACAGCATAAGCATGTCAGCTCCGCTATCAGATTGCACCAAAGAGGAGCAACGACGACTGGTGAGACGACTACTTGGACAGGGGGACTACCGAAAATAGTAGGTACAGTGATTTGTTGACCAATAGGCTGAAGTCAGCGATTCGAAACAAACGCCGTGGCCTACTCTCAAAGAAAGTTTTGTTGTTGCAAGACAACGTCCGCCGCACACGGCCCATCACACCATAGAAACAATAAACAGGTTGGGCTTTGAGACTCTGGAACACCTTCCCTACAGCCCAGATCTCGCTCCCTCAAACTTTCATCTCTTTGGACCGCTCAAGAAAGCTTTGAGAAGTCGTCTATTTGCCTCAGACATGGACGTTTGGAGTGCTGTGCAAAAGTGGCTTCATGACCAACCGAAAACCTTCTACCAGGAAGGCATCTGGAAACTTGTGGCTCGCTGGACCAATTGCATTGCTAAAGGTGGAGACTATATCGAAAAATAATGTATCTGTTGTACACCTATCTTAGTTTAATGAAGTTGTAGAACGAAAAGTGTAAGTAATTTTTGACTTATCCTCGTATATACTCTGAGCACGCACTACAAAAGCGAGAGTTAGCTAGATTCTTTGTTTTTGTTACGTTCAAAAATAAAACAGGAATTAGGACCGTATTAGTGCCAAGACAATGTCCATCTGTCCATCTATCAAAGTAAACTAAATACGATACAAAACTGAAATTTACAAAGTGTATGTTTTCATTTTGCTCGAAATCAAAAATCGTATTAAAATTTTATTCGAAAAATTATTTTGGGGAGGACCGAATTTTCGTGTGACCAAAAATATATATTATAATATAATCGATAAATATGAGGTATCACTGTAAAGATTTCTTTAAGATAGTTGTTTCGCGACAATACTAGCAAAAATTTAATGCTAGAATTTATAGAACAGACAATAAGGATTCATAATTCATAAGCACAAAACTTTTTGCTGTTTATGTACCACTATTAGCCAATCCCATGCTCATTTGACAAATCTGGCAACCCCGTCCGAGCTTGTATATATTTTATCATAGAAATGTCAGATAAAGTACATTATAAAGGAAGATTTATAAATAAAACAAAAAGTTCTTAATAAGCGATTGAAAGCTGTTGCGACAAATGAAAAAAACGTCAGAAAAATTACTAAAGTTAACCCACTTTTTAGGTTAAATAAATGCGTTGTTGCCAGCTTGTTTTTAGTGTAAATGTTTATTTATACATTTTTCATTATTTATTAATTATTATCTTAGAAACTGTGTTGTAACTATGAATTAAAATTTTCTTAAAAAAATGTATTAGTAATTGTTTAATGTTGGTTTAGTTTTTTATAAAAATGGTAAGAAGAGTTTCTTAATTATAATTAAATATGTATGTAAACTTTACGATATCCCGTATAGTGCAATATATAAGAGTCTGAAAAACTCTATCTTTGGAATTTAATATCTCCGGAACTGTATTGTTCATAAATTTCGTTTTGCCACCAATTGATTCAGAAGTATTTAAATAATAAACTGTCTAAATTTCAAAGAAATCCTAAGAAAACCCATATGGTGAAACAGCTACCTTAATAATAATTAGGATAATTTTTTTTAAATCTAATTTTCTTTAAAATAACAGAAAACAATCTAATTTTGTAATTACTTTTTTTGATGGTTTGTTGACGAAAAATAGAATCTGTAAATTTGAAAAATATACAATATATTGATCAATGCCAAAGCGGCCTTATCGATTTTAAATTTCGAAGTTGGCTTAATTTGATTTGAAATGTTTTAAAAAAAGCAAATTACATTAAGGTTTCTCCCCAGAAGTGGTTTAATGGTTTTGTATGAAAAGGTGATTTATTTTAAAAAACGTTGTAAAAAATGGCAAATGATAAAATTTGAAAAATTCTGATGTAGTCAGTCAAAAGGTCAGTAACGATATTTCTACAATAGTTAAATCGAGGGTAAAATAATACTAAGTCAAATCCCCAAATTAAGTCAAATATTGACTATGTGAGAGAGTAACATGAAATGCCTCGGTTATATCGAAACTGAATAGGCGAAATGGAGGGAAATACTTGTTTTCTAAAAATTCTAAGCAAACTGTTTGAACTAGAAAACTGAAATTTGGATTAAAGCTAGGGTAATTAATTCAAACTTTTCTGCCAAATTTCAGCTTATTAGTATACAATCTTTCGATAGCTTCACAAGACAAATAATTTTTCTCATTTTCTGTATTTTTTAACCAGAAGTTAAGGTAGTTCTTTCACAAATGCAAAAATTCAAAAAGGCTTTGAAAATTGGAATATAAGTCATTAAAAGCATAATACACATACTGCTAAAATTTGAAGACGATTTAGCACACCAAAGATGAAATAATTACGATTAAAAATGAAATTGTTTACATAGGGTAGATAGGGAAAGGGTGGGGATCCGATCATTATTTTATTTATTTTTTTCATTGAAGGATCAGAAATGATATCGATATGGGTTTTGTTTAGAAAGGTGAAGCATTGAAATACTAAAAAAATTGTTTGAGTATTTTGCTCTATTTGTCCCCGAAAAGGAGATATAATCATTTTTGGGAATTTTTAAAGTGCTCTATCTCCTCGAGTTTTTAAGTTTCAGCATTAAAATTTGGTACATATAATGCGAAATCTCGGGAATATTTTTTATTTTTTTTTTTTGAAATTTGACCCCTGAACTGAAAAATGGGGGATTTTTGATTTTGTGGTCTAAAACACAAAAGGCTTCGTATCTTTCTTGCCCATGGACCAAACTCAACCAAATTTTGTATAAATAATGTGGGCCACTAGAAGGCGGGCTGGAGGATGTCAGCTTGTTTTTAGTGTAAATTTTTCATTATTTATTAATTATTATCTCAGAAACTGTGTTGTAACTATGAATTAAAATTTTCTTAAAAAATGTATTAGTTATTGTTTAATGTTGGTTTAGTTTTTTATAACAATGGAAAGAAGAGTTTCTTAATTATATTTAAATATGTATGTAAACTTTCCGATATCCCGTATAATGCAATCTATAAGTAATCTTTAAAGAATTTGGTGTCGGTTCTAGGTGAAACATTTTAATAGATAATAAGTAAAAATATATTTTTCTAGGTGGGTTTCACAAATAAAACAAATATATGTTTTGAGTTTTTATCTCGATATATATTTCGGGTTATGAGCCCATCAGTTTTCTTTTGTAACTCCTGATGATGGGCTCATAACCCGAAACATATATCGAGACAAAAACTCAAAACATATATTTGCCCTATTTGTGAAACCCACCTAGAAAAATATATTTTTACTTATTATCAATGTATAAGTGTCTGAAAAACTCTATCTTTGGAATTTAATATCTCCGGAACTATATTGTTCGTTTTGCCTCCAATCGATGAATAAGTATTTATATAATAATCTATCTAAATTTCAAAAAAAAATTTAAGAAAACTTATATGGTGAAACAACTACTTTAAATTTATGATATCTTTACAAAAATCAAATATTAAAATAAAAGTAAATTATTTTTGTATTACCTTGACATAACGGCTATTACCTATATCACCTTCTCCTCTATATTATTATTACTAGAATACTAGACAGATAAATAATGAGCAAAGTAAAAAACAGTGGCAGTTGTAATACACATTACACATGTTTAATAAATGAATATTGAGTGTTTGTATAAATCAACAACAAACAACTCATTAACATCGCATATCTGCTCTATTGACATTTATTAACAAGTGGGATTGGCAGTTTTTATTTATTATTATTCTTTTTTTTTTTTTTAATTAAAGTGATATTTATTTATACCCTACATTTTTTACAATTCGAATTCAACGAGAAATGAAATATTTTTATGAAAAATAATTATTGAAGGGAATGAATTGTACGATGAGAATGAATAGCTACTGAGAAAGAATTCCGCCTAGCGTTGAGAGAGAATTCAAAAGATTTTATTTTGAATATAAATTAAAAATTAGATTTTCCAGGGAAAGAATTTCTATTTAACTAAATCTTTCTTTCGCCACTCTCTCTCTCTTTCTAATTCTTTTTACTATATATATATATATATATACATATTTGGGGAAAAATATTTTCCAAAGGTAGTAAATAGCGAAGGTAATTGCCCTCATGTTTCTTGATTAACTCCATTCACAGCATCTTAAATCACCAAAGCAAATATTTTAGATTGAGTTTATTTTCCCTGTTTATTAGCTGATTCATGAATTCAAGTTATTTTCTAGTTTCGTCAAAAAATCAGCGCGTCAAAAATACAGTAATTAATTTTTAGAGAGTCTGGTGTTGATGCGTGGTGAAATATATTTTAATAAAAGAAAAGTAAAAATATTTTTTGGGAAATTATTATTTACTATGAGTTACTAGTTCACTTGTTTCAGGTATAAGAAATAAAAGAGAGAGTTTTTTCAATATATATATTTCGGGCTGTCAGCCCATCGTCAAGAGATACAGAAAATAACTAATTCAACTTTAAAATGCCTTCGGCGGCCCTCTTGTTGGCCAGGGGGCTCACCCCCTGGACCCCCACCCCTCGAACCCCACTCCTGCCAAACCCACCCAGCATCCTCACCCACACCACCACCCCAATGTACAGACAAAACCTTAATTTTATATATATAGATAATTTCATTTAAATTGGTAACCATGACGACTGTTTTTGTTGGGGGACGGTCATACATACGTACATAGATACATAGAGAGGCAAAAATGCTTTTTAGTAATATGTGATATACGTACAGATACAGAGAGAAATGCCCTTTAGTACCCCTGAACTCCCACATCCCTGACTCCCGACGCCCTGGACCCCATTTTCAAACCCCCGCCCCTGGACCCCATCCCCCACCCCCTGGAGGACGTACAAACATAGGTATATATACAGTATATAGTAGCCCCCTGGATATAGGCACAGACACAGAAAGATATACCCTTTAGTACCTGCCAACCCCCACCCCTGAACCCCACCTCCTATCCCCTGGGGGACTGACATAGGTACATAGGTAGGTACAGAGGCAGGCACATATGTGCTTTAGAGGTATAGGATGTGTACAGAAGGCACAGATATTATATTTACAAGTGAAAGAAATTTTTAACAAGTCAATACCTCTTGGAGGTAAAGAATTTTATTAGGTACACAAAGGAAAATATTTTTAAAGGGGTAGGCTCCTTTATCATTTTTTCTATGTATTGGGATAATGGGGGTTCCTTTAAATTATTTGAATGGGTTGGGAATACGAGAATTAATTCATTATTATTAAAAGATCTATACAGTATAATTACTAGGTGCATTTTATATAATAATAAAAATCAGATGTATAGCTGTTAAAGTTTTTATTTTGATGATTGAATTTTTAGTGTACTATTTTATTTTTATTTTATTTAATTATTTTTTATTCTCTCTTTTGTTAGAGGCCTACCTTGAGGAGGCTGATTCCACAAATACTATGTAAAATAATTGTAATTAATGTAAATATTATACAAATTGTAATAAAAATGGCTATAAATAAATAAATACATTATTTTTCTCTGGCTGATCTTTGGTTTTATGGTCCATTTAGCCTGTTCCTATGTAGAATGAAACGAGATGACAGTGGGGGTAGATGTGAGCGGTGTAGTTGGTTTGTGGGGGTACAGGAGGTGGGTGAAGTGGTGGGGTCCTGGGGCGAAAGGGGGTTGGGGATTAATATATAGTTTTTAACTGAAGCAAAATGTTACCGAGCATTGCTCGGTGGCCAGGTACTATTGGGTTATTTGTTGTAAATATAGTAAAATAGTTATAATTAATTATTTGTGATTGAAATAAAAATTTAAATCCTAATATTAATAAATCAATTATTTATTGAAATTTTAAAATTTATAAATAAAAATAAAATGTATTTGCTTTTTTTGTAATTTTAATATACGAGAAAGACTGTATGGTAAAGTAAATGGTAATATTATAGCTTATATAATAGTGAATTTTTGTTTTCTAAATTGAAAAATTATTAAAATTTTGGTTTCTAATTAAAAATGAAGAGAAAAGAGAGTGCTCTACACACTAGTTTATTATTAATAATTATGAATTAAGAAAATTGCAATCCAAACTATATTTAAAAGCTTGAAAAATATTAGAGGCGAGGATAAATAAATCGAAAAATTTATATATAATATTAAAATTATAATCTAATGAAGAATTGATAAGATAAATAATTGTTTAGAATGAATAATAATAATGGAGAAAGTGAATGAAAGAGATAATTTACCTTGAGAACGAGACCGCATGGGAACCCGTCCGCTCGCACTCACTTAACGGTAAAGACTGAGCCAAGCGCTGGTCGGCGGCCGCTTATCAGTTTCCAAGAAATGTTTTTCATTTGTTTTGCAAATTATATTTTACTTTATTATAAGCAATTAGAATCAACTTGTGTGATCACCACACGACTTTAACATTAGTTTCCACCTTATTTGGAACCAGCTGCGAAACCCGCCTTCGGCGGGCATCTTGCTGTCCAGGATGGTTCTTGATTTTTTGACTCTGAACATTCGTGGGTTTTAAAATAATAATTTAATAAATCTTATAAAAATAAAAGTGCTGAAATGACTCAATTACACTGTTCGACAAATAATTTCTCCCCGTAAATCGAACAATGGATTCCCATGGAGTTTTATATGCTGTTTATCATGCAATTTCCCAATTTTTTAGAACACGTCAGAGTTTTGAGATATTATCGGTCAAAATGGCGAAAGAGGCAATTTTGAGCTATTTTCGAGTCCCATTAAATATTAAACAGCAATATTTGAAATCAAAATATATTATTGACGTAATAGAAAACAGCTTCCTCTTTGATTTTCAAATTACTATTTGTTTTTAGCTCAATTATAGCTCTAGTTATATCTAAAAAACTAAAACTACGTGATTTTAAAGGATAATAAACATACATAAAAACATAAGTTTTTAGTCTTTTAGCTAAATATCGAGTTCTAATTGAGCCTAAAACAAGTGGTAATTTGAAAATCAAAGAGGAAGCTGTTTTCTACTACGGCAACAAAATATTTTGATTTCAAATATTGCTGTTTAATATCTAATGGGACTCGAAAATAGGTCAAAATGGCCTTTTTCGTCATTTTGATCGATAATATCTCAAAACTCGGACGTGTTGTAAAAATTCTGGAAATTGCATGATAATCAGCGTATAAAACTCTACTAGAGTCCATTGTTAGATTTACGGTGAGAAATTTTTGTTGAATTTTTGTCGAGCAGTGTTATTAAAATTCTTCCAAACATGCGAGATATATAGAGACTCAATCTTGTTTCCATACTGAGGATAGCGAAGATTGTTCGCTGAAACGATTCTTTTTCTGTTACAATTAAATCAACAACCAAGATAAGAACAATTTTTTGTTTATAAAAAATTCCTTCTGTCAAAAACTGATATCCTACATCTGATCTCAAGTTGTGACTCTATATACCTCGCATCGTTTGGAAGAATTTTAATTATTTAAATTTTCTAATTTTAATAAATTTGACATAAACTATTTGTGGGTTTTAAATGAGTGGATCATTACGGACAGCATAAGCGCTTTATAATAGAAGATTATCATAGCAATTTTTTTCATTCAAATTTTATTTCAATTTGTGTTTATCCCAAGCCGTTTTAAGAAAACCGAACAAAAGACGAAATTGCAAAATAGCAAAAATCTTCAAGGAAACATCAACTTCCTGTTCTTCGATTTTAGCCAAAACCTTGAGGTAGGTACTTTTTCTAGCTTCTAGATAGAATAAGTTTCAAATTCCAAAGCTCTGCGACTTACCGTAGACGAGATATTAACGATTAAAATATTTATTTTGGGACACTCCTAAATTACACCCTCTTCTTTTATTCCAATCGGATGAAAATTTATACACGACTAATAACTTATGACACTTGATATGTACAGCAATAAAAAAAATATCGTTAAAGCCGTTTTTGGGAAGATCACAAAAAAACATTATCTTTCATGTAAATGTCAACTTTCGTTGTTCTGATTTCAACCAAAAGCTTGCTGTAGCCTGTATGGAGCTTAAGTTTCAAACCTCCGAGATTTATGGTTGCGAAAAATAGGAAATGAGTTCATGATATGAAAACTATTCAATTAACAAGGACGCCTGTAGGATAGGCTAGTACAATCCAGAAGCGTATTTCAGTTGCATAAATACAGGCGGACGACATTCCGAGACTATTCTTTGTAGTACCTAGCTTTAGTTACCATAAAAGCAATTTATATCTATCAATAGTCTTCACACAAGACACGCAAGACTTAAAAATATCTCCAGAAATGGGTGTCGAATATCGTGCATTCTGACCATATCTCCTGCAGTCTAGATTTTTTCAGCAGTAACTTTTCATTCGATAAAAAAATAAACTGGCATATCATCAAATTTGCAATTTCTACACATTTTATCCAACCTTGAAAAACATGTTCGATTCAAATTACGTCCAGGGTGATAATAAAAAAAGATAATAAATTTCTCCATAATAACAAAAGAATATTGAGCCTCCCCCCTTCACTTTTCGCGTTGCAATTGATATTTTGCTCCTTTCAAAGTAGTGTCCAATAGAGATATAATAACACACTAGGGTGGTCCTTCTTTTGGATATTTTCGAATTTTTACGCTGACATAGCCTCATATGGTTCTAAATAAATAAATAAAATATATACCCCAACTTATCAAGTCAATTTTAACCTGGGCCGCACAGTGCTGCAATTTTCCCATCTAAATAACATGGGGTTTTTGGCATTGAACGATAATTTTTTAATCCGGCCAAAGTAGTAGTTCAAAAAATTTGAAACACTGTAGACTTTATCCTTATGATAGTAGCTAACACACAGAATTGTTATAGATTTATCTATTATAATTATGGAGTATATAACTTACTGAAACTAAAATATAGCAGTATTTAATCTAGAAGCTGTAACTCCAAAATTATAATAGCTAAAAATCTGTAAAATTTCTGTGTGCTAGCTACTATTATAAGAATAAAGTCAACAGAGTCTCAAATTTTTTGAAGGATTTCTTTGGCCCGAATAAAAAATCGGTCGTTCAATGCCAAAAACCCCATATTATTTAGATGAGAAACTTGAATCGCTGTGTGGCACAGGTTAAAATTGACATAGAGACTTGAAAATTGGGGGATATTTTTTGTTATTTATTTCGAACAAATGAGCCTCTGACAGCGTAAAAATTCGAAAATACCCAAAAAAAGGACTCTCTAATAACACACTTATGCCAGCGTCATTTGTGGATTTTTAGTATATAGGTACTTATATGAGGAATATGAAAAACAAATACAAGGTTTTTTTTTATTTAATCAAGTCTCACACTTGTTAAATTAATTTGGACTTTACCGTTTATTTTTAAGCCGGATCAATAAAAAAAAGGTTTTCTAAATTTTAACCTATTTAATCCGTCTGCGGATTATATTGTTCTCATAAAATTTCAAATGGGAATTTATTAAACATATCGTGTGAATATCAATTTAATTTACTGAATATTCAAAAGCATTTTGTAGCTATGATTTTCACCTAGATATATAGGAAAAATAAACTATCATAAATACACTGATGGAAATATCAAATAAAATATTAGCTGCTATGACGGATGAGATATTTTGTTTAAATTGTATAATTTTGAATTTGTTTTATTAATTATATAAATCTATTTATAAAAGAGAAGAGGACTTTAGATTTTAATTGGAAATTAATAAATAATTAATGAAAAGCTTAAACATAGTCCTATTACAATTTGCTCATTCAATTATTTATTAATATCCATCGGATGTTCTTTTTGCTAAATACCATTTGTTGAAATAACTTCTGCCTTTACAGACCTATGCTTAATGAGTAAAGGCTACACAAATGGCCGAAAACCCTCAATAATGGTAAACATTCAGTGTGCCTTATCAAATACAGTGGAAGGTAACGGGAAACTATTCTGGATTAGACTTAGTCAAATGTATGATTAAGAATAATAATTATTGGATAAAAAATGTTTCACCAAGTACCAACACCAAATTCCTTAAAAACTATTGAAGAATAATAATGTTAACTTTATGTATAACTAGCTGCAAGGCCCGCCTTCGGCGGCCCTCTTGCCCTCGAACCCCACCCTCATCCCCCACTCCCACCAACTACACCCCCGAAACCCACCCAGAATCCCGCACTCCCACCCCGCACCATTCCCAACCCCCGCCCCCATACCACCACCTCAACACTCCATTCCGCACCCTAACCCACTACCACCACCCCTAAAACCCCCTCCAGCACCCCCAATCTGCACCCGTTCCCAACCCCCGCCCCCACACCACAACCGCACCCCACTCACCTCAGATCCCGCACCCCATCCAGCCCGTGCCCTCCAATCCTGCGCACCACACCCCCGCCTAGCCCCCTGGACTCCACCCCGCACCACCCCCTTCATCCCCACCCTACTCCGCCTCACTCTTCACCCCACCCCCATTCCATCGACTTAAAATCAAAAAGACTAAATTCTTTTTTGGTAAACAACTCAACCTTGAGTCGATTCCCCCCATGTCTTCAGCAATGGTTACCAATAATAAACGAAAAGTTTAAAATCCAATGTAGAATGGTTATTCCTCAAGTATTAGATGTGAATCGATCGCTATTTTTGAATTTAAGTCAACATGGGCTGCAAATAGCAAGTGATATTTGATTAATAATAAAGGAATAAACATATTAATATTTCAAATGACTTTGGATAAGGTTTAGCAACGATCTGTTGCAGTTTATTTTTTTATAATATAAGTATAGATCTAACATTTGGTCACCAAAGCTTTCGAAGAAGCACCTATTTCCGTCAAATACAACTTTCAAATGAACTGTATTAAATTTTATAACTTTTTAAAGCGTGAACCGGCGCTATTGAAAAAAAATTAATTCTACTGAAAAGTATCAAAATTAATGTTATTTAAATTTTTTAATGTGTGTGTATCTGTAATAATTAAGATTGTTTAAAATTTTACTGTATGTATGCATTGTTGTATGCTACTATTTTGGTAATAAATGTTTTAAACTAATGCATTTTATGAGGTATTTTTTAAATTTCTTCGATATGTCCTTTATTTCCCCCAAAAAGTAGGGTTACCGTAATTATACTTTGCACTTGGTTACAACATTGTGACTGTTTCAAGGTATTAGGCATCACTCGCGACCTCTCGAAGTGGTATAGAATGGCTGGAAATTAATATTGAATTTTGTCCGGATTTTGTTGACCATGCCTCATTTTTAATATATGATAATTATTATTCCCCAAGATCATTTAACCCTCTAATTACAAGTTTAAAATTTGAACATGGTTAAATGGGATGTGATTAAAAATGTGAGCTTATACTATTATGTGAGTATAAATATATATAGCAATTAATTTTAGTCTAGAGATGGTTTTTGATATTTAATATTTAAATTGGAATCTCGCAGGTCATATATTGCCTCTCGTGCCTGATTTGGAGTGCGTGGTCAGCGGCCATATACCCTCTGATGACTTCATTAGCCCTTTCTCTCACTTTCTCTCTCCCTGTTAGTCATTACCGGTCACCTAGGGCGTGGATTTAATACAATTTTCCACTATCTTCAGTTATTTATTCCTTTTTTTTACATGTGTAAAGAATGAAGAGCAAGTGGAAAAAAATAATAATAAAAAAAGAGTGTCGGAAGGGAATATTAATTTGTGCATTTTGAAAGCGGAATTCACATTTAAATAATTTAAAGCTTGCCCCGACGTTGTTGTTGTATGCATAATGGAGGGCCGATGTCGCCCGTCCGGGTATGAATTAGTGTGGAGACCATTAATTGCAGACCATTTAGCCGATGGGCGATTCATCAGATACGGAGTCAAGCGAGAGACGTTTTATTGTCGGCAATAATGACGAAATAGAGATCCTGTATCTCTCTACCTATTAAAGACGTTAATGGTTTATCAGTGAGAATTGTGAAATACTATGTATAAGAGATATTGAGGAATTCGAATTAGCTGCTATGCAGACCACAAAACTTACATTCACTCATCATTAAAATTTTCAAAGCTAGTGCACAGGGGGATTCATACCCCCCATGCTACTCCAATATTTTTATTCGTAAATGAAAGATGTCGAATAAATAATAAATATATTGTGGAAACACCAAGACTTGAGGCAGAGGATAAAAGAACACGTGTCATCAGTTAATGGAAATAAGTTAGTTTCCGCTTTGTTCATTAATACCTACTATATATAAGAGCCTAGATTAATTTGTAACAACGCTGAGATAATTTTCTTTAAAAAAATTACTCTCTTGCCTAGAATCGAACCGACGAACTCTTGAACTAAGGGCATCAGCTCTAGCCATTACACCAATGCAACATTAATATTTATAACTTGATTTCTGTTACTAAAACTATATATTTTTGATTTAGACTTTGTGTCGAGATAATATTGTATTCATTTGAACTCGAATGAAAATGAAAAAACACCAATAGATTTTAAATTAAGAAACATTAAATATATATTAATTAACGAGGTAAATTTGAAATATAATTGTCAGCTCGGATTTTAAACTGATGGCTCCAATCGATTTTCATTAATCAGGGAAATTTGAAATATAATTGTAATTTAGACTCGAATTTTGAAATGAAAGACTCCAATTCATTTAAAATTAAGAAACATTAAATATATTGGTAATTATTCCTCCCCCTCCTCCTCGCTACTCAAAAATTAAAGAGGCGAAACTTTTAAGAGACGATGTATTTTCGGTAGTTTACGTGTATACATTCGGAGTGTGGTTTTTTAAGAGAAATAAAATTTTTGGACCGAGACGCTGCCCGCCAGGGCACCAGCCCGGAGGGCCGAGCTTCGAGGGCGTACCGAAGGCACTCTCGAAAAGCTCGTTGATAATAAGTATAGTTTTGATTTCGAAGGCACAGGAATTCTTGACTACGAAACGAATTGGACAAAAAGGAAAATAAAAGAGTCACTGTACCTATATATTAAAAAAAATTGCAAACCGTGTGAATTTTAAAATGGACGCAGAGAATATTTCAGTGCTACAGTCTAATTGTGTCATTGTTGTGAGTGTTTTTGTTAGATTGTGATCTTGGAGAGGTATGAATGTTAAGAAAAATATTTTAAAGGTGTATTTATGTATAGATGTGTCTTAGTATAAAAGTAAATTTATCCTTCTTAATGTGTTTTGAGAATAGTTCATTAGATAATATATAATATAATACAATGAGAGATTTAATTTAGTTAATTGGGATTTGAATGTAAAATATACCGAATTAGAAAATCTTTCATTTATCATCAGTTCAAATCATACTCTGAAAGAATTTACATTCTAATCTCCCAAGAGGAAACATGAAGAAAAAGACATTATATATTTTTCAAAATTTTCAATGTATAAATCTTAATTTGTAACTAATTTGTAACTAAATACTGAAATATTTGTGAGAGACTGATGATGAAGGCAATGCCTTCGAAACTATAGTCTCTAGAAATAATTAAAAATTATTTTATTTAAAAAACAGAAGACTCTCTCATTTTATTTTTAACCTAAGATAATATATAGTATATCTACACATAAGTATAGCCAGATTATAAATAAAGTAAAAAGAAACAAACAAATCACTTACTTAAAAGCGGTCATTGGGGGAAAAATACAAGATATTTATCCCTTGTCTCCTCTAGTAGTGCTTGAAATTTATATTGAATTGCAGACTCTGAAGAAGGATGAAAAACCTTCCGAAACGTTGGTTGTTGAGTGAGAAAAAAATGGATCTCCAATAAATAAATCTATTTTATTCGAGAAATTTTTTTTCACTATCCATCACTTCTCAATTTAAATTACAATTTCAAAACTATATGATATATTTTATTGATTTATTATCCAGGTTTTGACCCTCTTTTTCATACTAACCAAAATGAACCCTATAATAAATCTATCATTTTGAATTATAGAATCTATTTATATATTATTATAATATGTGTGTCATATTTCGCATGTGCACCCATATTAGTTTAAAATTAATATTTATTTAATAGAGATTTAAAAAGCGAAATTTGTACATTTGCTGGTGCTGGCGGTTTGTCGCAGATGTGTGGCTGGCCGCATATGCTGGCTGCCCTTCTGATAAACCGGCACTTATATCCGCATCCAATGAGAAATTAAACGCACTTGCGAGGGTGTTTGGTGATTTAGAATGGAACACAATGTCCAGCACTCGAGGTTTCCACTATCAGCCGATCTCGAAATGATTTACTTATCGTTGAAAATGGAGTTCCGCTGTTGAAATTAGCACGTGGACAAACAAAAGGAACCAACCGTACGATACAATAATACAATATTGGTCAACGCATAATGCCTTAGATTACCCGGCGACTAAACAGGAGGAAAATTGACCAGCGATAACATCAAGAGTCCACTAGAGGTAAAAAAAAATATGTCCCCTATTCACAACAAACACGAATAGTATTTACTTTTAATCGCCTTCAGAAACACATCTTGAATAGAATTAAGGGAATAAATGCATATTCAGAAACATACAAGCGATTATAATCAGAAAAGTACTTGTCTAATTGGAACAGCCATTTCGATAGAATTTTTTTTACATATATTTATTTATTATAATTGAATGTAATGGAAGGCAGCCCAGAGGTAGTGAGGAAAGAAAAAATTAACACATAAAATAAGGTGTAATTTATTGGAATCCTACCCCCTTTCCTTTCAAACCGACGTTTCGGAGGATTTTTCCCTCCTTCTTCAGGGTTTCAAAGGGTCAATGAATGAAACAAATAAAACTTCTCTCCACAGTAGTGTTCAAAAACTTTCTTCATTTTTAACAAAGGCATAGAAAAACAAATTTTTTGAACACTACTGTGGAAGAAGAAGAAAACATTTTATTTGTTTTCATTCATTGACCCTTTGAAACCCTGAAGAAGGAGGAAAATCCTCCGAAACGTCGGTTTGAAAAGGAAAGGAGAATGATTCCAATAAATTACACCTTATTTTATATGTGTTAATTTTTTCTTTCCTCACTACCTCTGGGCTGCCTTCCATTACATTCAATTAAAATTTCTACCAGTCCGTCAGAAAATTTCGTTGCAAAAAAATTTATTGATTATATTATTTTATATATTTATATTTATTTTAAGATTCATCCAAAACATAAGTGACTTTTATGTAAAATATAAATTTTATAAATTAAAGGGTTTTTTAGTCGCATAAAATAAATAAATACAGTAATTTTAATCAATTATCTTCATTTATTTAATCGATATACCAGACAGTTTCGGTCACCCCTGGTTGAGCATCTTCAGTAGTAAATTTCGTCCAAGATTTGTAATTTAACGAAAATAAATACAATAGCACTGCCCAACAATGAAAATTCCTCGGGCTCAAAAATACCTGATTCTTATGTATTTTCACCTGCTGAATTCAAAAATTACGGATTAGGTCTTGTTTTGGAGATATTATCGGTCAAAACGACGAAAAAGGCCATTTGGTCACCTAATAAAAAAAAATAATAAAGTGAAATATATTTATACGTTCTCAAAATCAAAATATTTTGTTTTCTTCGCTATTTCCCTGTCTTGTATATAAAGTAGACTGGTCATTAATCAATTTAAACATAAAAATAACTAAATTTCAGGTAATTTTGCGTTGCCGATCTATTTTCTGACCATTGACTATGGTTTGGGGGGGGGGGTCGGATTGGCCGAGCTGGCTAACGCGCTAGCCCCGCTTCGGCATCGATGATGACGATATTGGAGCGGAAGGCCGGGGTTCGATCCTGGCTGGCATATAAAATTTCTACCGGCTAAAACTCGGCTCCCTCACTAACCCTACTAGCACTTTACTGATGTGCTGTCTTAGGGCTAGTTGTATGTCGGTTGGTAAACTCTCTTCAACCAATGGCAAACCCAGTCTTTTACCCTTTGCCAAAGGTTAAAAAGAGTTTACCAATCTCTCTTTCATCTGATTGGCCATCCCAGCCTTTTACACTTTGCCAACGGTTAAAAAGAGTTTACCAACCGACATACAACTGGCCCTAAATGGGCTGTATTCCCGGTGACAATAAATAAATAAAAAAAAGACTGGTTTGGCTGGTTCATTGCAGCTAACATGATCCTGTGTCAATCGTTAACTAACAATCATTAGTCAAACAAACCTCGAATACCCTGAAAATGTGTGACAGCCTATCCATGTTGGGCGTCTCTGTCGCATCTGACCTGTCTTGGAATGAACACATCTCCTCTGTGGCGAAATCTGCAGCAAGGAAGATTGGCTTCTTATTCAGGTCCAAGCGATTTTACAAACCCCCACAACTTCTCACCATCTACAAGGCCCAAATCCGCCCCTATCTCGAATACTGCTCTCATCTGTGGAGAGGAGCCTCAAAATATTCTCTTGCTACCCTTGATGCAATTCAGAAACGAGCCGTCAGGCTAATTGACGATTCTACCCTCACCGACTCCCTCGACTCGTTGGCTCATCGAAGAGATGTCTCTGCCCTTTCCCTTTTCTATAGATACTATCACGGCAGGTGCTCTGATGAGATAAAGTCAATAATTCCCCCAAAGCATACTTTGCACGCAGCACACGTTTTGCCGACTCCCAACACTCTTTGCGGTCAAATTGGAAAAGTGCCGGACCACTTCATTCGCGAATACATATATCCCCATGACTTCAAGGAACTGGAACTCTCTCCCAGCCTCTATCTTTCCCAGCACCTATGATCTTCAACCCTTCAAAACCAGGGTGCATAGACACCTACGTCTACACCCTCTCACTTAATCAACTTTCCCTTCTCTTCGGTAATGCAAGGGTCTTTCGAGATCCATAGGGGCTACACCTTTACTGGTGCACCCCTTCTTGCATTCGATTGCATTAAAAAAAAAAAAAAAAAAAAACCTTGGTTTATTTTGTTTATATGCAGCTGGGCCTTAGAAAGGTTAAGTGTCTTACCATCATTACGATTATATTAAAAAGATTGAAGAAATTTACTAAATAATTTACTATTACATGCTAGTTCTAAAAGTTAAGTACTTAAATATAAATAAGAAGTGAAGTTTGATTCAATCATGCTAGACTAAAGCGAATTCAATTAGTAGATGCGGAGTGGAAAGTAACTTGGTTTCTCTCTTGCCTACTTCAACGGAATTTGTTCTTCGAAAGGGTCAAGTGCTGTTCAACAACGAAGAAGAGTTTCGTTTGAAATGCAATCTCTTACTTGCGACATCCGTCTCGTTAATAGTCTAGACTAATTCTATTATAGGGCTTGCAAGGGCGTTAGTGTGGGTGAAAGCAATGACAAGTGGGTTTGGGGGCCCAAATATTTGGCCCTGAGGATACGCAAGCTTCGTTCCGCTAATTATCCAGAGGGGTTATTTGTTCCACACACCCCACATGTACCCTCATTTGGAGCACCCACCCTGGCCGCACTTTAACCCATCAAACGTCCCTTTTATGTAATATTTGCTTAATGTATGACGATAATTTTGAATGTTCCATCAAACTAACATTTGGCCAAATAATTTGAGAGTACTTCCGTGTGTGTATGTGTGTGTGTTTGAGGGGAGGGCACGGTTTAATTTTGATTTAATCAGCGTCATGTAAATATAAGATACATCAAGCAATATCAAATTAAATTCATTTCAACTCTCAAAATCATCCATACGATATTATTATTTTATCTAATTGGATATTGCGATTTACGTTTTATCTTCCCTGCGTATTAGACAGTGACCGATTGATTGAGGGGCGCAAAACGAGGGGGTGAAATTTTGATAATACCCCGATTTAATCAAGTATTATTCGAAATGATAAGAAAAATTGGACAATGAAAATGAACGTGATCTGATGGCAAAAGTTGATGATGAATATTTATACGATAACTCACGTTGGATCAATGAGATTTTTTATAGCATCCCTTCACATTCCAACCCTCTAAACGTTCCCTCGTAACTACGTTCATCTTTGGTTTTTACTCCAGTATTTTCATTCATTAGCATAGTTTACTTAAATTGGATTTTGAATTTTTTATCATATTTTATTTGAAGAAGTTTATAAAAAAAAAAAGATTCACAGCAGATAATTCTATGCAGTCCCTTGGTGTATCCAGGTGTGATTTCCTAATGAGATGTAAAATTAGATGTTAAGAACCAGAGTGGACTAAATCATAATTTTCGCCGTTTCACCGATGCAACGGTAACACAATAAATATATCTTAGTTTCAAAGTTTATACACTGATAATCTTATTAAGGAGGTTCGGGACAGCAGCTCTATCTGGTTGATCTACGAAAAAATCTTTTGTATTTCTTCAGAGTGACAACGTCTGCCTACTGAATTTTTTAATAAAAATAATTGTTAATAATGAGGTTAATTTCGAATACAAATCTTTATTTTGATAATATTAATAAAAAGAATATTGAGATAAAATTTTTCTTATTATAAAAACATTTATTTAACACAAAAACGATTTCAAGAAATAGAGTTGGAATTCTACGCTTGTGCTTTTGTTATATTCTGTTGGCTGAAAATAACTTTTTATTTTTACATTTATGAATAACTAATTAACTAGACTGTCAAATCTATTGAAAAATGTATCATTCGATTCATAAAAGTTGAATTATTGATCTGTATAAAATTGTTGAAAATGGTATAATTTGTATTTTTAAATTTTTAAAAGCTCGGTCCAATTACTTCCATGTTAAAAGGACAATTTTCAATAATTTATTTCTCGGTAATGGGACAGAGGATCAACTTCAAATTTCGGGAATAAATATTTAATACATCACTAATTCGATAGTAAAAATTTGAGAATTTTCTTATAGAAATGATAAACAGTCCCGAACCCCCTTAAATCGTACTACTTCAAAAAATATTTTCCAGTCTAATTAGGAAAGAATTAGGAAAAACTTCGAAAAATTATTTTTTTTTAATTTTATTTTTGTACCATAAATATTTCAGACGACAATCGTCTATTTTTTCAGTGATAGTTTAATAAACTCTAGGAAAAAACTTTGTAAAAATACCTCTCAAGATAAAGTAATCACATCTGAAATATGTCCGGTACAAATATAAAATTCAAAAAACAAACTTTTTTTTCAATATTTTCCTAATTTTTACTTTATTAGACTGTAAAAGAATAATTTTAGAAGTACTGAATTAAGATATAGTAAAGAATATAGTGGAACTTTGGAACACGTTCAATTCAAAATAATTCCTGTTTGGACGTGACAAATTTTGCTCGGTATACGACATAAATTTTTTGTGTAAATTTTGTGACATTTTTAAATAATTATCTCAGAGGAAAAATTAAATTAATAATCAATTATATTCGGAGTTGATGTGAAGATAATTTTAAATATTTTTTTTTTTTTAATTTTAAAGGAAAAAAACTAAAAATAAATAGAAAATTTCCCAACCAAAATTTAATGCATGGGTTATAATTAATTTAAGATGAAGTGGAGTATAAACATAGACTAAAAAATGCATATTTAAATATATAAAATAATTATTTTGATTAGTTATGTCCATCGATTAAATTATTAAAGTTGTTATATGGAAATAAGGTCTATAATTTTTTATGTAGATAATTTATATTTTATTACCAACATTACGTCAACTTTGTTGATCTCTTCAGGGCTCTAAAAAGTGATAAGGCCTCAAATTAGTAAAGATTATAACACTTTCAAAGATATTTTTAAGTTTAAAAAAAAAAATCAATCTGATTGATGTTGACTTGCCTTGATATGTTTACTAAGAATGAATAATTATAAAAATGACAAATATGCGGGAAGTTAACTATTTGGTATGTTAAATGAGTTTTTTATGTGTATAAATTTGTTTTTTGTATGTTTTGAAGTGGTTTTTTAGATCAATTTTGATTTTGATTTGAAAGTGTTATAATCTGTACCAATTTGAGGCCTTATCACTTTTTAGAGATCTGAAGAATTCAACAAAGTTGACGTAACGTTGGCAATCAAATATAAATAACACTGTTCGACAAAAAATTTCTTCCCGTAAATCCAACAATGGATTCCGGTAGAGTTCCATATGCTGGTTATCATGCAATTTCCCAATTTTTTACAACACGTCAGAGTTTGGAAATAATATCGATCAAAATGACGAAAAAGGCCATTTTGACCTATTTTCGAGTCCCATTAAATATTAAACAGCAATATTTGAAATCAAAGTATTTTGTTGACGTCATAGAAAACAACTTCCTCTTTGATTTTCAAATTACCATTTGTTTTTATCTCAATTATAACTCGAATTATATCTAAAAAACTAAAAATACGAGATTTTAAAAGATAATAAACATAAGTTTTTAGTCTTTTAGCTATAACTCGAGTTCTAATTGAGCTAAAAACAAGTGGTAATTTGAAAATCAAAGAGGAAACTATTTTCTATTAGGGCGACAAAATATTTTAATTTCAAATATTTCTGTTTAATATCTAATGGGACTCGAAAATAGGTCGAAATAGCCTTCCTCGTCACTTTGATCGATAATATCTCAAAACTCTGACGTGTTGTATGAAATCGGGAAATTGTATGATAATCAGCATATAAAACTCTACCGGAATCCATTGTTACGTTTACGTGGAGAAATTTTTGTTTAATTTTTGTCGAGCAGTGTTATCTGCACAAAAAATATAGCCCTCACTTCCATATAACAACTTTAATAATATAATATAATGACACATTTTCCCCACCGCAAAATAAAATATTTTTTCCATTTGAAAATTTTTCTGGAAAATCTGTTATATATGCTTCTAAAACTGAAATAAATCAAAATAAAACACACATACATACCACTATGTAGAGCCCATTTTCGAATTTCCTCCCTTAACAATCAAATTGCCCCTCTGTGAGGCGTGGGCCCTACGTTGGGAAACACTGAAGAGTTTATAAAAGATCTCGATAATCTATATAGACTCTATATAGTCACAATATAGCAGGAGTGGCCACTAACCTTAACTTTGGGAGTCACAAATTTATAAAACTGTTTTTTTGAACTAGCTCGTCCACAAAAATTTGATAAGGCACAGACTAACATAGTAACAGACAATAACAACCAGACTAACAGACATTTTGACAAAACAATAATTATCTCAAAAAATATAATTTTTTTGATATTCACTTATTAGGGCTTTTTTGTAAACCGAAATGCCACCGTTGCGCTCAATTTTTTTAATCAAAATAGTTTCAGGCGTTTTTGAGATATTTTGAAAAAAAGAAGCAAAAAAAAGACTTTTTTCATGCACGATTACAATACTTGACCATACCCTATATCTATATAATAAAAATGAATTTCTGTTTCTTTGTAAGCTCAGATCTCTCAAATCCCTGGACCGATTTGACTAATTTTTTTTTTATAATGTTCGTAATAGTCCAATTCAGGTTAATACGTAAAAAAAAATTAGAAAAGTTGCCCGGAAAATTGGAAAATTCAGGAAAAACTAAAAAAAATTCAGGTTAGCCAACATAGCTTGCCAAACAATAAAATAACTAAACTAGCAAAAAAAACTATCTATTTTTTTTAAAGTACATTTAAAACAAAATTAAAAAACTTCATGATAACTAAATTTTTGAAAAGGTTATGGTTATTTAAAAAAGCTATTTTTTTCAAAAATTCCTAACTTCTTTTGGGTTGCGTGAAAAAATTCTGAAAACCGTCTTTAATAGGGTAGAAAAAAATAAAAAAAATTCAGTCAAGCTTTTGATTATATATAGATGAAAAATATTTTATTTAAATAGCTTTTTAGAAATCTTTCAACTGAAAATATTATTTTTGGTTAAGGTAACAATAATTATAAACCTGGCCAAAAATTTAAATATACCAATCGGAGCACCAAACGGACATATGTTGCTAATATAGTTTCGATACGTCCAGTGGTTTAGGCTTGACGCATAAGAGTTAGTCACAGAAACGCGTGGTCGGGTCAGCTATTATCTATATAAATTTTAACCATAAAACGAGATGCTCCCCGCAGGGCTAGGTGACGCCATGCCGAAGGTCCGGGCGTGAGCTAGTGGTAAAATAAAAAAGAAATAACATTTTACTTTTGAGAAGTGCTTTTACTTAGTGTTCATGTTGGCTGTTAGTTGTTTGAAATTTTGTATTATTATTTTTTTAATTTAATTATTATATTTTTTAAAATCAGTATTATTCAAGAGGGTTCAAGAGCCGCATGCGGCTCGCGAGCCACGTTATGGCCACCCCTTCTATATAGTTTTGAACTTTGTGCTACTAGGGCATCCACTACTAAATCGATTTGTGTGCCGAAAGAAGGTTTTATTAGAGATAATGCACAAATATGCAGAAAATATAATATTTTGAAATTCAAATGATAAAGTAAAAGAGAGAGAGAGAGAGAGAGAGAGAGCTCGTCTCTCTCAAAGCATTACCAATGATATGTTTTACATCTTTTTTTGCAACTTCACAAATACGAATACATTTAGCGCTACGGATGTTAAAAAAAACATATTTCAATGAGGCAAAACATATTTCATGCAAATCATTTCCTTGTATCTCTCATGCATCCACCACCATTATGCATATTTTTTTATTTTATTTATTTAAATGGACCGTATAATGTAAAGAAAAGCAAATGATTTTTATATCCTTTTGCATTCGGCTTTAAAATACATCTGAATATTTTTTATTTCTCTTTCAAACATTTTACTTAACTTTATAATACTATCACTTGAAGTATTGGAATGGCATTTGCATAAATTGATCTTTTGAAATCTTCTAATTTCATTCGATTTTCTTCGAATTATGACTAGAAGTCTAGGATATACCTTTTATAAAGATAAGAGCAAATAAATATTATATTTAATATTGATTTACCATGAGTTAAGGATTCTTGGTCACTTGTTTCACATTAATTTCATTTTAATGAGAAACAAGTGACTAAAATCCTTAACTCTTAGTAAATCAATATTAAATATAATTTTTTATTGTTAAGGATAAATAAATTGAATTTGCTTCTTTCCAGTAATTTATTTTGTTTTTCAAATGGTTATTCCAAATATTTCGAGAGCGTTCTCAGCATCTCTTCCTCAGTGGAAACCACTCCCCCACGCTGAGAACGCTCTCGAAATATTTGGAATAACCATTTGAAAAACAAAATAAATTACTTGAAAGAAGCAAATTCAATTAGTATCCTTAACAATAAAAAATTAATATATCCAGTACACACCAAGCCAGCAAAATTCTTATAAATTAAATATAATATTTATTTGCTCTTATCTTTATTAAAGATGTTTCACCTTGCACCAACACCACAATCTTTACTAATTATACCTTTTATTAGAGGGCAAGTTTTCAACCAAGTGTGATCTGCAAGTGGCCGAAAATCTATTGGAATTATTGTAACTGTGGTGACGATAACTCAAAAACGGTAAATCTCAGATACTTAGATGAAATTTAAAACTAGAAATCAGCTCAACAATCACACCGAGGATTTCGTTTAACACATGAGATACCCATAGCCCCCGCATGGGGTGGTCCAAGTGCACCTGTGGGTCCCGGGCCACACACGAGCCCAGATGTGACATGCTTTTTTAAGGGGGTATGTTAGAAAAAAAGGCGTAGGGTGACCAACTTTTTCCACTTCATAAAAACACATACCTATTCCATAATAAGGGGCCCGGTTCCGATTTTGGGCCCCGGGCCCGAAATTTAATGCGGGGCCATGGAGATACCCCATTTGCTTTAAAGTGTTTTTCTTTAAAGGTGAGTTTTAACGTTTCTTTTTTTAATTTTAACTATTCCCAAAGAATTTCTTATGCTTAATTTTTTTCAGAAATCTTAAGTAGGTACTACTTCTTTTATTTTTTTATTTATTTTTAATTTTCACTATTTATCAAGACACCATATTCATTGTTTGTGATTTTTAAAGAAATCCTAAATTCGAAAGTAATGTTCTACTTTCTATAAATCTATATGGTTTTAGATTTATCTTTATTTCCTGAAAAGGGGCATGATTTTTGTTTTTTGTTAATTTTCAGAATTTTACTTATTTTTTATTGTGTTACATTAAAAAAAATAAGTGTGTTTTTTCTCAATTTTTTTCCCCTTAGGTACTAAAATAAAGACTCAAGAAAAATATGCAATTTTTTTTTTAAATGACATTCGATGATGGGACCTTCGGGCCTCGAGGTCCAAGTATTTGAAATTCTTAAAGTATAACGAGCGTGAGCGCAAGTGTGAGAGAATGAACTATCACCCTCTCTTTCTCTCTCATAGCATGAGTAGGTGTCTCTCTGGGTTAGGGAGTTAAATATATTTTCCTATATTATATTATTTTATTCGTTATTAGGGCGTGGCCTCACAGCTTCCAATACAAGTCTGGACAAGTCTGGACAAGTTGGAACCGGGCCGGGGCCTCTAAACCGGCTTCTAATTATTTAGTTTAGGGTGAAGCGTCCTAGCGTACTAATGGCCAAATTAATTATTCATGTTTAGTGAATGAATTCGCGATACGATTTACCTTTTCTCTTTTAATTAACAGGTCAGTAGTAGATATTTATTATATTAGAAATATATAAAACTATCGGCATCGAAATATTTGAATGTGATTTTTAGTAATTTTCATTAAAAATATCATAAAAATTCCATTGATAAAGGAAGAATTTCTCTCGAAAAGTTTGGATTTTAAATAAATGTTTTCAGAATGTTTTTTATAAAATTAATATAAGTTTTTAACTTCAAATTCGGACTTTTCCATAGCAAATTCATGATTTTAAAAATCAAATGCGGACTTTTCCATATCGATTTTAAAAATCAAAATCAGATTTTTTCAAATCAAATTCAGAATTTTATAAAACCATGCATATTTTACATATTAAATTATAGTCTTTTCCTGAAAACGTCTCATGAGAGTACAAATGGTAATCTTGAAACGTTTTAGTTAATGAGCTGAAAATTGGTACGCAAATATATTAGAATACACCAAACGTTTCCTGAGAGTTAATTTAAATTAAAACTTTTTCTTAACTATAACTTTTTCTATTTTTTCAACTGTTTATTAATAATATTTAATATTCCATTTTGTGTGGTTAATTTTTTCATTTCTAGCCTTCTGGGGATCCCCAGAATATGTATACAAAATTTGGTTGAGTTTGGTCGAAAGGGCTAGAATTTTCATTTTTGACCCTCTTCCCCCATTTTGAGTTGTTAGTTAGTTTTTGCATTTATAGCCTTCTGAGGGGGCCCCCAGAATATATATATACAAAATTTGATTGAGTTTGATCGAAAGGGCTAGAATTTTCAATTTTGCCCCCCCCTCTTTGGTTGGTTATTTTCAATTTTTTTTGACAAAAATGTCAAAAATTACATCATATACAATTTTCCTTCTAATGCCGTAGAGTAAACAGTTTATTAGGAGTTATAATCAATGAGGTGATTTTACTGTATTTTTTAACATCTTCAGGGGTCCTAAAAACGACTCGATTTGAAGAGTAAGAATTTGACTTTCGGGGTGTGTGCTGATCACACTACAGTATTGGATATGCTATTTGGATTCTGAAAACAGCTTACAAAATGGTCACTAGCTCTCGGTCTATTACATTATTTATTATTCAATGGCCAAAATTGTTTTGTCATTTAGTGGTGTTAATACTTATTATTAGAGAAATTTATTTTGATGAATAAATACAGTTAGGAGTCAATCAAGTGCTTAGACATTAAAATTTAATAAAATTTAGGAAGAGGAGTTAATCGATTTGGCAAGTGAAGCATTAAATTATTTATATATGGTAAGTGAAAATCATGTGGTATGTAATAAACACGCCAGAATATTTTCCATTTCTTTTCCAAACAGTTCATCATAATCAATTTTTACTTTATCCAATGCAAAGCATGGGTAAAGTATTGTAATCGCTCTCGGGGCAAGCTTGGCTTCAAAGGGTCCTCAGGTAAAGACTACGGAACCCATGGACTCCAATTAAAGTCACAAATTGTAGTATTCAATTAGGTTGAATTTTAGCACGTGACGGTTTTGCCAAAAATTACAAGGGGTCTCGTCGAGAGGCCAAAAAGTGCGATTTTTTCATTTAGTGCGTGCGGATGGATGGATGTATGTATGTATGTATGTTATCGTTTTTTTGGCCCACGATTTTTTCCACACCGTTGCACCGATTGAAATGAAATTGAAAACCTACCATTAGTTTAACAAAATGAAGCGCTGATTAGTTTTGGTACATATCGGCCCACAAACATTAGTACTTTATTTCAGTACTTTTTTAGTTTTTTCTAAATATCTTGAAAATGACTTAACCAATTTTGATGAAATTTAATATCCTAATTAAGTACCTTGGGGACCACAAAAAAGATTAAATAAAGTTTTTAGTAAAATTATATTTTAAAGTACTTTGCTCTAGAGAATGATGGTACTTTTTTAATTTTTTAAATTCTTTAAAATTTATTCATTTGAAAGTTTTAATATAGCTCATTTAGCCTTGCTTAAGTAAGAATGGATAGGCTTCTCTCTGTGAAATGCTAAAAATTTGGGAGGAATTTTTATGAGTAACCATAGCAACTGCGTTGTTTTCTTATCCGTTACCTTTGCTGAAGACATAGAGAAATCGATTTTAAACCAAAAATAGCGATTGATTCTCATCTAGTACTTGAGGAATAATCATTCTATATTGGATTTTTGACGTTTCTGGTTTTTATTAGTAACCATTGCTGAAGACATGGAGGAATCGACTTAAAATCAAAAATAACGATCGATTCTTATCTAATACTAGAGGAATAACCTTATTGCATTCCATTTTTGATGTTTTGACTATTAATGGAAACCTCTACTGAAAATGTAGAAGAATAGACTTAAAATCAAAAAGACTAAAATCTTTTTTGGTAAACAACTCAAGCTTTTTTTTGAATTAATGTCAATATGAACTACAAATTGCAAGTGATATCTGATTAATAATAAAGGAACAAACATATTAATATTTCAAATGAATTTGGATAAAGTTTAGCAACGATCCGTTGCAGTTTATTTTTTAAATGAATTTGGGTCGATTGTCCCTTGAATAATCGCTCCCTCCTTACCCCTTCTTATCGCTAATATATTAAACTTGGACTAAATAGAAACACAAATTATCTTTCAATTAGAGCCTAAACTAGGATTGTATGGAATGCGAGAAATATATTTATATATTGAGATTTATTATCTGATTCTACACGAGAAAATAATTATTCCATTAGTCTAATAAACAAACACGCACGAGATTTATTTATTAAGCTACTATCCTAAAAGCTTTTTTTCTCTCTTATTCTTATTTAATATAAATAAAAAGACGCATTTTTTATATTAGAATAAGTAATATGTACCTACTTAATACATATATTTTATTTATTAAATGGAAAAATATCACGTACTTTGAGTTTTAAATGATTTCGATTTATTATAGTATTATAACATAGACCCATGAGCGTAGTTAGGGGGGGGGGGGCATGGGGGCATGGAGGCACCACTTATGTATTTCACATTAAATTATTTCATTACTTTCAAAATTTGCCAATTCTACTAAAAAATAAAGTTAGTTGATTTTTCAAAGGGGGGACCATTTAGTTTTGTTGGTGGAACTGCCCCCGAGACCCATATTTATATTTAAATTATTTTATATATTTATTTATTATTTAAATGTATTAAATTTTAATATGTTAGAAAATATTTCAATAGTGTAAAATGAATGGACTTCATGAATCCATAACAAAGAATTTGTCCCTATCTAATGTCAATAGCCGTCCCAACCAACGCAACGTATCGATAAAACAAACCAAAAAAAAAAATTAAAAATGATAAGAAAACGGTCTTATTTCATCTATCTGAAGGTTCCCAGTATGTCTATTATAAAAGAAAATAGCATTTTGATTAAGAATTTTGCAGTTTAAAAGAAATTGCATGAAAAGATTCAATTTCTTCTTTCCGGGAGCGAATCACCTAGAAATGGCAAAAAGTTTTATTTTATTTTTCTCAATAGATATTTATTCAAATCTATTGAAATTTCATATCTATATGTTATTTTCATTTATCTTATATATCAAATAATTATTATTAGGAAATATGCATTTTAAAGAGTAGTTTATTTGAAGTCTAATTTGAAAAAACGCTAATAACTCGGTTGAAATAATTTTTAAAAATATGAAATTAATAGATATTATAAAACTAATAATTATTAATAATTTAATTCAATTTTGAACGAAATCGAAACAGTACTTTTTGAGAAAATCGTCAAAAACTCCGTAAACCGTCTATGAAAGGCCGTTTTAGAAACATTTTAAAATCAACATCCATGTCACAAGTCAATGTTTCGTTTCATATGACTTTTTTAACTTTTTTCAAAGGCATCTCGTGCTTTCAAAAAACATTGTTTTTTTGACGGTTCAGATGGTTTTTGACGATTTTCTCAAAAAGTACTCAATCGATTTCGTTCAAAATTGAATTAAATTATTAATAATTGATTAGTTTTATAATATCTATTAATTTCATATTTTTAAAAATTATTTCAACGGAGTTATTAGCGTTTTTTCAAATTAGACTTCAAATAAACTACCCTTCAAAATGCAAATTTCCTAATAATAATTATTTGCTATAAAAGAAAAATGAAAATAATACAGAGATATGAAATTTCAATAGATTTCAATAAATTTCTAATGAGAAAAAAAATAAAACTTTTGGGCATTTCTAATTGAATCGCTCCCGGAGAGAAGAAATTGAATCTTTTCATGCAATTTCTTTAAACTACAAAATTATTAATCAAAATACTATTTTCTTGTATTAAAATGTTACTGTGAAGCTCAAGATAGATTAAATCGATAAAATAAAATCAATTTCTTTCTCATTTAAAATTCTTGGGTCTGTTATATGCAGAGGATGTCTCGCCATCAGACCCCTTATTTGTTATTGATTCAAGTCCATTCACTCTACAATATTGGAGTATTTTTTTAACTTGTAAACTATTAATTTTAGACATTTCACCCATATTAACTTTTCTGTTGAAAATTAAATCGTCTTAAATAAATTTCATTATATAAATTTCTGTACAAAGGGTTAGGCAGTAATGGTGAAATTATGTAGAAAGTTAGATAAATACTCCCTACAAACCTCAATGCTCTCATAGCAAAATAAGAACTCTATTAATAGCAATCATTATCGTTCATATAGGCATCACTTATGAATTTCTCATTAAATTATTCCAATACTTCTAAAATTTGTTAATTACCTATACTAAAAAGCTAGTTTATCTCTAAATGGATTACCGAAATTAAAACCTTGTGGTGGCTAATCAACTGGCTTTCTGACCCCGCCCCCAGAAATATTCCCTAACTAGTCCCAGGGCCGGATTTAGAATCTATGGGCCTTTAGCCTGGACCATTGGCGCGGGGAAAATATTTTTTTTTAATTTTAATTTTTTTTAAATTAAATATAAAAACCGTTTTCAGCAATTATCCAATTAAAAACTTAAAAATAAACGTGCTGAATCTTTATTGAAACCTTGTTAAATATATTATATATATAAAAAAGTTGACTCTTTTGTGGTGCGGGCCCATTGGCTGGAGCAAATTCTCCTTCTATGCTTAGCTTGAAATTTTAAAAATTCATTTCAATGGTGGGAAGTCCGGCCTCAAAACTTTTTAGTCCCAGTAATCTTGCAACATATTTTTCAGTATTACGTATCTACATATTTAATAGGTACAAGAAAAAAGTAAAGTTACCATTTATTTTTGTATTTTTGCAATACATTAATGTGATTTTACCAATATAATATATTATATTTTTGTACTAGATGAAGGAGGAGGTATCAGCCAATGATGGAATCATTGGGTTCAATAAAACACCTTTAATAATACTAACTGCCCGGCAAGCAGGTTAGTGCTCGGGTTCAACTCCCGGGGGGATGGAGCTCTCTGACATCCGAATTAAAATATTTTCTAATAAAATCTTAGATATTGTGTTTTTTGAAGTGAAACTTCTTTAGTGACGTATCTGTTTGATTTTTTTGTTACAATAAGGGGGAAATTACTCAATAGAGGAGAAATAATTTTTTAAAAACCCACCAATGTAGTTTATGACAAATAAAATTTATTAAAATTAGGAAATATAAATTATTTTGCCGTAGATGTTATTTTTATATAATGGGTAAATAAGTTTCACTTCCCCAGTGAGCTATTGTGGACGAGGCTCACACATATTTTTTTAAATACCTACCATATACTAAATTTTCAATATTTTTTAACAGCTCTTTATTTGATTTTTTTAAAATTATAATATAATTGGAGATTATAATTGTTTCGGAAGAAAACTTTTTATCCAAGTAAATGACATCCGTTTCTATTTAAAATTTGCCGGAAAGGAGAAAAAAAAGAGGGTGGCGATAAAAGATCTTTCAGAAATCGTCTGGTAAAATTTTTTCACTCTGGTAAAGTTTTATTTCCCAACTTTAGGATGACAATAGGTCAGGCATGCATGCTTGACTTAAAAAGTAAATCTAACTTCCAAGTTATTCTTTTTTTTTTTTTTAAATCTCCAGACTTTCTTTCGCCCCCTCAACCGACGGAAAGTTATTCTCAAGTTTTTCTACAGGCCAACTGTCGAACATGGATCGATTTGAAAAACAAAAAAGAAGAAGAAAAAATTACAACTAACTTTAGGAAAGAAGATCATCAAATTAAAAAAAAATACAAATGTTAATATTGGATAACAAAAGTCAACGAAACAACTAACCCCTTTAACTCGCGTAATCAATCATAAGACTGACAAGTGTGCCTAACTATACCGTTGAGGCCCATGGCAAATTCATCAGATGGGGCCCTCCCTCGATGTAAAGAAGCTAAACCAACGTTGTAGTTTCTTTTTAATAAATCTCTACGAAAAGTACGTACAAACTTTATTATTATTATAATTACACTGTTCGACAAAAATTAAACAAAAATTTACCCTGTAAACCTAACAATGGATTCCAGTAGAGTTTTATTTTATACCCTGATTATAATGAAATTTCCCGATTTTTTTCAACACGTCCGAGTTTTGAGATATTATCGGTTAAAATGATGAAAAGGGCCATTTTGTCCTATTTTCTAGTCCGATTAGATATTAAACAGCAATATTTTAAATCAAAATTGACCTAATAGAAAACAGTTTTCTCTTTGATTTTCAAATATTTAAGTGTGTGTAAGTTAGAGTGTAAAAGTAATATATTCGTAGTTGTATACAAATATGCATATATCTACATTTATTTCAAGTAGATAAGTTAAGAATCATTCATTTTATTTATATAATTTTTTATTACTTATAAACTTACAATGTGTAATTATAAAGATAAACGTTTATTCACTAAAATCATTTTTTTTATTGTAATAAAAAATATAAGACGGGGGGGGGGGGGGGGGGGGGGGGCCGCCATTTTAACCTTTCGCACCGTGCGCCGTAATATCACGCTACGGTTCTGTTGTTAGGCCACTGGGTAGTACAACGTGCTAGGTCAGGGATTCCCAAACTACGGCCCACTGGCCAAATCCGGCCTTTGAATCTTTTCCATCCGGTCTGCCGCTACTACAGAATTGATTCTCAAGTATTCACTATATTAAATATTAATGCAATATAATAGCGTGTTATTAATATAATTTCCATTAAATATGTTATATCCGGCCCGCCTATAGTTTTCATATATGGCCCTATCTCTAAAAAGTTTGGGGACCCCTGGGCTAGGTGATGAAGATTTATTAATTAATAATAGTACTTTTTTTAATTGAGAGGACTTAAAGACAATGAATGAAATTGAATTTTATTTGAAATAGCGGGTTTAGTAATTCTTTTTGCGTGCTAGTGTTTTTAATTGATGTAATGTTTGCAACGAACACTTAAATGACGTTTTGTTTATCCCTGAAATATTCAATGTCACATTCCAATGGTTTTATGAATTTATATTTTTCTATGACAGAACAATCTATTTTTATTGAAAATATATAAAAGAAAGTTAAGTGTCATCAGGTTAAGCCTAGATTATTTTTATATTATTTATGTAATAATCTAATAATTGAGGTTTTCAAATCAAGTACTGGGCCCTCTCCAGAGGTTATGTCGCCCTGGACAAAAAGAAAAATTGCCACCCCTTAAGAATATATTTTATATAAATACATATTCAAATAAAGGTATATATTTTTTATTTTCAAAAAATCAAATCATTTTATTTAATGAACAAATTTTTAAGAAAAAAATAAAACCGACTTCAAAAAAATTAAATGCAACAAATAAAAATACACTAAAAGGTATAAAATAATTATTATCTTATTTAGTTACAACTAAACGACGAAATATTAACATGAAATTACTTTTTGAAGTCGGTGCCAAACAAACTATACCTATAAGCGAGCGTACCCACCAAACGTACTAAGTAAGATCCGTCGAGTGCGATTCATAAAAGGTATATGTTTGGCACCGACTTCAAAAGAAGTAATTTCATGTTAATATTTCGTAGTTTAGTTGTAACTAAATAAGATAATAATTATTTTATACCTTTTAGTGTATTTTATTTGTTGCATTTAATTTTTTTGAAGTCGGTTTTATTTTTTTCTATCTAAATTAAGTTTTTAGCGAACGAAAAAATGTGAAATTTTCTAATAATTGAATATTTAACATATCAATATTTTTCTCACACTTACAGGCGAAATGCCGCCCCAAAATTTTTGGAGGCTCGGACTAATGCCTTAATTGGACTTGATATTCATCTCAAAAAAAATATTTTAAAGGACAAGATAATTTTGTTTTTATACATTGAAGAAAAATAATTTATGACAAGGAATTGTATAACATTGTGATTGGCAAGGTATGAGATAAAATTTATAATTAATATTTTTGCCCCCCCCCCTTTCCATTTTGAGTGGCTAGTTTTTATATTTCTAGTCTTCTGGGGGCCTACAGATTATGATACTATTTATTTTCTATTATGTATACAAATTTTGATTGAGTTTACTTCAAACCGCTAGAATTTTCGAATTTTTTTTATTTTATAAAACAAACTATTTTTATTAAATTGAAAGTTTTTGCTGAGAGTAGCAGAATTTTTATATATTGAAGAAGACACACTCTTTTATTGTCTTCTTCAAACTATTTTTAAATCAACTGGTGTGTTCACCACACGACTTTCAAATTTTCATTTATTTGAAATCATCGCGACACTACTAATTTATACCCCCTTGCTTTATTTCGTTTTTTTTTATTTTCTCAAAAACGGCTCTAACGATTTTTTAAAAAAATAGTGTATTTATCAAGTGTCATGATATCCTTCCACATTATATTCTATGAATATAAATGTGAAAATAAAAATAAACCTCTCGTTATGCTATATTTTTATTCCTGTCCGAAAAACTACAGTTTCCCCCTCTAGTAAACAACCCCTTAGGGCCGGTTGTAATGTTTGCAACGTAAATTTTTACCACTAACAAACGGTAGATGGTAAATGGAGCCACTGGGATGGCCAATCAGATGACAGCCACTTTCAGTTAGTGGTAAAAATCATTTACTTTGCGACATACAACCGGCCCTAAGTGAAAGGAAAATGCGAAGGGTGAACCGCGACCTAATATCGTGAACACCTACTTACACTTACCTTTTTTTTATGAAAATGATGAGAGGAGTTACACCAAAAAGGTGCAACCCCTAAAGGCCTGGGTTGACCACTCCATCGTGAAAAGAAGAAGAAAGAATTTTATGGGCTGGGCGGGGGTCGAAGGTATCTGTGGATACGGGTCTTAAATAGCTCAAGGTTTTAAGTCGCGGGAAAGATGGTGGCAGGGAGCGAGTTCCAGTCTCTGGAGGTCATAGGGACAAAAGAGTTGGTGAAAGCGCTTGTTCGACTTTTATCTAATTTGACAGTGAAGGGGTGCTGAGCGTTCGAAAACCGCGTGTTTCTCGTAAAGAGGGTTTTAGGGGGGATAATTGATTTGAGCTCGACTGAACAGACACCGTGATAGTATCTGTAGTACAGGGAAAGGGCAAAAACGGTTCTTCGATGAGCCAGGGAGTCGAGTGAGTTGGTTAGAGCCGGGTCTCCTATTAGTTTAGTTTCCAAGTAGAAGACAATAGATGAAGGGGCATTATCTAATGAATTCCAAAATAATTCCAAAGACGTGTACACCTAATTCCAATCACGGTTCACCCCTCGGGAAAATGTCATTGAATCAATTAAATTGATGGAGCATTTTGTATTATTGTAAACGTTAATACAATTATAAAAATAACAACCCTGCGTTGAGATTTCATGTTTTGCTGTCCCCTTTTAGGTTAATAGATTATTTTATTATTAATGGACTTAAATTCAAAAACTCCCTCTCTCGTGAATTCAACACCGCGTTCTTTCCACCCTTTGATGCCCTTTTACTTATAATTTATTTATTTTCTAATTAAAACTTAAAATTCATTATGTTTTCTATTTAAACTTGATTACTAAGAGCGTTACAAAAATATTCTCCTATATATTGCTTTAATCTAACATCCAAGTGCGCTGTTTTTTTGAATTTTTATTTTTTATTTATTTACTTTGTTTATTTACTGAATTAAAATAGAATTTCGTTCGTTATTCAAATCATACATTGATTTTTATGTTCCCTCTTTTTTGATGCGTGGTTTGTTTTTTAATTAATTTAAGCGAAAAATAAAAAAAAAAAAATTAAAACAAATTTTAAGTTTTTTTTTTGCGCATATGTAATTTCATCAAATCTACTTTTACATTCTAAGTTTACCATGAGTTTGAAGTTTTAAACCGTGCTCACGGGATAAAATTATTAGCTATTTTTCATCAGGTAAAAATAAAATGTTATTTTTTTGTAGATCTAGACTCCGCTTCTTGACAAAGAAAATATGACTTGAAAGAATTTTAATAAATTTTCAATCGCTATTAGCAAGGATAGAAACCTGGTACTACCATGCTGGACTACTTTTATATCTAGGTATATAAGAAATAAAAGCTTGTAAAAAATAATTATTGATTGTTTTTTAAAATAATAAAATAAATTATATTTAAAAAAAACTAAAAAACATGCTTCTAAAAAGTACAAAATAATGGAATACTTAATCAAAAAGTGTGGGGCGCAGAAACTTTTAATTAATTTCGACAAAGTGCTCCACGATTTTTGATTAAGTATTACATTATTTTGTACTTTTAACTGACTTCAAAAAAGGAGGAGGTTCTCAATTCGACTGAATTTTTTTTTTTTGTGTCTATGTTACCTCATATCTTCGCCAATTGTGAACCGATTTTGATGATTTTTTTTGCATTGGGTTCAGTCTAGTTTCCGATTGGTCCCGTTTTTTTTCATTGGTATTGGACATTTTTTGATATGTTTGTTCAGGCATAACTTCTTTGTTTATGAACCGATTTTAATGATTTTTTTATTGAAAAGAGGGTACCTTAGAGGTGGCACTAAAATAAATAAATAATGACTTTTATTATCCAATACAAAAAAAAATACAAATATTTTACAAATACAAAAAAAACTTCGACCTCGAGGCCCAAAAGCCTCACCATCGAACGTCCATTTTTTTTTTAATTTTTAACATATTTTTGATACTCCTTATTTTGGTAAGGGAAAAAATTGATAAAAACCCCATACTTTTTATTTTTAACATAAAAAAGAAAAAAAACAAAAAAAAACAAAAACAAAACAAAATGAATAATGATGAAATGAAGAGCACTAAATGAGAAATGAATGTCACAGAAATGTGATGTCACATCCGGTATATTTCATTAATTAGAGGGTTGAGATTTGATTGCGCATTATTTTCGAATTTTTTAACACTATTTTCTAGGTTTTCTTTTAGAGAAGTCATGTTTAGTCCGATTCTTATTATATGGTTGTTGATTCCAGGTGGAGGAATGGTCATTTTCCTTAATGTTTTTGACTGGACCCTTTCCAAATCGTTGAGCCTGTTTTTGGAGGCGAAGGGGAGCCATGCAGGGGCAGCGTATCCCATGATTGGTTAGAGGTGGCACTATATTAATTTGGTCAAGTTCTGAAGATATGATCAATGACGAAATAACGTAAATCTCCAATTCTTATGACCAAATAATCGAAATTATAATAAATAAAATTTTTTATAAAAGAATTCTTAAAACATTCATTTAAAACCCTCAAACGTTTCGAGAGAATTTCTATATTTATGAATTGAATTTTATTATCATTTTCTGATTCGTTCGCCCGACGCTTTCTCTTACGAGATGCATGCAAGGTTATTATATTAAATCACTATTAATAACATTACTAAAAAGAGGTGAAAATAAAAATAATTTTTATAAAAAAAATAAAACCGACTTCAAAAAAATTGAATGCAACAAATAAAATAATAATAACTTAAAAATAAAATAAAATACACTATAAGGTATAAAATAATTATTTTATTTAGTTACAACTAAACGACGAAATATTAACATGAAATCACTTTTTGAAGTCGGTGCCAAACATTAGTACATTTTATGAATCGCACTCGACTGATCTGACTTAGTACGTTTGGCGGGTAAGCTCTCTTATATAGTTTGCTTGGCACCGACTTCAAAAAGTAATTTCATGTTAATATTTCGTCGTTTAGTTGTAACTAAATAAGATAATTATTTTATACCTTTCAGTGTATTTTATTTTATTTTTAAGTTATTATTATTTTATTTGTTGCATTCAATTTTTTTGAAGTCGGTTCTATTTTTTTTATAAAAATATAGATACATACAGGTGAAGCTAATATAAAGCATGTAAAAATACAAATATTTATAAAACAATCTTGGGACGTTTATTTTTGAACTAGACGTTTCAGGAGAAATTCTCCTGAAAAGTCTAGTTCAATTAAATGAACACCGAGAAAAAATAATGCTTAAAATTTTTTTAAACATTTCTAAACACAAGCAAAAATTAAAAATTTTATTGTGAATTCAATACTTCGGCGACGTCGAGCGCACGGATTTAAATTAGTATATTTTTACTTTTAAATTTAGACTCTCATTATCTTAAGAAAAAATTTAATTTCTTTAAATTTAAAATTTTTTAATTCTTTATATTTACAAAAAGAATAGAAAAGTATATAATATTCCTAATATATTTCTTCCTTTTTAGGGTTTTCCAATAAATTACAATGGAACCTGCCAAACGACTGTGATTGGAAATCTTGGTAAAATGCTAAAATCACACAGTGTCTCTCGGTGTTTGATCACCCGCCTCAGAACAAACCTCGCCTCATGATTCTCATCTTCTCTAAACGAAAATGCCAAGGACCTTGATGTATGGAATTATAGATAGATATTATACATAAAAAATAGACTAATCAAAAAATTTCAATGTGATATGGCCATTTCATCATTTTAGATTTTACCATACACTTACTTGCAATCTAAAAGCCAGTTGTCTGTCGGTTGGTAAAGTCTTTGTTAAAGTTGACAAAGGGTAAAATCTTAGGATTCATCTTGTGTCCGGCCGGATGGCCAATCAGATGACTAGCACTTCGTCTGATTGGACATCCCGCCGGGCATAATGTGAAATGTTTTAACCCTTTGTCAACTTTTACAAAGACTTTACCAACTGACATACAGCTGGCCCTAAGGGTCCTAAAGAGTAAATGTGCAAAACTTAGCCCAAATCGGACCAAAGGTTCAAATTTTTTAAACTCCACTCCCCCACGCCCTAATATTTGGTCCAATTTCAACCAAAATCTAATCAGCTCTTAATCACAATATAAAATATCTAAATAAAAAGTTTATTTTTGATACCTTCTTTGATTTTTGAGCTAGTGGGTATACAAAATTTGGTAACACTCCCACTCACTATATTAAATTACAGAATAAATTTATAATTTTTCTCATTAATATATCAAAGAATAATTGACATATTAACGAGAAATGTTTTGATCGCGCTTTTTTGAAAAAGATATATATCGCGAGACTACTGCGGTTGAAGCTTTTGGAGTCTGCGGAGTCTTAAGTCTGGACCAAGAGAGAAAAAGATATGATCCATTTAGCTACAATCCAAAGTCATTTTGCGTATAGCCCGCATGACACTCGAATGGATCACCAAATGAATTTGAAATCTAAGCTGTTATATATTCAATCTCCCAGTCCAGGGCGCCCGATCTATTAGCATGATTAATTAATCGTATAAAAATTATAAATTTATTTAACATCATTATTTCAATTTAGAAATATATAAATTCAAATATTATTTTCACTCAATATTTGACAAAAATCATCTACATTTGATTCGCGATTGAATCAAATGTAGGAAACATACGATTACATTACAGACATTTTGCCAAAATAATTAATATCTTTTAAAATAGAATTTTTTTATGTTTACTATACAAGGTTTTATTGTAGACCGGAAAAACGTATATATAATATGCGAAGTTCTACGGCGTTTGCCGTTTTTCGCATCTCACACGCCAATATTCTTTGTCCTGCCAGTCTCCATCCTTTAGTCCTCCATTTTCTGGCGGATTTCGGCCTTCCAGCTTTTTGGTGGTCTCCCTCTTAGACGTTCAGGGGGGGGGGGGCAATTCAGAACCTTCTTTGGCCACCTGTCTTCTTCCATTCGTTGGATATGACCATAGCATAATAGTTACTTTTTTTTAATGGTCGCTTGAATGCTTTAATTTCAGATCTAAGTGCCAAATGTAAAAATTTTGGAAAATCAATAAAAACACTGCAGTTTTGAAAAAAACAATTTTTAATTGGGTACATTATTATTTAAAGCGCATTCTATGAGAGACTATAAAAACTAACAAATTATTTGGAACATAGATCATGTAGAAGGGCCTTGGTACTTAGATCACTTTGAAAAGAAAAAAACATTTTTTTTTTGGCACTTAGATCGCTTTGAAATTAAAGCATTGGTCCACTTTCATGATCTCATGAATCTTTTCGTTTCTGATGTGCTCCAGTTTAGAGACTCTTGCACTTCTCCAGAAATCCATTTCAAGGGATACTACTCTTCTTTGGTCCTTTTTCCTTAGTTCCCAAGTTTCAGAGCCATATGTTCATATGCTCTGAACTATAGTTTTGTAGAGTCTGGCCTTTGTGGATCGATTGATGTTTTGCTCAATAGTAGTGAGTTTAACTGACGGATTGCTCTTTTCCCCTACCCTATCTTGTTTTCTATATCTTCACTACTTCTCCCACTTGAAGAAAGGGTTACTCCCAGATATTTAAATGATGGAGAGTATTTTATGATTTTCAAGATTCAGGTCGCTTTTGTCATTTTCGAATCCTGCTATCATGTATTCTGTCTTTAGGGTGTTTATAGTTAGGCCCCATTTGTTGTACTCTTCTTTTAATTTGCACAGCGTGTAACTTATATCGTCTCTATCCGTAGCTAGTAACACCTGATCATCTGCGAAGAGTAAGGTGTGAAGCACTTCGTCATCTATGGGTATTCCCGGAATTCGAAAATTTTATTTTTCACAAAATAGCTTTAAATCGTTTTTTAGATTTTCCGAAAATATGAAGTAAAAAGAGTAATTTTTTCATACACGATTACAATACTTCATCATACGCACCACATAATAAAGTTAAAATTCCCCGACATTATTATCTTTTCAATTGATGAAAAGTTCAGATAAATTTCAATTAATCAACTTTGCCGTTTGTTGTTATTGTTGTATTGTTATACAATAATTATTTCTCATTTATTCTCTCTCTCAGTTCATTTTTCTAACGAATGAATTTCTTTTCTTCAACCCCTCTAAGTAATTTTTTCTCCATTTCTTTTTTTCTCTCTCTATCAGACCCACCCCCTCATCAATTGAATGCATTGCGAAGTTAATCACTGAATGTCGTCGAGGTGCGACTTCCCGCCCAAAAGAAGCTACGACAAACACAAACTTAATTAGAAAAAAAGCAAGAAGAGAGCTGTTAAAAAAAAGCCGAGATTGTTTTCTGGCGATGGCGTGATCCATCACCTACCCCCTCCACCCTGACCACCCCTGGTCGCAGGTGAATTGGCACCCCCCGCAAGCAGTGGGGTCTTTGAATTGAACAGCGGGCCCATGTCCAATGTACCAAGGAGGGTAAATATATATTAGAGGCCCGTTAATTGGAGGACAGGTGTCCTTGTCGTCTAACCATTGAATCCAATCTCCCTTTTCAAATGCAGAAACCCCCCAGCACCTCCATTCACTTCTAAGCAAAAATTAATACCCAACATTTACTTTGTCACAAAAAAAAAAAATAAAAAATTCCCCACAAAATAAATTACTTTGGGCATGAATACAAAAGCATTTCACACTATTCTTTCAATTCAATGAAATGCTTTTATATAGAAATTCCATTGTATTTATATATAAAAATACGAATTTTGATAGAAATGTATTTTAACTTCCATATACGCAATATGGGGAAGTATTGTAATCGTGCGGAGGGGAAATTGACATTTTTTTAAATATCCTCAAAACGGCTATAACTATTTTCAAAATAATAATAATAATTATACTTAAAGGAGACAATAAAGTGTGTCTTCTGCTGGAAAAATACATTTTATAATTTATTTATAACGAGATTATAGTTTCGAGGGTGAAAAGTTTTACAAATCAATTGTAATAGACTGATGAAGAGGGCAAAGCCCTTGAAACTACAGTCATACATATATTGTTATAAAAAACGAAACCAACATTAAACAATACCTAAGTAATACATTTTTTAAGAAAATTTTAATTCATAGTTACAACAATTACTGAGATATTAATGAATAAATAATGAAAAATTTACACTTAAAACAAGCTGGCAACAACGCATTAATTTAACCTAAAAGTGGGTTAACTTTAGTACTTTTTTTGACGTTTTTTCACTTCAGCCATTGTTGGAACAGCTTTCAATCGCTTATTAAGAACTTTTTGTTTTATAAATCTCCCATTATGATGTACTTTATCTGATATTTCTATGATAAAATATATACAAGCTCGGACAGTGTTGCCAGATTTGTCAAACGAGCACGGGATTGGCTAGTAGTTGTACATAAACAGCAAAAAGTTTTGGGCTTGTGAATTATGAATCCTTATTGTCTGTTCTATCAATATATACTCTAGCATTAACTTTTTGCTAGTATTGTCGCGAAACAACTACCTTAAATATAAAAATTTAAGGCGATCTTTACAAGGATATCTCACACCGCATTATAAAAATTTTTTTTACTTTCGACCCTTTTGATAATTAAAAATAAGTAGGTACACATAACTTGTATATCTCAATTTTGTTATCAAGCCTCAATGCTCTTACATGAGAAAGGGCAGACACAGACAGACAGCTACGAGGGGTGAACCGCGACCTAATATCGTGTACACCTACTTCCACTTCCATTTCCAAATAGAAGACAATAGATTATCTAATGAATTCCAAAGTAATTCCAAAGACGGTGTACACCTAATTCCAATCGCGGTTCACCCCTCGGACAGCTACATACTATATGTCCCATAGAGTGCTCGTAAGAGCCTCTGGCGCTCTAATAATACTAATATTTTTTTTTATACATTTATATGCCTGCGAAATGAAGCAACAATATACCCTCAATTTAACAGGTATCATTATTTTCAATCTATAAAATTGATTATAAAAAAATAAAACATGAAATTCCTCAGCCAGTTTTGTTTTTCGGTAGATTTTAAATTTTATCCAGTTAAATGTAGTTTAACATTTTACTGGTTCTTTATCGCACGGCTTCCAATCCATCATATTTTATTATCTATAAAAATGTCATTTTTATGTGATGCGCGAGATAGCAGTTGGAAAAAAAATGCATAAAATAAATTAAGTCTATACCTACATATATATTTCTATCTATATCTTTAATATTATAAATATAAAATGATATTAAATGACGAAAAAGATCAAAGATTACTTGATAGGAAATTCATTTGGAATTATACCTATAGAATAACAATGGAAGAGTAAAACAAAAAATTATTCGCAAAAGATTTCACACACCCTTATTTAAGCCTCGTTGATGAAAAAGCGACTGTGGGTCAGTGGGTAGAGTGTTGGCCCGCTGGCTCGAAGATCACTGGTTCGAGACCGAGTCTCGGCAGATAGATATTTGCAGTCGCCTCCTCTTGGAAAGTAATGGCAATCTACCAAGAGTATAATTGCCTAGTAACCTCTCTAAATTAGCCGTTCGGAACCGGCGTTAAAAAGTAGGTCCCGTATATCTGTGTAAAACAACTAAACACACTCAGCACAGGTATATGTGGAGAGGAGCCGACACCCGTTTCGGGTATGGCACTCGAAGAAGAAAGAAGATGAAAAATAATGTTGAAGGAGAAATGGCTGTCCAAAAATTTATAAATTAAAAAAGAGAGGAATTCAGCCAGTAAAGGAAGCCTATGTCGAACAAAAAACTCCCAATTATAAAAAACAGTTTCGGCTTTAATTAGATAATGCCATCTTCAGTTCTAATGAGCTCTAATGAGCATAAATGTATGAATATAAGTACAAAAACATAATAAATTAAAAAAAAATCTTACAATATTTGCAAACTCAATACATTGAGTGCAGACAGAGTTGTTATGTATTATCAAACACAAAATTATATATATGTATAATATCTACCCCTATATATAATAATTGACCTGACAAAATATATTTAAATGTAACAGATTTCTCTAATAATATAATTATCATTTAATAAAATACATTTTTTATTACAAACAGGGTGTCAAAGATGGTCAAATTAGCCATTCAAATGCTACACTCAATATGCCGGCTAAATTTAGGCATTATCATTCAAGCACGGCCGAACGATCTTAGGCCAGGGGGGTCAAAACTTTGAAAGTTATGTAGGGGGTCTGTGTCCTCCCAAACAATTTTGAAGCAAATTGGTACAATTTAATTAATTTTACAACCAACAATTTGACAATAAATTTGTTTTTGGGTAAAGTAACAGTAAAATTTCTTTCTTTAGGAGGTCCCCTGACCCCCTTTACCCCACAGACTAATTCCCAGGGGGGGTCAGCTGACCCCACGGTTCCGCCATCCCTATCATCATTATTTAAAATGGACAAATAGGCATTACTTAGCCCTATGCAATCTGTCTGGAAATTAGAGCTCTTTGTCCATAGGTTTTGATAAAGCATTTATCAGCCACCAGACGTTTGTATGTATTATCATTACCTATGGGCAAAAAGCTCTTAATTTCCAGACATATTTTTCTTATAATTTATTATGTTTTTGTATTTATATTCAAACATTTTATGCTCATTACAGCTCATTAGAACTGAAGATGGCATTATCTAATTAAAACCAAAACTATTTTCTATAATTGGGAGTTTTTTATTCGACAGAGGCCTCATTTACTGCCTGAATTCCTCTCTTTTTACTTTACCATACAGGGAGGGTATGGTCAAGTATTGTAATCGTGCATGAAAAAAGTGGTTTTTCCTTCTTTTTTTCGAAATATCTCAAAAAACGGCTAAAACTATTTTGATTAAAAAAATTGAGCGAAACCATGGCATTTCGCTCTACAAAAAGCTCTAATAAGTGAACATCGAAAAAAATTATATTTTTCGAGATAATAATTGTTTTGTCAAAATGTCTGTTAGTCAGTTAGTTAGTTAGTCTGTGCGTTACCAAATTTTTGTGGACGAGCTATCTCAAAAACTAGAGTGAATATCGAAACCAAATTTCACACGTAGTTTTGGCCCATTGAGATTAAGAGCTGATTAGATTTTGGTGCATATCGACCCAAAATTAAGGGGGGTGGAGGGGAATTAAAAATTAAAAATCCAGGCCATTTGAGCAAACTCAACCAAATTTTGTATACATAATCAGTGGGACCCCAGAAGTCTAAAAATGCAAAACTAACCGCCCGGAGAGGGGGGGGGGGCCAAAAAATGAAAATCTAGGACATTTGAGCAAACTCAACCAAATTTTGTATACATAATCAGTGGGACTCCAGAAGTCTAAAAAATGCAAAAACTAACCGCCCAAAATGAGGGGGGGGAGGATCAAAAAATGAAAATATAGGTTCTTGTACCAAACTCAACCAAATTTTGTATACATAATCATTGGGACCTCAGGTTGTATGGTAAAGTCAAGTGGATGGCCACATCAGAACACGTCAGCTTATTTAATGTTTTTTTGTGAAACTATAATATATTCAATTCCTACTTTTTTGTTAAGTTAGAAAAAATTGTATTTTACTTCGGTCGTTAAAAACGAATGTCAAAAATTTTACATTTCGAAAAAAGGTATTATTCTTTCTAAAATTGGAATTCGAATCGTTGTAGAGTAACTCAATCGAACAGATATCCTAAATTTATTTTGATCTCGTTAGTAATTTTTTTTTCTGTTATTTTGTTCCAGTTGAATTGCTATGGATTGGATGGGAAACCTTTCAACGACCACCATCAAAACAAACACGAGGAAAGTAAAGGGTTGAAGCATTGATCGGACATTGGATGAAAGAAATGACCCTCCCTACAAATGCCTGAAAAAAAAAGTAGAAGAAATGAAAAAAAATAAAAATAAGGTAAAACGAAAGAAGGTCAAAATGAAAGGGGAGAATTCGAATGGGAAAAATTGCAATTGAAACCGATTGGTTGAAAGACGTCAATCAGATGGACAGATATCACCTCAAAACGAGTCTAGAGTTGATTTTAATCTTTGAATTTTCTTCGATTTTTATAATATGAAATAATAATACTCAGGATCAAAACATTAAATTAAATAAAGAATTTTGCAAATAATATTTTTTCTAGTCCTATATCTTGGGATGCCATTCGTTCGGTATATGTGGTGGTTTAATTTCACATTACTGTCTCACTATTCAGTCCCGTATTATTATTTGTCCCGTTTTGTCTCTAAACTCTCTGTGAAGTAGTGTGATGAGCAAAGCAAGAGTGTGTAGTCTTGATTTCGGTCTTGGTCTGGTCCATTCGGTCTTTTTCAAATATTTCTAGATTGAAGGAGACAATAAAAGAGTGTGTCTTCTGATGGAATTATACATTTTTACTTATTTATAACGTGACTATAATTTTGAGAGCTTTGCCCTCTTCACCAGTCTATTACAATTGATTCACAGGAATTAATGTATGTAATCCTGTGAATCAATTGTAATAGACTGATGAAGAAGAGCAAAAGCTCTCGAAAATATGGTCTCGTTATCTTCTTTTAAGTGCCATATCAGGTCTCCCTGACGTTTCAGCTCCTCTCCACATATATCTGTGCTGAGTGTGTTTAGTTGTTTTACACAGATATACCGGACCTACTTTTTAACGCCGGTTCCGAACGGCTAGTTTGGAGAGGTTACTAGGCAATTATACTCTTGTTAGGTTGCCATTGCTTTCCAAGAGGAGGCGACTGCAAATATCTGCCGAGACTCAGTCTCGAACCAGCGTATTTCAGGCCAGCGGTCCGAGACTCTAACCACTGACCCACAGTCGCCACTCTTCATAAATCAGTCTCGTTATAAATAAATTAAAAATGCATAATTCCAGCAGAAGACACACTCTTTTATTGTCTCCTTCAATTTATACAGATTCTGCTACTCTTGGCAAAAAGAAACTTTCAATTTAAATATTTCCAGTCTTGCTCTTGCGTATTCAGTCTTGGGCTTGGTCTTGGTCTTTTTCATCTAACCTTTTACTTACATCATCGAGCTGACTAATTATTTAATCGGTTACGATGTTTTCGCAGAAGTGATGTTTTTGAAAATAGTCTTACGGCTGGGTCGGATGTAACCGAAATCGATAAAAATCTCGAGCCATTTTCTCCAAAATGCGAAATTAAAGCTGATGACGTTTCCACCATTGTCATCATCATCCTAGTTGCTCGTGGATCTGGGCTGACTTAAATATTGCTCTAACTCTTTTTTTGGGAGTTGAGAAGCTCTAGAAGAAGATCATTAAAGATAAAGTGAAGTCATGTTTAGTTGTCTTTCGCGAGGGGTGAACCGCGATTGGAATTATGTGTACACCGTCTTTGGAATTACTTTGGAATTCATTAGATAATCTATTGTCATCTATTGTCTTCTACTTGGAAATGAAAGTGGAAGTGGAAGTAGGTGTACACTGATTTTAGGTCGCGGTTCACCCCTCGGCCTTGCGTATTTGGTCTTGGTCTTGTTATTTTAAGTTTTTTATTGGTCTTATAGGGTGAGCCCACTTCTATACCCTTACCATAATTAATTCTTGCTTTGTGAAAAAATCTGATGTGATATGCAAAAAATAAATTTAATTACAGATTCAGAAGCCAAAAATCTATAAGATATACATAAAATTATTAAAACTTTTTCATCGCAGACTTGAGTAATTATTCAATTAACATTTTAATAAGATTTTTTTGTTAAGGGAGAACGATGTAGGTGCTTGGTGAAACATTTCAAATAAAGTAAAGAAAATTTTTGAAATTTTTTTAGAAACTTTTTAAAATTTAAAATATAAAATACTAGGTAGGTTTCATATAAATAAAAGATAAATAAATCTTTATTCCTCGACCTGCTTAGAGGCACAAGTCCTCGGTGGCTAGGTCCTCCAAACATCAATACAAATTAACTACAACAATTTAACAAATAATAAACAAGTACAAAAAAAAAAAAAAAAAAAAATAGAAATGTATGCTCATTGACAAATAACATGACTATATATTTCTATTAAAAGACAAAAAATAATTTAAAAATTCCGCGCAAAACCCCGATACCAGGAGCAAGCGGCGCATTAGCCATCCCGGCATTTGCCATAAGTTGTTAAGGAAACCTGGTCAAAACCTTAACAAGGATGGTATGACCTCTCTCTACCTCAGGTAATCTCTGCTTGTGAGAACTAAATAACATTTTGTACAACACTAGGACTTTAGGACTTGACAAAATTTATAATTATTGATTTAATCATATGCTAAACAATCATCTGATCTTTTATTTATGTAAAACCTACCCAGTATATTTTATATTTTAAATTTTAAAAAGTTTCTAAAAAAAATTTCAAAAATTTTCTTTACTTTAATTCAGGGGTCGGCAAACTTTTTCGGACGGCGGGCCATTTTCAAAATAAATTTTTTTATACGGGCCGCACATTCAAATGTAACTTAAATAGTGCTTTTATATCATATACGAGTATAAATATTATTAAAAATAAATATAGAAAAAATTTATTTTTATTGACATGCTATAATAACAATAATGTCAAACTGCAAATCAATTAACTCTAGTTGTAAATTCTCTGGTGGTTTTACAATATCAAATTTTAAAGGATTTTCAAATATTAATATGTCCATTTCTTTTGCATAAAAATCTTGAAACCGATGACGAAAATTTTCATCCAGTACTTTTAGTGACTCAATAAAAATATTCGAAGGACACTGTTTGTCGTTTTTGGTTAAAAACGATTGCAAAGTAGGAAAATGACAATAATTATTCTTTTCAAGTTGAGAAATAAACAATTTTATTTTAAGCTGGAAACTTTTGATTTCTGTAAATAGCTCGTTGATTAACTTTCCTTTGCCTTGTAGTGTTATATTTAATTTATTGAGGTAAGTTGTAATGTCCACAAGAAAACGGTCTAAGTTTGTTGATTTTTTCTAAAATTATATTGGTGCTTTGGCGGGCCGCGCCAAAAGTTGCAAACGGGCCGCAGGTTGCCGACCCCTGCTTTAATTAATAAGATTCTTTTGTTTAGGAGAAAATTCATACTTTTAACTTAATTTCAAGGTTATTTAGTTTAGGTGTTTTGTTGTATTTGTGCTGACGATGTGTCGATACTAATAGGCTTTTGTTTTATTTTTGAACGGAACCCTATAAATCAAATTAACTTTATATTTTGTCAAATTTCAACCATTTGGAACCACGGCTTGCTACTATTTGTTAATTTTTTTTTCTCTTTTTGTTTTTTTATCCTTTTCATTTTGGGAGTCGGAACTCGCCCTAGTTTCCGTGAACAAAATACATTTATACATATATGTGTATATATAATAGACGAGTTGTCTAATAAAAGCGATAGGTTGCATGGGGATATTTCGGCCATGTTTGATACAATTGCTACGTTAATTTGTTGCGCGAATGACGCTCAGGGAATGAGGCTTGTGCGGGTGGGTGGATCAATTGGGTGAGGATTTCGCAAAACAAGGCTTTGAGCATTTCTAGTTCAGTTCACATGAGCAGCCATTTCTAAACGATCACTCGCTCATACACCTAATATGTGTTCTAAAATAAATTGATTTTAAAATATATTTTCAGAGGTCACACATTATACAGACACATACATACGAACATATATACACATAAACAAGGCTTTGGCAGGGCTTTGACCGGAATGGGTCAACACAAAGAGACACACAGACAGAACACACACACACAGAGAGCGAGAGAGAAAGATACAAAGTGGAAATCTAACAAAGTAGAACGCTCTCTCTATGAGCAGATAGATGATATATAGGTATGCATTAACCAGTAGTTATATATACCACTTTTTATATTCATATTGTATTAACTAAATTTTGTTTAAAGTCTCTTTGAAAAAATATAATATCAACTTCAATAGGAATTTCTAAATAATAATAATAATAATAATAATAATAAATTAAAAATTATTTAAATTTAATAATAGAAAATATGGTATATACTTATATAGGTACTAGCTGCGACGCCCGCCTACGGCCCTCTTGCTTGCATTTCTAGCCTTCTAGTGGCCCACAGATTATGTATACAAATTTGGTTGAATTTGGTCCAAGGGAAAGAATTTTCATTTTTTGACCCTCTCTCCCCATTTTTGGTGCTTAGTTTTTATATTTCTAGCCTTCTAGTGGCCCACAGATTATAAATACAAAATTTGGTTGAGTTTGCTCCAAGGGCAAGAATTTTCATTTTTTGACCCCACCCCCCCATTTTGTGTGATTAGTTTTTGCATTTCTATCTTTCTATTGGCTATATATACAAAATTTGGCTGAGAATATTCTTCCTTTTTGGAAATTTTTAAAAATCTTGAGTGACCTCTTAAAATTTTTTAATCGAGGTGAATTTAGGTGTGCATTTTAAAAACATGTTAAATTAACATATTTTCATGCGAGATCAAAAATAAGATAATTTATACTATCTTTTTATTCATAAACCGACGTTTCGGAGGCTATTCCCTCCTTCTTCAGGTTTTTTTTTGGACTGCCTCATCAATATCCACTTCACTAATCAGTTCGTCTCCAAAAAGTTCTCCAATCTTATTTATAATTTTGTTTTTTATGAGTCCGTTCAATTGTGATACCCTGTTAATGATTGTCTGTGTACTATCAGAGGATTGCAGCTCGCAAACTAAATAAAATTCAATTTTAAAATGTAAAATTTACATTTTTTTTATATTATTACCCTTTGGAAACTAATTGCCTATTTTAGTCAGTCGTAACAATTATGAATGTGTTTGTATGTGTATGGAAGTGGCTGTAAATTGGTATAGTGATCAGATTATAGCAGGTCCAATATTTGCAGGGAGCCAGGCTCGAACCTCAACTTCTTCAAGACTTCACTAGGCTCGAGTTCATTCAATCGGAAATGTAAAAAATAATAAGCTAAGCTAAGAGAAATAAATAGGTCACAAATAAGAATCAAATAAACTGCAACGGATCGTTGCTAAACTTTATCCAATGTACTATCTTATTCTAGGGTAAAGTACTTTAAAATATAATTTAACAAAAAAATTTATATGAGCTTTTTTATGTTCCACAAGGTATTTAATTACAATATTAAATTTCATCAAAATTGGTTTAGTCATTTTCAAGATATTTAGAAAAAACTAAAAAGTACTGAAATAAAGTACTAATGTTTGTGGGCCGATATGTACCAAAAACTAATCAGCGCTTCAGTTTGTTAAAATAATGGTAGGTTTTCAATTTCATTTCAATCAGAAAAAATCGTAGACGAAAAAAACGATAACATACATCCATACATCCGCACGCACTTCCTGAAAAAATCGTACTTTTTGGCCTCTGGACGAGACTCCATGTAATTTTTGTCAAAACCGTCACGTGCTAAAATTCAACCTAAATGAATACTACAATTTGTGACTTTAATTGAGACCATGGGTTCCGTAGTCTTTACCTGAGGACCGCTTGCCGCGAGACCGATTACAATACTTTACCCATGCTTCGCATTGGATAAAGTAAAAAGCTTATTATCTCTCAACTATATCGTCATTTTCTTTCTCTAAACTTAAAAGCTTCCTCAAAAATTTCTGATCTATCTTTTTGCTTCGGCCAAACTTAAGTTATTGACTATAGAGGAATCCTTCTAACCTTGTTTAACTCATGAATCCATCAATTTTGAAAATTTAGGTATCACGCTTCAGGTTCCTTTATCTTTATAGAGAAATTAGTGGCTAAAACTATCGCTATAACATCAAAAATACTTGGAATTTCATTTCCAGACTAACTTCTCTACTACTTCCACTGTCTTTCAATTCATTTAATAAATGTATTTTTTATTTTATCTCTATTTCTTGGAACTTTAATAACAGTAAGAAGTTTGGGATTCCCCTTTTCTAGACGCTCCCTATGCAATCATCCCATTTGATTATAGCCTTATTAAATCCTAGTTTGTTTTTGGGAGAGCAATCAAAACGATCGACATAATAGCGGAAAACTTCAGTGATAGTATTATTATTATCCCTATTGAAAACTTTTTCAATCAGCTTTAAATCGTTCTTGGTTTGATTTTTTTATTTCTCGCGATTTACTTGTTCGATCGATTGATTAGTAAAATAGCTAAAAATAAATTGTTTAATCGTAATTGAAGTTGTAGAATTTTTGCACTTTTTGGCTCAAATTAGATTCTTCTGATTGGTTATTCCCAACAAAATACATATTGATGGTAATTTCCAAGACGATTTACCACACCAAACATGAAATAATTGCAATTAAAAATGGAGTTTTTGCATATAGTAGCATGGGAAAGAGTGGGGAAATGATCATTATTTTATTTTTTTTCATTGAGCATCTTGATGAAAAATTAATATTTGTTAGAATAATATATTCGGAGTACCTAACTTAAAAAAAAATTGAAATTATTTACCTCGTAGTTTTGATAAACAAAAAAAACATATTTGGACGATTATTTTTAGTGGAGGAGATATAAGAACACTCATAATTAGTAGAGATTGTGGTGTTGGTGCAAGGTGAAACATCTTCAATAAAGATAAGAGTAAATAAATATTATATTTAATATTGATTTACTATGAGTTAAGGATACTAGGTCACTTATTTCACATTAAAATTAAAAAATTAAAAGATATAAATTTTTTTTTGTGAAATAAGTGACATAATATTTATTTACTCTTATCTTTATAAGAACACTCGCTTGGAAACGATCCATTCATAAAGAGGATATAGTAGTATGAAAAGTACAGTCACGTTAAAAAACATAACCTAAAATTTTAGCACGGTTCATATGTATAGATTGGTTACAAGGCTAAAACTTTTTGTGCAGATTTTCGCGAAAGAACTACCTTAAGTAGGTAATGAAGAAAATTGTATTTATAATTCTTTAACGCCATTACTAAGAGAAATTTGAAATAATTTCATTTTTCTCAGAGACTTATTAACTCTTTAACTAATTTCTATTAGTATCATCTCCATATATTGAAATAAAATACATGCTGGAATAATCGCAATGTCTGCTACTCTCACAAATAGTGATCATTTTTTAGATATTAATAAACTTTGAATAGCTTATATTGAATACTTGTGCTTTAAATAAAATAGAGAACTCTTAACAAAACGTCGGATGATCATTTGAGATAAGCCCGTTAATAATTAACCGGGGGAGTGAGGGTCGTGGACGTCTCTGGATAGTTGCCATAAAGTGTGAACGTGCCTGTTCCGATAATTGCAGCCATGGAATTTTCAAGGTTGGTTTAATCCCGAATGAAACGGTTAAGGGTTTCCATATTGACAAAAAAATCAGATCAGAAAACTTCGGAAAAGCGGAAAACCTCAAATCCTTTGGGACCCTTAGACGAAAAGGAAAGAAACGAGATGGGAAAAAGGAAATTGGAGCCATTGAGGTCGGAGTAAAGGACACTTAACTCACAAGCATACACTCACACAGAGAGTATTTCCTCAATTAAATTACTACTTCTTATAATCAAGTAACTAAATTTAAAAATTCTCAAACTCAATTAAAAGAGTTTCTTATTCGAACAATCGTTTATTGATTTTTCTCTATGAATCATAATATTAGAGGAAGGTTTTTTCTGGTTAGACCACACATGGTGAGTTAATTAAAATTTTCTATTAGTACCTTTACGGACCCCTACTTTCGGTATTAATCATTGCAGCTAGGTTCAATCAAATCATCGATTTCTCAGCTTTAAAAATCAAGAAATTTTCTTAATGGTAGGGTTTCTTTTAATTTTTTAATAGAGGGTTATTAGACCAGGTTGGATTTGGACAGGATTATGTAAAATTATGTGGACTGACTGAAAATGATTTTGGAAATTCTGAAAAATGTTTCAGGGAATACCTTCACATATTATTATTTCAAGTTTTAGAAAAATTAATAGGCTAGATTTAAACATAAAACTCTGATTGAATAGAAAATAAGGGTGAAATGTGGTTCTCCTCTCCGAAGTACACCCTGGGTAATGCTGGATGAACCCCAAGTCGCAAGTCTCATATTCCTTGGACGGAAGCTGAGTATATTTGGATCAGAGGATCTCAAGGGATTCTGAGTACGGATCGCCTCTACGGATTGCTTAAGGCAAGAGGTTTGGGATCCCTTGAGGCTGAGCATATACCTGTCAACCAGTAGAAATCAGGTCAATTTTTATAGAATCAAATCAAATTAATCTTCTAGTACGCATCTGCGGTTTAAAATTAGGGAAATTTAGCTATTTCATTCCACTCTACAATAGAGGGGTTAGATCTGAGGTAGATACTTTTTCCAAATGGACATTTAATTTTTTTCAATTTAAATCTGCATGATAAAATAGAAATTTAGTATATAGCCCTTGGTTTAGGCCGCAGTTCTTTTTCTGAAAGAACCGGCCTATATAGAATCGGGATAAAATGATCCCAATGGGTTAGAAGCGTTCAATTTTAATTTGATTATAACTCTATAAGACGCAGGCATTCGGCATTATTCTGAATCGGTATAAATGAAAGGGCCAAAGGCTTCCTGTATTTTTATTCTTAGATTTATTTAAAAACTTGGATAATATTATGTATTTTAGGAATTCTTTATAGCTGTAGTTGTATTATTTTATGAAGGGTTAAAATAAGAGACGTGCAGCTTTTCTTTCTTTTTTATTTATGAACTACCTCTAACTTTTCGGCTATTGGTTGTAGCCATCTTCAGAGCTAGACAATGGCAAACAATGTTAACAATATTAACTGTACTCGGACAAGGCAAATTTAATATTGTTAACATTGTATTCCCAATTGAAATGAAATATTTACTTTTGTTATTCTAAGACAAAGTGTATTGGCAATAAAATTAATAAAACACTTCAGATAAATTAAGGGTAGAATTTGCCCCCCAAAAAATATTTTACTATAAATATATCTTTGGATATTGTCCCCCGGACGGTCAGACGAGAAAACTGATCCAATAGCCCTGCTCGCCTATACCTTAATAATCATGGTATGATTTGGCCATTAACGGTTTAAGTAATCAATTTTTGGCTCTGAGAACGATTTTTAGGCTTTTAGTAAAGTTTTTTCCAATAAATTAAATTTATTTACCATTACTACCTAGATTATTTACTATATTAATTTTTCTTAAAAATTGATTTCAGAATTACACTCTCTGCAAATTTCGCAAATATTCAGGGAGGAAAGAGTGAACCAATGCAAGAAAGAACCTATGGTTAGAGCCGCACTTGAAAAAATTCAAATATAGGTAATAATAAACTATTTAAAATATATATATCTTTTGATTTAAAATTTGAATTTAATTAAATTCTTTAATATTATATCTATTGGGGTGGTCCTTATTTTGGGTATTTTCGAATTTTTACGCATACAATGGCTCATATGGTTCGAAATAAATAAAAAAAATAACCCCCAAGTTTCAAGTCTCTATCTCAATTATAGCCTGCTCCCCCAGAGATGTTTGTTTCCCAAATAGCATGGGGTTTTTGGCATTGAAAGATCAATTTTTTATTCAGGCCAAAGTAATGGTTCAAAAAATTTGAAACTCTGTAGACTTTATCCATTATAATAGTAGTTATCCCTCTGAATTTTTACAGATTTTTAGCTATTATAATTTTGAAGTCTAACTTAGGATATGGTAGTATTTTATCTAGCTGTAACTCCAAAATTATAATAGCTAAAAATCTGTGATAAATCTAATGGATAGGTACTATTATAACGATAAAGTCTACAGAGTTTCAAATTTTTTGAACATTTACTTTACCCGGAATAAAAAATTGATCTTTCAATGCCCAAAACCCCATGTTATTTAGATGGGAAAATTACATCGCTGGAGCACAGGTTATAATTGAGAAAGATACTTGAAACTTGGGGGATATTTTTTTATTTATTTCGAACCATATGAACCCTAGTCAGCGTAAAAATCCAAAATACCCAAAATAAGGACCACCTAATATCTATCTATATAATTATTTGTAAAAAAAACTACTCAAAGGGTTCTAAAATAAATAAATTGATTAATATAATAATAAAAATAATCTTTTCTTCGTTCCCTAAATTTAAATTTGTTATTAATTGTCTTTACACGGCCTAGTTGTGGTCGCGCCAGGGTGAAGAGAAAATTATTTTTGATCTTTGGGGTCTGCGATCGATTGGGAGGCGCTGGAATATTTAATTGTTTAATTAATGAATCAAGGCCTACGCTGCGAAAAATGAACGAGGAGAGGATTAAAAAAGAAATTCCATAATTCATATAGACAAAAAGGTATTAGTTTGGGTTCAGGGATCAGTAGCTTAGTGGATATAGGAGCTAAACCTTTTATGACAAAGTATTGCAGTACATATGCAAAGATCCCGGGTTCGAGCCCCGGCTGATCCTTTTGTCTATAGTAAAAATAATCTTTTCTTCGTTCCCTAAATTTAAATTTGTTATAATAATTAATATTTTATTTTCACTGATAATTCTCAGGTTTATTTCTTTGAATCTATTCCAAAAGAAATAGTTAACAAGTCGCTAGTTAATAAAAGATCAGCGTGTCACTTTCCTCTTTTCTTGAAATCGATTCTTTCCGCCGCGCGTCTCGTCGGTCGTTTAAAATTAAATTTAATGGTTTGTGATTTTATTACACTCACCGGATTCTTAGCGAGACTCTGCCAAGAAAATTCAAGTTCATTGATGTGCGCTGGCACCGGAACCACAAAATTCATGGCATAAGTGTTGACGACGCCCTCGCGCACGTAAAACAATTCCGCCGAGAGCCCTGAAATAAAACAAGAAGAAAATGAAGAAAACAAGTAAAAAAAAAACGAGAGAATTGTGCCTCCTCGAATGAACTTTCTACGACCCAAGAGCCGGAGCGCTGGGTAAATTTCGAATATGCAATTTATTCTAACGTGACTCGGGCAACATTCGAAGCCTCCATCAAATTGAATCGGATATTCACTGGGAAAATAAAATGACGCATATAAAATTTACATTCTTTCTCTTAAGAGAGAAGTATAAAGCAGTCTGCATATTAATCAATTATTATTTTTTCATTTTTATGGATATAGATTTTAATATTAATTGAAAAGATTTTGTTTTGCCGAGAGTAGCAGAGTTGTTGATTCATAAAGAGAAATCAATGAGGTTGTCTTGTGTGTGATATAATCTTTTTTTTTTAGGTGCTCAAGCAAAGTATCAATCTGCATATTGAAAAAAAAATTCACTAAAGATGAGCTCTTAATTCCAATATTAAGTACTTACTATTGTAGGATTTTATTCTCTAATCCTTTCAATATAAAATGCTTTTTAAAAATAAAGATTCATTTTCGCCTTGAGAAAGGCGCTTGATGGTCACCAGTCAGGATCTTTCGATCAACTGACAGGTGAACAGCGGAGACACGCCCCTTTTATAATCACGGGCCGCGGCGCGAATATTTACGCATACGTCACCCTAAAGCCGCGACCAATTAACCAATCAGTTTAATTGCTAATTAGAGCCGCCAGGCTTATAAAGGCAGCAAGCCTCTCGAAGGAAAATCAGTTGCTGAACCTCATTGAAGGGGACAACTCTCCGAGGTGATTACCTGGGAACGATTTGGTAGAGAGACGGCTTGTGTCTATGTCATGGCTCTGAAGCGAAAAAGTAATTTTATACACGTTGTGTTTAAAGTTTGCCAAGAAATTGTAACGAAAAGGCAATAAATGCGGGCTTTGTGCCAATATTTTATTTAAAGCAATTTTCTACCGCCTTTGTGCAAATTCTTATTTTAAAATAGCATTTTCTGGCTTTACGCCGCCAAAAGAGATTTTAATCTCTGAAGATCTCATCCAAGCCCGGCGAATATCCTTCTAACTAACCCTTCGAGCCAAAACTAAAATTCATCCATCATCTTAATAATTTCCTATACTATTTTAATCTGATTTTTTTTCCATTTAAAATGCATGTAAATTTTTTTTTTTCAAATTTTTAATGCTCGGCCACATTCCACGATATTGAAAAACGAGTTGTTGTATCTTGTAGAGGATTCCATGCTCTTCAAAATTACTTTTTTTTCTTTTTTTTTTTTTAATGTAGCTCGCGCTGGTTCACCAGTAAGAGCTGTCAAAGTTTTTCGAATTTTCCTCAAAAAATGTACTTCTACAGCTCTTACTGGTGAACCAGCGCGAGCTACATAAAAAAACCCAAAAGCAATTTTGAAGAGCATGTAATACCCTACAAGATACAACAACTCCTTTTTCAATATCGTGAAATCTGGCTGACCATTAGAAATTTGAAAAAAAAAATTGACATGCATTTTAAATTGAAAATAATCAAATTAAAATAGTAAGTACTTAATATTGGATTTAAGAGCTCATCTTTGGTGAGAATTTTTTTTTCTATTTGCAGATTGATATTTTGCTTGAGCACGTAAAAAAAAATTGCGGAAATGAATCACCCTAATATAATGTATAAGTATATATATATATATTAGGGTGTCTGTTATTTACCAAGTTGATTTTTTTTGCAGCGTCCCCTAAATTTTTAAAGCTTATGGTCTAAAAGTCGATTCATTTCCCATTTAAATAACATAGGATTTTGCAACTTTTTACATTTAATTTTTTTCTTTTGAACAAATGAATATACATCAACGAGAAATAGACATTCTTGTAGGAAATTGAACGTTCTACAAGAAATGTCTCTTATGATTTTTTGATAAATTCACTTCTTCAAGAGTTATTCTAAGTTAAATTTGAAGTTATACTAAGTTTTTAGAAGATAAAAGTAAATAAATATTATATGAAATATTCATTTACTATGAGTTAAGATCTTAGTTAAAATCTTTTGGGGGGTATATTGGTCCTCTTTTCTTTACGTTACAAGTTTAGCGAGAAATGAATTATTTTCTTCTAGAGTCACACTTTTAGCTTCTTCATCTTTTTTCATATAATATTTATTTACTTTTATCTTTATTAAAGATGTTTCACCTTGCACCAACTCCACAATCCCTATTAATTATAAATTTTTAGATTCTTGAAGAAGTGAATTTATCAAAAAATCATAAAAGACCTTTCTTGTAGAGCGTTCAATTTCCTACAAGAATATGTATTTTTCGTTGCTGTATGTTCACTTGTTCAAAAGAAAAAAAATTAAATGTAAAAAGTTGCAAAATCCCATGTTATTTAAATGGGATATGTATCATCTTTATGGCACGGTTTAATATGAATATTAAGAGCTGTTTTTGGTCTGACATTTTTTTAGGCCATAAGCTAAAAATTTAGGGGGCTCAAAAAAAAATCAACTAGGTAAATAACGGACACTAATATAATATATATTTATGCATATATGATACTAACTGCAAAGGCCGCCTGGGTTAGAGGATAACAAGAAAGTATGTAAAAAGTTGAGTCATTTAATTGAAAAGGAATGAGACCAAATGCACATTCTCCACACCATTCAGACAGAGAGACATCAAGTACTGGAATCGCAAGTGTTTGCTATGCAGGGGTGAAGCTGAGGAATGCAACGAGAGCCGGTGGTGATGCACCCAAAGGTAATTAGATCCACGTGCATTCGAAATTGCAATCCCTGGGAATTCCAGGTATTCACCCCCCTCGGCTATTAAACGTTAAGGGGTTGTTTGTTAATAACAACGAATTAGAAAAAACAAAGGTTATTTTACATCTGCATATTATTATCTTTCAATTAGATGACTCAACTTTTTACATACTTTCTATAACACAGTGATATTTAACCCGGGGCCGTGAAAGGTTATTGGTGGGCTTCGAAAAATAATTAAAAACGTTATTTTCTTATTAGTGAAGTCAATTTAAATTATGTATATGTATCGTATCTTCTTTGTAATTATATAATCATTAACTAAAAGCACTATTTAAAATGTAATTTTTGTTTTTCAGAAGATGAGGAACAAAATAAGTGTTTATTTACGACTTATCAATTGCAACGTTTCGCCACTTTTATTGCAGCTTCTTCAGGCTCTACAAAGGAGCAAATACATATATTAAAAACCCATTCAAAAACATTTCCCATTCATTCAATTCAAAAACAATTTCATATAAATACCTTGATAAATAAAGCTCTAAACACTTTGTCAATTTTTTAAGCTCTGCCATTATTACACATATAGACACTCGAATACATTTCTATTTCATCATCAACAACTCAAAAACACCAATATCAACAAATATACAATTATAACTTTTATAATTTCACTGGTAAAATTTAAAACATTTCAAAAATAGTCAACATATTATAAAACTATTTACAATATACAACTATATACAAAAATCGGTCAAAATATCTTAAAAAATATATATACAAGCGACGGAAATTTTTTTCCTTTTTTCCTTTATAAATTAATTTATCTTTATTACTCTCGCTGGTCAAATTCAAATGATCTCAAAAGGTTCAACATACTACTATATAAAAATAATAATAATCTTTATAATAGTTTCCGAAGAATCAATACATTAAATTTCAATCATTATGTCATTAGGCTCTTTTAAATAAGTCGTAAATAAACACTTATTTTGTTCCTCATCCTCTGAAAAACAAAAATTCCATTAATAAGTTATGGAACTGAATCCCAATGATGACTATTTAACATATTAACCCTTTGCGAGCCATTTTTACTACTACTACCAGTAACTCCAGGACTATTTATCACAGCAAGCAAGTTTGAAAATCTTGTTTTTTCTTTATAAAGAAAACGCATACAATTAAAATAAATTTTGTAGACATAATCGATGAACCCCTAGGAAACTTTATAGAAATGCAAAAAAAACCCATACCCACAATTGGGGGAGTGGCGGAAAAAATGAAAATTCTAGATCTTTGGAACAAACTCAACCAAATTTTGTATATAATCTCTGGACCTCTAAGGGATTAGAAATGCAAAAACTAATGCCCAAATGTATGGGGGGGGTGTAAAAATGAAAATTCAAGGCCTAATAAATCTTGTTTTTTCTTTAAAAAGAAAACGCATACAACTCAAATAAATTTTATAGACATAATCCGTGGATCCTTTAGGGAACTTTTATAGAAATGCAAAAAACAACCATCCAAAATTAGGGGCATAGGTCATGAAATGAAAATTCTAGACTTTTGGATCAAAGTCAACCAAATTTTGTATTCATAATCTCTGGATCCCTAGGATCCAACGGAATGCAAAGGTTAATTATTAATATAGTAGTAATTAAAATATCCTAATCAATTTAGGGAAGAGTGGTATTATAAATAGTTATAAGCCACTGCTTCAAACGCACATAGCCTATGGCCTATGCAGTGGTTCTCAAAATGTATTCTAGGAGCAACACTGGTTCTTTCGTAAACCTGTTACATAATTTTCATTTTTCCACACGTTTAAAATTATTTTAGTTACAATTTTAACAAATAAAATTATTGAGAAAAATTGGAAAACTTTTTAATACTCACTAGTAGGCACGTTTTTTGAGAAATTTAATTATTTGCCAATTTTTGTATGTAAACAGTTTTAGTTAGAAAACTGAAACTTACCACAGTGCTACAGTGGCGTAGGAACATGGGTACATTGATCCCCTTTCGCCTCTTCTTTAAAATAGATGATTTTTTACTTAGGTATAATAGATATTTTACTTTTTACAAAAACACTTGGGCAAAAAACAATTAAATAATTAAAAAAAAAAACAATTATTATTTTTACCTTTCTTTGTTTAACTTTCCACAATTTCATTTTCAAAACCATTTTTATTATGTGCCAAATACTATGTGTGGACGAGGCTTAACTGAGAAAATAATTGTCCCCTCGTCCCTCTAATAATTTGCCCACACCTTAGAATAAAAACGTTATCTACTATGCGTTTGCAGAAGTGTAGTTTATTAGTACAAACTTGTGTGTCAACTTTAAACTTTAATTTTGTTAAGGGAGAATGGTGTGGGTTCTTGGTGAAACATTTTAAATAAAGTAAAGAAAATTTTGGAAATTTGTTAAAATTTAAAATCCTAGGTAGGTTTCCTCTGTGAACTCCTGAAGATGGGCTTATACCCCGAAATATATATAGCGTCGTGCTAAACAACCATCTTATCTTTTATTTTTGTGAAACCTACGTAGGATTTTATATTTTAAATTTTAAAAAGTTTCTAAAATTTTTCAAAATTTTCTTTACTTTATTTAACCTTTAAGCTCATTTACTACAATTCAAAAGCTTCGCATAACAATTTTTTTTTTAGATTTTTGTACCTACGTACGTTTCTAACTGAAGTTCTAAAGCTGATGAAATCAAAGTTTAATCACTCATTCACGAAGAAAACTAAAGCACTTTCGGCCCTAGCATTCTGCGAGCTACATTTCTTGAATTTTCATGATTATCGAAATTTAGTCAAAAAAAAAAAACAGGAAAAAAATTACATTTGATAATTATTTTTTCTTTACATTTCAGACTTTTATAAAACAAATATTAAAGAGTGAATTGAATAGTCCGAACGCCTAGCGATCTGGCTTGTTATCGTTAAAATAAACGATATATTTTTCAGATTATCTAAGGAGGAAGACAAAGGGGTTTGTATGATAAGAAACTAAATTATTATCGGTGAAATGTGGAAGAGGCAGGGTCGAAGGTGTAACTTGAAGATAAAGAACGAAGGAGACTGGTTGATGGAGATTAGCTATGCTGGTCCAGCAGCATTTGGAATTTGCCAAGAGTTAAAGATAAGCGCCAATTCGTGGTTGAATCTTGGCAATGGTGCTTTGGCCCCGGAGTATACTTTCTTAGGAATGCGTGAGAAGGGAGGAAAGAGTGATAATGGCTGACGTAGTAAAGACGGTGTTTTTTTTATTAAGGGAAGAGATCTTCATTCTTTTTCGAATTGGCTTGGCATGGATTTTATAACCATCCCCATTATTAGCCAGCTTTATTTTATATTTATTCTATTAATTCACTCTATAACAAAAATCATTCTAGTTAATACACTCAGGGCCGGATTTAAACTTAATTAGGCCCTAAGCTATTTGAAATATGGGACCCTTTATAAGTCTAGATATTATATGTCAGTGCCAAATATAATTTTCGGTTACCTAGAGGGTTAAACTGAAATACAATTAAGAAGTATATAAATAGTGAAAAAAATCTTTAACTTAAAATCATTTTTATTCATAACAAACTTAAAAATGCAAACTCTGGTAAAAAGAAACAAAAGTTCTTTTAAAAGGCACAATTTCTTCTTCTTCTTAATCTTCTCAATAGGCCTGCGCCTATTTCTCCAAATAAAGGACGTTGTTCCATTCGATTTTTACTCAGGGGTGTACATTTAGGCCCGCTTTCCAATCTTTTTTTGACCTTCCTCGGCTTCTTACACCCTGGGGACGACATTGTTTTTTTACTTTTGCCAATCTGTCCTCTCCCATACGATCTACATGGGGTGGCCATTCTCTTTTTCTAGAACCGACCCAGTCGACTATATCTGGTATGCCGCTTATCTCCTTTAGATGTTCACTGCGGACTCTATCTCTTAGTGTTTTCCCCTGTATGGTTCTAATTTTCCTCATCTCTGTTGTTCTGAGAAGTTGTTGAGTGGAAATTGTATCTGCCCTTGTCTCTGCAAAAGGCACAATTTACAAAGGCTTATTATCTAATCTCTTGAAGTATGTTATAAGAATTAAGGAATTATATTAAACTAAAATATTTTCTTTCTTACCTTTGCCAGAGCAAAGTCACGGATGACATCGTCAAATGATAAACTGTGTAGTTTTTCACTTTCTATGCACATGAGACTGAGGGAACATAATTTATCTTGAGTGATTGTTGTTCTAAATTCATTTTTTATCCTCTTCAGCTGAGAAAAAGATCATTCTCCAGAGCAATTTGCAACCATCATACTAAGAAATAATCTTAAAATTGCTTCTACATTAGGGAATGCTGATTGGACACGATCCTTAAATACTTCCCTATACTTATACAGATCCTGATGTTTCAGACTATCATGTTCCGCTGAACCATAGGTTTGACTATGTCTAACATATTGATGAAAATGCTTGACTTCTACAAAATTCATGTCCACATCTTCAGGATATGTTTGCCATAAAGCACTAACTCAAGCACGACAATTTTTTTTGGGGGTGCTCCCAAGAAAGTGGTAAATCCTTCACTGAATACACTCTTGAGTCAAATAGCATTTTTATAAAAATAACTAAAATCTTTTAAATACCGTAAAACGGGGTAACTTTGGGACACTTTTTCAGGTTTTTCATGAATCCTGACAATATAGGTAACTTTGGGGCAGCATTGTTTTTGCATAGAAATTCTAGGAAAAAGTTTATCTTCTCTAAGTTGTCCGAAAGTATTTGAATATAGACCTAAGATAAAGTTATTAGACCATTATTTTATTTTTTTATTACATATTTTCACGACAATTTTTACAAATTTGAAAATATTGGGACTCAAAATCAAGAGAGATGGTTAGGAAGGATAGACAAATTTTTATAGGAAAGTAAGAAACATATGATATAACATGGTAAATTGATTTAAGTTCTTAAAAACATTTAATTCCTGAACTAGGAAAATTTACTTTATACCAACTTGAGTAGTTGGGTTGAATTTCTGAATTATTTCATCATTCGAGTAAAAATTTCGTCGACCTTATTGATTTCTCTTGATAAAAATTTAAACTTATCTATAACATGATCTGTATCTAACTATCTAGATATACGGGACCTACTTTTTAACGCTGGTTCCGAACGGCTAGTTTGGAGAGGTTACTAGGCAATTATACTCTTGGTAGGTTGCCATTGCTTCCCTAGCTATATATATTAATTTATTCCTTAATAAATTATCTAGATTTATAATCACCTGAAAATGGCCTCATAATTAGAAACTGAAAGACAAACATTTTCAATTAATTTTCTAATTTGCCCATGGGTGATTCAACCCGAAGAAATGACTCAATATAAATTAGTGCTTTTGAATAAAATTCATTAAACCTCCCCTATTCCTGATAATGATTCATTTCATTCTATACCTCTTTAATCTCTATGTATGTACCATATATGTTTAAAAATTCTTTACTATTGCAAATAATTAAATTGTAAATTAGAAGTCTCAAATAAAAATAATTACATTTAAATTGACCTCTCGTTTATGTATAGAGATCGTTTTGGATAAAGTTATATTTTAATTCTATTAGAGAGTTGAATTGAGTTTTCATCAAATTTATTTTGATGCAATTTAGCCGCTCATTAATATTATATCCATAGATTAACACATTTTCTAGATATTTTTACTTTATTTCGCTCTAAATAAAATAATTAACTATTGATTTTTGATTAAATTAACAAATATATATATATTTTTCTAGTTTCTCTGCTTTGAAATTTTGATTCTATTTTTAGTGTTCTATTCAGTTTAAAATGTTTTATGTGAGTTTTCAACTACTTCTCTTGATAAAATACTGAATAAATATTATAATTCTTAAGGAAATGTCATTTTCTATTTTTTAGCAGATGACACATAGACTTTTGATTGATTATCGATTATATCTTCCAAAATACTTGAGATATTAAATTTCTTCTTATTTGTCATTGATAAGAAATGGATGAGTGAATTTGTGGAATTTGTTGGTAATTTTAATTTAATTATTAGATCGAAATTAATCTGGTACAAAAATCCCCTAAAAACGTTCACTTTGGGGCGAGCACTTGCACTATTTTTTTAGGAGATCTTTACAAGGATACCTCACACTAACGTAATTTTAAGTAGCAGTTTTACTTGGACGATGCTACATCTATTTTTCTTTCGAACGGTATTAATATGTTGTCATATATGATTAAAAATGGAGTTAGCAGCTTTACACTCTAAGCCGACGATATGAAATATTGTTAAATTTTAACATGTGTATTAATTGAAAAAGGAGAAATAAATAAATAAATATTAATTTCAAGTTTTTACCCTATTTAGTTTCCAAACTACACTCTGACATACACATATTATGACGACACTAATATTATTATAGGGAACCCTAAAAAAGATAAGAGTTATAATTATCTTCAAATTCATTTTTTTTGTTATATGAAATTTTTATTTTAGCCCGAGCATTTGTTCTCGCAAAGAGTGTGTGGATTGTAAAATATCAATAGCCTTTGAATAACAATATGGTCTATTATTCATTCGTATATCACCCTGTTTATTCTAATTTCTTCTCATGTATTTTTGTTTAGTTTAACTATTTCGAATAAATCTGTTAGTAATGAAAAATACTATTTTTTTTTATTTGCAGAAACATTTAACTATTGGCGAAAAGGTGACATCTGCATCTGTATCTTGTATCTAAATATTTTGCAAAAAAAAAAAACTCTACACAAATCTAAATCGAAATGTTTTGGAATATTTGTTTCTGATAACTAAATACATTTTTCACTAAACCACCTGAATTTAGTTGTTTTTAAAAATATATAACAACACGATATTTTTCTCTATCGTGGCAAAATAAGTTTCATTTAAAAAAATAATCAAGTCTGGAACTGGAAGTTTAATTTAAAAAAATTTAATTAACTATCTTTTGAACAAAGTCTGATTACATAAACAATTAATTAATTAACGATGCGGGTTTATGTACCGACTTATTTGTAAATTCATACACAGTTGGAAAATACTAGGTATATCAATATTTACTTTTAAGAATCTTCAAGGGAGCTTGGAAACTCAAGAAAATATTTGCATTTAGTATATACGTAGCAATAGTATATTCTAAAGTGTATACTTTACTACTTAGCCTCCAATAGGAACTTGCCTTTTTGTGAGATATATTAGCGGCTTGGCGAGCTTGAGACCTTACATGTTTTATCAGTTTTTTAACGAACTTCAATAAAGAAGAATGCTATTTATTAATTCAACTAATAATTGTAAATTTGAAGTTTTATATTATATACCTATATAATGTATTTTTTATTTATGTTCGAGTGCTCATAACTTTTGATGGAAATGATATTCGGGTGTGGTTTTTTCCATAAGGTAAAGTTCCAATTAGTACTAATTGCAAGGTAGACAGATTCAAGAAATTGTCTCAAAAATTATCGATTATCGAATTACAAAAATTTATTGTCAACCCGGAAAGTGCATCCATACATTACGAATCATTTAAGGAAAGAATACCTAGCATATATTTCTTGAAAGTTTTATTTTTAACAAAATTGCAAATGAAATTGTATGATAATTAAAACTTTCATTTTCTTAGCATTTGCCTTTAAAAACTTAAAAAAAAAAGATGTCAAAGGTGCGCTAAGAAGTAGGAGAGACCGTTTAGTGGATGTCACATTTTATAGTTTTTAATTTTTGAAGAGAAAGTTTAAACAGTTTTCCTTTATACATTGGATCCATTTTTTCTTAGGTTTGCGTGTGACAACCATCCCAGAATTTTTGAGACAACCAACCCCGAACAGACATTTAAGACAAAAACCTAGCTGGAAAAACAGACATTGAACCTAAAGTTATAAAATAGAAAATAGTTGAAATATATTCATTGAACACAGAGTGAATGAGAGGTAATTATATCAATAAAAAAAAATTACAGCTTCGAAAACACCAATAGAATCTAGATGTGATGCCAGAACTAGAAAGTGCGTATACACCCTAGTCAGAATATTGTAATCGTACTGTGGTTTGAGCATAGACCACTAAGAGGCAACAGCGATTGAGATGTGAGACTTGTGACAACCAACCCCGGTCTCCCCTACTATAAAATACTTTTTTTAAGTCATAATGTTTTATTTATATCAATTTCAATGTCGAAACCCACATTTTTAATGCACGATTACAATATTTGACCATACCCTGTATGGTAAAGTAAAATCTATAATTTATACGAATATTTAACGAGGAAAATACATTATAGCTCTGTATCTACTATAAGAATGATAAAATATGTAAGTGTAAAAAGATAAATATTTCAAAACAAATATTATCATTCGTAATATTATGAAGTTTAAGGGAACAGTTTATTCAACTTATTCAAGTGAATGTATAATTTAATTTTATGAATATGAATTCAAACATCTAAAAATTAATATTTATTTTTACTTAAAAAACGTGTTTATATAATTGAATTGAAGAGTAATATATTTTATGAATTAATAAAACAAATCATCTATATAAAAAAATATACTCTATCCCTCTTTGGAACATTTTCGCATGTTTTTTTTAGATGAAATTTTACAATATTATATCAAGTATTATTATTATTATTATTATTATTATTAATTCCCCAAGGCTCTCTTTTCACACTCAACTAACCAATTGGGAACATGACTCAATTATCGGATCGGAAATCGATCAAGATAAACTAAAATATAGAACGAATGAATGGCGAATTCTCGTATTACAACAAAAGAAAAGCATCGATAGCGGTGTTAGATAAACATTGGATGAAATTGAGATAAAATCAAAAAAATAAAAGGGGATATGGGGAAAAACGAAGCAGGGAAAGAGGGATAAGTGGATGGATGGACAGACGAAGCGTAAAAAAAATATAAGATAGATGAGACAATATAGAAAGCCGAAGTAATGAGAAAAGAAGGGATTTTCTGAGTGGAGAAAATTACAAGTATTGGGGTTTTTCAGATTTTTTTAGGCCTCAGATCGATTGTATAAGATATATTTATCTAAGATTAAAATGAAGTGAGTATTTTTGGATTTTGGCCTACCCTAATATCAAACATCTTTAATACTGGTTAAAATGAATTTGTGGATGTTTGAAGGGGATGGGGGAGTAATCAGGGATGTTGTAGGATATTATTACTTTAATGGTAAATTCAGAATGAAAAGGCAAAGTTTTTATGCTTAGAAATTTAGAATTTATTGTAACTAATTAATATGTTTTGAAAGTTAAGTGAAAATGTATATTTACGAATGAATAAAAAAAAAGTATTTTATTTGTGTATTTAAATGATGATGATCTTGGCTCGTCTATGAATGTTCTATTTGGTCCATTCTGGTCTCTTCCACACGCTCGTTGACAAGATAGTGTTTATACGTGGCTAGATCCAAATCCAGCAATAATAAAGCCAATCCCCATCTTTTTCTTTTTTTCTTTCTTCTGGCGGTTGTCTCCGAAATGCCTAGCCAAATTGATCAAATTAGTAAATAAATTATCACTAGGCTTCAGTGTGTATTCTCGATGATAAATAATGAAAAAGAAATAGAATAATTATCCGAGAATGCCTGGATGCCCTCTGATCGGCAGCAAATTATTTCTTAGGAAAAAATACAATATTTATTTAAATAATATGTTTCTTATTTTTTAACTCCGATTTATTATCAGGATTAAATAAAATAGCTAGACAAACCAATTCGATGTATTTATAAATATATTTTATTTTATCTTAAAATTCAAAATTAATTTTTTTTCTCTACAAAAGCTTGTGACCACCTTGAGTACTTTATGAATACACTGTTAAAAAATTTGTAAATTTACTATATGTTTACAATACAAATAGATAGAAAATTTACAAGATTGCGTATAGTAAAAGAAAAATAGTATATTACATATATTGGTAAAATCACATTAACTCATTGCAAAAATACAAATAATAAAACGTAACTTTACTTTTTCTTGTATTAATTAGATACGTATTAGTAAAAAATATGTTGTAAGATTACTATACTGATGGTATGTACTACAGTAAAACCTCGTTTATCCGGCCTTCATTTATCCGGATCGGATTTGTAGACATTTTATTTTAATAAATGTTCACATAGATCAGGGGTTCCCAACCTTTTTTACTCTAGAGCACATTCTAAAATATCGGTAGGGTGGCGGGCACCACCTATTTTAAATCGACAAACTCCTTCCATAACTTGTCGTTTTCCCATAATTTATTTTCTTATTTTCTTATAGTCATAATGTATTAATAAACAATAAACAAAAATGTTTCAAAATAATAAAATTATTTGGCATTTTTTTCAAATTGCATACACACAGAGAAATGTATTTACAAAACGTAAAGAAAGTAAACAAAACACACAAATACAAAGAAAACATTTAATTAAAAAATATAATAAAGTCAATGTGATCTTTCGCATTGCATTTCATTGGCCAGAGCTTCATAATTAGGAGCGTATGACGATAATCCTGTTAGCAGACAATCATAAAGATGCTCATCGGTGAGTCGAGATCTATATCTTGATTTTATTAAGTTCATGTTTGAAAACAATGATTCGCATAAATATGTCGAACCGAAAAATGATTCAATTTTATATGCCGCTTTTTTTTCTCTATCCACTGTATTCCAAAAGTCCTCTGACATTAAGGATTTTAGCAAAATATCATTCTTAAGGTCCAAAATTTCTAACTCTAGTTCTTCTGTCTTACCTTGAACAAAATCTGCAATACATGCGGCTATTTCCATAACATTTATTTGGCAAGTAAAAGGATTGATACAGAAGGAAACTATTGGCTCAATATGTTTAAACTGCAAAAATCTCTCTTCAAACTGTTTTTTTAACTCTTGAAGATGCTTAATAAATAATGTCCCATTTAATTCATTGTCACCTAGCATTTTCTTCATATGTGGGAAATGCACGAGAGAATTGATCTGCAGATGTGATATCAACAAATCCAATTTAGATTTAAATGACTTTACAGAGCTTATCATTTCAGCTATGTTTTTGTCTTTACCCTGCAACTCCAAACTTAAAGAATTCAATTTTTTCATGATGTCTGTGAGAAATCCCAAATCAATCAGCCAGCCAGAGTCAGCTAGTTCATCATAATTTTCCTTTCTATCGTTTAAAAATGTTTTTATTTCTTCAATTAAATTCACAAATCTTGTAAGAACCTTTCCTTTACTGAGCCAACGTACTTCACAGTATGCAGAATAAGATCATGTTCTTTATCTTCAGTATCTTCTAACAGGGCCTTAAAAAGTCGGTGTTGCAAAGGAGCTGCTCGAATAGAATTGATTATTTTTGTAACTATTTTCATGACGTGTTCAAATGGCAAAATTTTACAACACAAAGCTTCTTGGTGGATAATACAATGGTAGGACATGAAGTTTGAAAATGAATCATCCTTCATGCAGAGGGCAATAAATCCTTTGTTTTTACCCATCATTGCTGGCGCCCCATCAGTGGTTATTGCAGACAGCTTGTGCAAAGGCATATTTATTGACTTGGCGTATGTTTTGAATGTATTATAAATATCCTCACCCCTTGTCTGTCCTTTCATAGGTAATATTTGTAACATATCCTCTTTTACTGTGTTACTAGACACCATTCTCACCATAACTGCTAACTGTGCGGTGTCTGATATATCTGTTGACTCGTCAAATTGTAGCGAGAAACAGTCACATATTTCCAAGTCAGTTTTTAACTGAGTTTGTATGTCTGTTGAAATTGCATGTATTCTTCTTGTGACTGTGTTATTTGACAACTGTAAGTCTTGTATTGCTGAGACAATCTCACGTTTGTTAGAAAATCCATCAGTTCGTGGCGTTCGTTCCATTCGTTCACTTCGGGTTTTCTGCGTGTACAAGGTGTGATGGGCAAATGGCACTAGCCGTTCCAGGCTAGCGTAAATAATGCAGTCTGGCTCGCCGCTAGACAAGTATCGAACATATTTAATAAACCTAGGCAGTCAAAAAAAAATTAAAATTCTAACAAATGAATAAAAATAAATCATATTTTAAAATAATGTTTATGAAAAAAATTCTGTCTCTGTCGAATAGTGAGAGGCGGGCACATACGAATCGTTCCGCGGGCGCCATGGCGCCTCGCGGGCACAGGGTTGGGAACCTCTGACATAGATAATAATTTTTTAACTTTGATAGCAAGAATGTAATTACAATTTCACCAAAAATTTAATGTATTTATTTTTTAAAAATAATCTATGTAATTTTGATATAAACGTGTTTTTTTTATCGTAATAAATTCAAAATACTAAAAAGTTTTGAGGTCGGACCTTCCATTTTTTTTTATATAGTAAAATTATATAGGTTAGAAATTTTTAACAGTGTATCTACAGTGGTATGAATTTTCAAAAATTTTATATTTTTCAAAATTCAAAAATACTCACTAAATTTAAGTCAGAAGCAAAATTTTACAATATAGTTCTTGTTAACTAGAGTGAAATTTTCAAAGCTGTATTCATAAATAAGTATATGTCAGAAGAGGATTTCAACTGCTCTTTGGCTCTTGGGCTCCAATTCCTGAGGGGCTGAATCCTTCTAACATCTAAATGAAACATAACAATCATCATCTTAGATACCTAATTGATATATCGACTTGAAATTTTCCAGAATATTTATAATTTATTTAAAAAAGATCGTAGGGAGCTGGACCAGAATTTAAATCAAATGCAAAGTTTTTTAATTAAATGGCCCAACGTTTCGTCACTGATTAGCGACTTCTTCAGTGGCTCATTTTATAAACTTATTTGTCAGATGTTATACGAGACGTTTAGCCCATTTAATTAAAAAACTTTGCGTTTGATTTAAATTCTGGTCCAACTCCCTACGATCCTTTTTAAATATTTGATTATGGATGCGAACAATGAAATAATAATATATATATATAATATTTATAATTTTCAACGTAGGAAATAATAACATGAAGAGAAAAAAAAAAATTTTTCTACCATTTTGAAAACTTTTAAAAATCTTGAGTGACCTCTTAAAATTTTTAAGTGAACATTTTAAAAACATGTTAAATTAACATATTTTTATTCCAGAGTCAAAAATAAATAATTTTTATAAAAAATCAAACCGACTTCAAAAAAATTAAATGCATCAAATAAAATAAGAATAAATCAAAAATAAAATAAAATACACTAAAAGGTATAAAATAATTATCTAATTTAGTGACAACTAAACGACGAAATTTTTACATGAAATCACTTTTTGAAGTCGGTACCAAACATATACATTTAATGGATCTTACTTAGTACGTTTGGTGAGTAAGCTCACTTATATAGTTTATTTATCACCGACTTCAAAAAGTGATTTCATGTAAAAATTTCGTCGTTTAGTTGTAACTAAATTAGATAATTATTTTATACCTTTTAGTGTATTTTATTTTATTTTTGATTCATTGTTATTTTATTTGATGCATTTAATTTTTTTGAAGTCAGTTTTATTTTTTTATAAAAATTACTTTATTTTTATTGTTCTCTTTTTAGTGATGTTATTAATAGTGACTTAAGATACTATTGTATGCATCTCGTAAGAGTCGGGCGAATGAATCAGAAAAATGATAAAAAATTCAATTAATAAATATTTAAATTCTCTCGAAACGTTTGCGGGTTTTAAATGAACGTTTTAAGATTGTTTTTTAAAAAGGATTTTATTTATTATAATTTCGATTATTTGCTCATAGGAATCGTTATTTCGTCATTGACCATATCATCAGAACTTGACCAAATTAATATGGGACCATCCCTAATGTACCCCCTTTCCAATAAAAGAAGAATCACTTGAAATCGGTCCATAAACAAAGAAGTTATGTCTGAACATACATATCAAAAAAGGTACAGTACCAATGAAAAAAAAACGGGACCAATCGGGAAGTAGAGTGAACCCAGAAATTGGTTCATAATTGGCGAAGAAATCAGGTAACATAGACAAAAAAAAATTCAGTCGAATTGATAACGTCCTCCTTTTTTGAAGTCGGTTAAAAAATATTCGTTTTTTGGGCCACTCTAGTGCTTAGTAATTAAAAAAAGTTAATATCTTTTTTTTAAGGAAACCCCAATATTCCCTAAAAAAGAATAAATGAGAAGTTGGGTAAGATAAATTGAAGCGAGTATCAGTATTAGTAAATAAGAAAATCCGTGAGAAAAGATAGATTGGACAATAAAGGGATAAACAAGATTGGTTGGGTAAGCTGAAGAAAAGGAAGGGTTCCAAGGGCTATCGTATCAATGGTGGCTCCTGTTTTAAGAGTATTTACACAAAGGTTGTTCGGTCCATTCGCTAAGATAACATCCACTCCAATTTCCTATCTATTTGTACAGCCCAAGGCGGATAAACAAACAGCGTCGACGACGACGACGACTCAAGGGACGGCGTCCATGTCCACCCACGCACGCCAAGATAAATATAATCATAGAAGCGAGCGCGAATTATGACCACCTGATACACCCAACAGGGATTATCCCTACTCCCTGGATTCGATAAAGAAATTTAAAGAAACAAATATTTTATTTTGCTTAAACGATTTATCGACGATTTTCTCTACTTAACCAAAAAAATTTATTTTATTTATTTATTTATTTATTTATATCATCATAGACTAGTGCAGAGGTTCTTAAACTTTTTACTTTTTATCATCGATTCTTTCGCAACCCTATGCTGTAAATATAAAATAACTAGCTGCAAGGCCCGCCTTCGGCGGCCCTCTTGCTAACCAGGAAGAACGCCCCCTGGACCCCAACCCACGAACCCCACCCTCATACCCCACTCCCACCCACCACAAGGGCAAGAATTTACATTTTTTCACCCTCCTCCTTTTTGGGTGGTTTTCTGGGGAAATTTTTTTAAACAAAAGTTGTCAGAAATCACATCTCCTACAACTTTGTTTATCATAAAATTTGAAGTAGGGTTAATAGTTTAGGAGTTATTTGATAATTTTCATTCGTGCGCCCCCCCCCCCCCAACCCCTTTCTGGGGTCAAAATATCAAAACGTTATATAGCTAAAAACGTAAGGTAGAAGACATCTGATGTAAATATGAAATTTCATAATAATCCCTTCAGCCGTTTTTACGTGAATCGTGAACAACTTTTCGCGGAACCCACGGAAACATACAGACATACAGACAGACAGGAATTTTGTTAAGGGTGTTTTCATTCATAACTTTGCTTGAAACAAAATTTGGCGTGATTTGGACCAATGTACAGACAAAACCTTAATGATATATATATATAGAAAGATATAAAAATAAACATTCTCCCTTAGATAATTTATTTTTTTGTAAACAATATATAGTACATTTGGGAAAAAATCAGTTTTAGGATTTGTCTCAAGTATACAAAGGACTTTATATAATATAATGTTCGTTTATGGCATATTTTGATTCAGAATTAACTTAATGCTGAAATTGCAATGCGAAAGCTTAGTGCGCTTAGTGCTATCTTTCAATATATAAATTTAATTTTTTTTATATATTCAGTTTTCATTTAAATATAATTTACATTGAACCAGTATTGCAATTACTCTTGGCTTTGGTTTTCATCAGTAGAGCCTTATTTTTATTTCTTCTGAATTTGGGATTTAAAAAACAACTTTTTTTGCTTTTTGTAGACTTAATTCGATTGGCCTCTGAACGGCTCATACATAGACGTATAGATGTATGATACCTATACTTAAATTTGTATAGGTTATTCCTAAGCAATATTTGAAAACATTTAAATTATTGCTAAAGAAAAATTCTAGCCTTGTACACACTAAACGCCTGAATATAGGCAATCATTTCGTCATCTCTTCTTAAAAGCTGCGTAGAATTCAGGCTCTATCGTAAAGTTCTTGAATTTTGAGTTCAACAAAAACATGCCTGCCTGCATGGATGGGCAAAGTATTAAATTCATTATTATTACCATTTATTTATTTATTATAAAAAATTTCCCATAATTAAAATCTCTATGAAATTTATTAATACGTTCCTGTAGTAATAAACAATTTTATTCTATATAATTCAAATCTAGAACTTATTAAATTTTAGGTTATCTAGCTTAAATTATTGAGTCAAAATTCAATTCATTGCACAGATTTGTATTTTTGAAATTTGATAAATTTCAGCTTTCTATGTCAAACTGTTTGCAGACAAAATAATTCAAAAATTTTATTAGAAAGTCTTGGAAAATATTTTCAATTTTTCTTCCACTTTATATAATTAAATCAATTTTATGAAAAATTCAACAATTTTTAGATGAATAATAAAATGTTAACATAATTTGGTTATCTCACTTGATAAAGGTATTATTTATTTCATTTGTTTCGTTGGAATATTGTTTCATCTGTATTATGTTACTAACAAGAGTAGATACTTGAATTTTATTTTATTTTTGTTCATGAAACGAATAATTTGTTTATGTTAAATTGATTAAATTATATAGTTTATTTTATTTTCGTATATGATATTTCAAATAATAATTCGAAAGCGTCACGTAGAGATGGAATTTCTATTTGTATTTTAATTATTATTTTGTTTAAATAAATAAATAAAAGTTTGTTATTTGACATAGTAATTATATATATAAGTCAAATTGGAAATATTCAATTATTAAATAATGGAATGTCATCATAACAACTGGGGATGTCAATTATCATCAATTTGTAAATAATATTAATTACAAACAGACGGGAATGCAATTTAATTGTAAAAGCATTCATAGTTTCTCTCTGTTCTTCTAGTTGTTGTTACTATTGTAACCTTTAAGTAAAGTAGTAATGTGCCCGATATTTTTATAATCGATTGATAATTAATATATTTTTTTTTTTATTGTTAAGGATAAATAAATTGAATTGCTTCATTCCAGTAATTTATTTTATTATTCAAATGGTTAATCCAAATATTTCGAGAGCGCTCTCGGCATCTCTTCCTCAGTAGAAACCACTCTCCCACCAATGTGCCGACCCCATTAGTTTGTACAGAACATTGGTGGGGGAGTGGTTTCCACTGAGGAAGAGATGCCGAAGCGCTCTCGAAATATTTGGATTAACCATTTGAATAATAAAATAAATTACTGGAAAGAAACAATTCAATTTGTTTATCCTTAACAATAAAAAATTAATATATCCAGTACACACCAAGCCAGCAAAAATTAATATATTATTATCTGTGTATCTATAACAGATAAAAATTGAACAACTACCAGTACAATTTATAAAATGAGACCTGGAGTCTAAAAAACATATTCCTTCATTAGGAATGAATCTGTTAATTAAAGCTTTTATTTTTTATTCATTTTATTAAGAGTTGGAATTTTATTTAAATCACACATAATTAATTATAATTATTTGTTCGAATTCATTAAATAATTATAATTAATTATTAATAAACAGGCAAATTACGTGAAAAAATGGCATAAACAGAAAATAATTCCCGGTAAAGATTTTATTACTGAAATACCTTTATTGGTACTCCAATATTACTACCCTAAGTATTCCCCAAATCTGTTTTGAGGAAATTTTTCTAGACTCCTGGGGGCTCACTGATTATGTATACAAAATTTGGTTGAGTTTGGTAAATGGCCAAGATTTTCATTTTTTGACCCCCCCATTTTGGACGGTTAGATTTTTCATTTTTAGACTTCTGTGGTCCTAGTGATTATATATACAAAATTTGGTTGAGTTTGCTCAAATGGGCTAGATTTTTAATTTTTAACCCCCCCCCCTCCACCCCCCTTAATTTTGGGTCGGAATGCACCAAATTCTAATCATCTCTTAATCTCAATGGACAAAAACTACGTGTGAAATGTGGTTTCGGTATTCACACTAGTTTTTCAGCTAGCTCGTCCACTAAAATTTGGTAACGCACAGACAGACAACCAGACAACATTTTGACAAAACAATTATTATCTCGAAAAATATCATTTTTTCGATGTTCACTTATGAGAGCTTTTTTGTAGACCGAAATGCCATGATTTCGCTCAATTTTTTTAATCAAAATTGTTCAGCTGTTTTTGAGATATTTCGAAAAAAAAGAAGGAAAAAACACTTTTTTCATGCACGATTACAATACTTGACCTTACCCTGTATGGTAAAGTAAAAAGAAGGAAAAAAAACGTTTTTTTATGCACGTTACAATACTTGACCATACCCTGTATGGTAAAGTAAAAAGAAAATTATTTAAAAAAATGATCATTTTTTGAGAATATAATCCGTTTCTATAGTAAATAATAATACGTACGTATATAATCTGATCCATACACCAATTTACACGCTCTTCTACACACACACACACACACACACACACACACACACAACTAAGACTGATAACTTAATGGGCTTTAGCTCCCGAAGGCTTTTTTTATTCACAAAAACTGCAAACAGCGTACCGACTACAGAGTATTAAAAAAGTTTTTTTTTCTTCTAATTTAAATTGAAGAGTATTAATAGAGATGAAAAAATAATAATAATAAAAATTGTTCTCTTGTATTAATTCCAAACCAAGCTTTAATTTGAATTTAAAAGAGAAAAAAGTGAAAATTCTATCTGTATATAACCCAAGATATAAAAAATAATTCGGAAATAGTGGAGCGTGAATGGTGTTAAAATCCCCGTATATATAATTTACAGATAGGAATTAGAATTTGCACCACCGCTTGTGATTACACAAGGGTGAATGGATGAATTTCATAAATTCCACATGCCGTTGATTCCGATTGCCAGAGAAGCCGAGCATTTAACAAATCCTCCGCCATTGGATTCAAATTCGAATCAAGGCGACGGATTTTATTTTATCACACTTTACACACACACAGGAACAAGCCGGGACACAGATATATTGTTCAAGAAATCAGTGGAGAATTTCCAACTAACTTTCTTCAGCAACTCGAATGATACGTCATCTATCTAAATCTAATATTTATATTATGCAGATAGAAACAGACAGACGATACGATGGATATGTATTTAGATGAAGAAGAAGGGATGCAATTTGTATTTCTCTTTTTTGGCTTTAATTAACAAAGTCATGTTTCTTGGGTTTAATTTGGCTGCGAAAAGCGAGAAACGAGAAACCCTTTGTTATTTGTTATTTCGATGGCGAAACAAGGGAGGCTTGGGGCGAAATTCAACCAGCAGTTTATCCCCCAGTATCAATTCAAATAGGGAATTACAATTTTCTTGTTGAGATTTTGGTGTGAATGACAATCTTGTGTTATTATTTTGATCATACTACCCATGATAAAATGAATGAAAATTTTTTCGTTTATTCTAATTGTAATAAGTGATTAGGGTTCTAATTCTAAAGTTGTATTCAGATGATGATAGTCAACTAACTTAAAGTTTGTAAAAAACGATTATTATTATAATTATTATATACAATTATAATATTAACGAAAATGAATTTAGATCGTATCAATGATTTTAATAGATATGTTTATATTGCATCTAGGAGGGTCTTGTCCCCTCGGGAGTCGAACCCAAGCACTAGTATGCTTTCTGATCTGGAAAGTGAAAGATATTAATTCATGCTTTAGCATTAGTGTGTGTGTGTGTGTGTGTGTGATTTATAAGTCTAAACTATTTCTTTATTTCTATATTCTAATAATTCTAATATTAATTCTTTCTTTTTTATAGGAATATGCTGGTAAAGGGAAAAATTCGCATTGGATCATACTTTCTCTCTCCCTGCCTGAAAATGTGAAAGAGAAAGTGAATTCTCCAAGGCAGACTCAGCTCATCCTTCCAAAATGTAAGCTAATATTTTGTTTTCTCTAATTAACCATTAAAATAAATAGATTTAATCATAGTTTACTAGAAACTATGATAAAATCTAGAGCTTTGATGCCTATTAAGTAAGGTTATCAATGGGTGACCTATATAGGGTTAGAATATATATACTATATATATTTGTCTAGATTAATTTGTAACAACGCTTAGAGAAATTTCTCTAAAAAAATTACCCTCTTGCCTAGAATCGAACCGACGAACTCTTGAACTTCTAGCCATTAGACCAATGTAACATTAATATTTATATCTTGATTTCTGTTACTAAAACTATATATTTTTGATTTAGACTTTGTGTCGAGATAATATTGTATACATTTGAACTCGAATGAAAATGAAAAAACACCAATAGATTTTAAATTAAAAAACATTAAATATATATTAATTAACGAGGCAAATTTGAAATATAATTGTCAGCTCGGATTTTAAACTGATGGCTCCAATCGATTTTCATTAACCAGGCAAATTTGAAATATAATTGTAATTTGGACTCGAATTTTGAAATGAAAGACTCCAATTCATTTTAAATTAAGAAACATTAAATATATTGATAATTGTTCCCCCCCCCCCCTCGCCACTCAAAAATTGAAGAGGCGAAACTTTTAAGAGACGATGTATTTTCGGTAGTTTACGGGTATACATTTGGAGTGTGGTTTTTTAAGAGAAGTAAAATTTTTGGACCGAGACGCTGCCCGCCAGGTCATCAGCCCGGGGGGGGGCAGAGCTTCGAGGGCGTGCCGAAGGCACGCACGAAAAGCTCGTATTTCATTAAATGCCTCCTTTATTTGTTCTTCTATTTCCATAGACTATTTCTATGGAAAAATAAGTTTGTACTAATCTTCTAATTTTGAGTTGCCTTATATTTCCACTTCTTTCACTTGCGTCAGTTCGGGTCAACCTGCCATTGTCACTGACCTGATGATTCACTAAGTAAGTTAATATGTTGTTTTTGTTGTTTGGATTAAAACCGAATGGGTTGAGAATATGTCATAAATGAGATGTATACACATCCTATTTTTGTTTACTTTCACATATATTTTCTCTATCATTTAATGATATAGGACAGGGTTGTCCAACCCGCTGCCCAGCACTGCAATGAATGCGGCCCGACATAAAATAATAAACTTCTTTAAAACATTATAATATGTACTTACTAGAAATTGAATCTGAAACAATTTACCCTGATGATTTTTTTCTCTAAAATGAGAAATCTGAAAATCAACTGAACAGTTTTCAAAAAATAAAAGTGAGAATTTTAAATTTTGAATCTGGAACTATATTTCAAGATTTTTGAATAAATAATCACCATTTTGGTTTATTTTCGATGTGGTTTTCATTAGATATAAATTTTTTACCTGCAAACTTTCTAATTGAATGTATAGAAATACAATTTTGATACGGATCTGAAGAAAAATTTAATAATGTCTCTTTATTAGAATTTTATAATAATTATCTACCCAGAAACAAATATTACAGGCTTCATAATATTCATGATGCAGAAATGTATTTACATATACGAGAAGCTATTTTCAAGAATAAAATTTCCGAAATGTAAAATTAGAAGCTCACTAAGAGGTAAAAAATAATCAAGTTCTTATTTTTAAATACCAATCTTCATCTCATATTTTAATTTTCTAAAATATTTATTATTTCAGTAATTATAATTTCTACAATAAAACTTCGTATATTGAAGATTTATATTTTGAAAGATATTATTTATTTATTTAGTCATAATGTCTGTTAGTGATTGTGTGGTTGGGTAGTGTATATTATTTTTAACCATTAATAATAGGTCAAAACACCTGTAGAACTATATTTGATTTTGTAAATTTGTGATGGAATTTATTACAATTAGATGATTATTTATTTTATTTATTAAATATTAGAATAGTTGATTTTTAATTAATTAGAAAAAGTTAATTGAAAATCACTTGACGCACACGCTAGTTCTTTAAAAACAATCTCAAATCAATTGGGCATGTCTTGCATATGTTTTTATTTTATCTGGAATTATTTTCCTTCCTGATATCTAATCAAGTAACGGGATTCTTTTCCTTTTGCTCTGTTTTTTGCATTGAAATGCATTTATATCATTTCGAGTCGAGCAGCCAGCGGGTCAAATGCTTAATATTTGTGTTTTATTAGTATCGCGTTTTGTGTATTTCTTTTGACAACTGCTTTTTGAGAATTGTTAAATACTTCATGATAGACAAGGTAAACATTTAAATACAATTTTTTAAAATCTTTTGGATAATTTAATGATTCCAAAAATAAAAAACACCTCATATCACCTCATATGTAGAACATAATTTACTTATTCTTTGTTATGGTGAATATTATTATTCTACAGCAGGGGTTCCCAAGCTTTTTAGTACCGTACCTGTACATTGTAAATAATTTGATGACGTACCGGTAGAACAAAAATTTTGAAATGGGGGATAAAATGCAATGGAGAACATTTCTAATAAAGACGAGTAACTTGGAATATATTTTTATTCTAAACATATACATAAAATATAATAATCACTTTAAAAAATATATACTTAAATAGAAGGTTGAGCCTGTTTATTATTAACTGAAGAAGTAATATTGGGCTCAGTGTTTATCAATTTAAGGCGAAGATCCGATTCAATGTCTAGCATAGTTCTATATTTGGTTTCATCGCAGTCATTGATTTAATGCTGAATTAATATCTAAACATGTTTTTCAATAATTCAATTTAATAACAAAGTTATATTAATAGCTTCAAATTTACATTGGAATCCCTCCCCTATGTATAAATTTAAAAAGACACCCGGTATACATATATAATTTAAAATAATTTTTGTTAAATGTAATGATTTGATAATTCTTTTTTGAAAAATATTTGATTTATGACTGGGCGTACGGTGATCTATACATGTATGTAATTTTAAGATTTTGTAACTAAACTATAACCATGACGACTAATCATACTCTTTGTAAATTTTTTAGTGTTCTTAACAACGAATAAGTTTATTTTTATATGGTCTGAAGACGAATACGAGATGTACCATATTCGAAACATGTAGCCAAGCATTTATTAAAATAAATTAGGATATATAAAAATCATTTTAAATAAATCTCCTGACTTTGGCTACAAGATCACTGTGGACCCTTCCACGAGTCTCCATTAACTTATTAAATCTCCTGATTTGAAAATACTTACCTTAACAGCTTCTTAATATTTATGAATAATACAGTTACCACTTTTCTTTCTTTGGATCTTATGTATGTTTGTATTATCTTTTTGTGATTATTTTTAAGTTTTTGTATATTATTGATTTGTATCACTTCACTTTTATTTATTATTTATTTATTTTTGTGACTTTTATAAAAAAATTTCAATTGTATTATTGTGTATAAGGACACTTTTGTCCGTTTATTGATTTAAAATTAAAATTAAATTACTATTGATTAATAATATGCAATTAATTTAAGGACGTTTGAAACACAAAACACAATTTTTAGTAGAACTCAGACACGGTTATAATTCACAGGAAATAATTTCTTGGAAACTAACTGCATTTTAGGCCCTTTCGTTATATATTGCTAATTTTCGTGGACGGAGCAATTCGTTTATTTTGGAAATTACAGTGTCCTGACAAGCAAATGGTCTAGTTCTAATAATCTGCATCACAGCAGGCGAGTGCCAAATTTTTATGGGGCGGTCATAGATCTTCTAGCATCTTTTGATCAACTTTTGAGATGAGGTAAATCCCAACAAACTATTACAACACAAACAATGGATAAGAAATTCCAAACTAAAATAATTATTAACATGTATGGATTATTAGTTATTATAGTCATTTCTTTTCTTTTTCCTAATACAGATTTTTAATATATAGATTTTCTTTCAAATTTTAAAATCATTCGCGTACTGGTAGTTGCTTGTACCGGTACTGGTACGCGTACCCAAGGTTGAGAACCACTGTTCTACAGTAATAACTATCATTTTGATTTAGAAATATAATAATAGAAATATTAATATTTTAGGTTAAAAATAAAATAAAATGAGAGAGTCTTCTGTTTTTTAAATAAAATAATTTTTAATTATTTCTAGAGACTATAGTTTCGAAGGCATTGCCTTCATCATCAGTCTATCACAAATATTTCAAATTAGTTACAAATTAAGATTTATACATTGAAAATTTTGAAAAATATATAATGTCTTTTTCTTCATGTTTCCTCTTGGGAGATTTGAATATATAAGTTATATTCAAATCTCCCAAGAGGAAACATGAAGAAAAGACATTATATATTTTTCAAAATTTTCAATGTATAAATCTTAATTTGTAACTAATTTGAAATATTTGTGATAGATTGATGATGAAGGCAATGCCTTCGAAACTATAGTCTCTAGAAATAATTAAAAATTATTTTTATTTAAAAAACAGAAGACTTCTCATTTTATTATATTTTTAACCTAAAATAAAAACAATTCTGTTACCATCGACAGTGAAATCTTTTATTCAATGAAATATTAATACTATTAGAATAGAAATTTTTTTCCTTCAAATGTGGCCAGAGTAAGCCAAAAGGTTGGACACCCCTGATATAGGATATAATGTGAAGTATTGCAATCGCCTGCCGGAAACCTGAATGAATCCACAGAGACAATATAAATTTATTAAGTACGAGTTTTAAACTGAAAATATTAGGTGCTAGCGTGTTTGAATTTAAATTGTTTTTAAAATTATTTCTCTGCTATTAAGCCAGTGAACCATCAATTTATGAATATATTAGTTAACAGGTTTCCGATTCCAAACAAAGCAACATATTGCAGCAAAGTATTGTGCCAGTATTTATTTCAAATGAATGATCCAATTATGAATCTAAGACTATGCTAACTACTAAAGCGAATGCAAAGGGGACAAGACAGACAGATTTCTCCCCTGCCTTGTGTCAATCACCCGAGCGAAAGATTTCCTACATTTTTCAATTTCATTAGCGCCTGCTCGTTAAGCACCTCCCTAATTTCATCCCCAAAGCGTCTCATCAACCCCACCCACTTTTATCTGCTACCCCCAACGCTTTTTTTAAGGGGAGCTCCTTTTGCAGTTGCGACCCTTTTCCGATCTTACTTGTTCATTGTATGGTAATTGCTTCAATACATTAGAAGCTGATTCGCATGACAGACATACGTCTTTTAATGAATTATACATTTTTCCCGCCTATTGGAATTTGATAGACTCGGTGGATGATTAAAGGAATGAATCAACTGTTTTTCAAAGGGTACACTATCATTAGTCGAATAACCATATAAATAAAATTAATTGATTAGGATACATGGGGACTAAAAACTTTTACCTATAAGAAGAAAAATTTAGTATTGTTTAAAATTCATCATCATAGAATAAACACTAAGACTGGTTTGACTCAATGACCAATATCTAGTCGAGTCGAAATTTAAACCCTACATTAAGCCTTCTAAGATAGTTCTTATTTAGGACTTGGGGGCTCAAAGTAGATTCTATTTCCATGTTAAATTAGGTCCGACTTTGGACCGCAAAGCGGTACGAATTTCCCGTTTTACCAGTTTGGGGTTCAAAGTCGGTTCTGATGGGAATAAAAATAAATAAATATAAATATATTACCGGGTTCAAGAGGACAATAGTAGGTCTTCGTTTTTAATATCGGACTTAGGGGTTCAAAGTAGGACCTCACAATAAATGGTAGGATCTCGGGGTTCAATGTAGGAACTAAGCGGGGTTACAGTGCTCTAAATCGGTTCTATTTCGGGCCTGAGGGATAAAAGTAGTACTTAAATTTCGACTCGGGTATTTAAGGACTTCTCGAAGTCCCACATCCAATATTCATCGTTTATTTGGGGAAGATATTCTAATTTTGATCTTACTCTTCATCTTTTCTATTTTCCTTGTCCTGCAAAATATACCTATCATCTGGGGGTCTTTTTTCCTCAAATTCTTCTATAAAATTTTTTTTTTCTTCTATCCTTTCGAAAACTTTCTCATTTGTATTTGTGTTCATCCATTTAATCTTTAGCATTCTCATAAAGCTCGCTTTTTAAATATTCGAGGAGGAAAAAGATAAAAAAAATCAATATCCTGATTTTAAATGAAATAAAAGTGCAAATTGGTAGGTTAAGTATTTCTTGTTTGGGGAGGGGCAGAATGAAGAAAATAGAGTAATTTCTTAACTTTATTAAGGTTAAAATAATTCATTCATTTTTAGTATTTGATAAAATGACAGCCCAAAGAACCAATGTCATTTTCAACCTTTTAAAAACGGAGGATCCTGCCTCTTTCTTCGGGGTTTTAAAAGGTCTATGAAGAATGAAGAAAGCATACAACCGCACTTCTTTTCTAAGTCCTGAAGAAGGATCTAAAATGTCGATTAAATAGGAAAGACTTGGATTATAATATTTTCACAAATCAATTGAAGATAATGGAAGGGAAAAATGGAATAGGATCGAATGGAGGCATGAAGCAAGCGATTGCGTCAAACCAGTCTTGAAAATGCATACTTTATAATGAAAAACAATTAATTAATATCTAATCTTAAGGTATATTTTTGAAATAAAACATTTTTTAATAGCGTTTTCAGAATGAAAATATTTTCCCAAAACGGATTTCTGTGTTATTTTAATTCATCTGGAAATCCCGAAAATTACCAAAAAATTTAAATTTTTATTACTTTTGTGATTGAATATCCTTCTTAAAATACCCCTTTGAAATTATATTAAACATAAACTTGAACAGCAGATGCGAAGATCAATGTAAAACAATATATCTGAAACTTTAATAAATACATCTTATAAATTTCTATCAGTTCGGGATCTTAATCAATTTATATTCTCTAAGTTTAGGAATTTACTTAAAGGGATTCCTTGGATTAAACTTACGGAAGGGGGAAATTCATTTATTAAAGGCAGCTGGCCCTTTCCCTTACTAGGAGCTTCCCCCCACAAACACAAGTAATAACTTGCAGCATCCTTTGTCTAATTATTTATCATTTATAGCAAAAAATAGCCAAATTAGTCCGAAATAAAGAAGTGATCCCCAACAAGAGACGAATTCGCATTAGAGTATTCATTATGCGCGATTTATAATTTATTTCATTATCTTATGTGCTATAAATGTCCTATGCAAATAGTTTTTTCAGGCAACAGCCTCTGTTGAGGGTTTCTCAAAACTAAAGAACAACATAATTATGTTTATAAAATAATAAATTGAAAAGATTTACTTTGCTGAAAGTAGGTAATTTATAATAATATTTGATTCTTAAGAGAATATCCTTTATTTTACTCCAAATGAGGTTTTGCGGGGTCAATAATGAAAATTATAAAATAATAACTATATTATTAATTCTACGGAAAATTTTGTCAGAAGTAAAGTTGTAGAGGATGTAATTTCTGAAATTTATATATAGTATATATATATATATATATATATATTAGTATATCAATTTATTTGTCGAAGATTATAGTTTCGAAAGTTCGATCTTCATCATGAGTCTTTTTAACCGACTTCAAAAAAAGGAGGAGGTTATTGCTTAAAACTATTATGTATAAACTTCCGAAATGAGGTATTTGAAGCCCAAGAGAGACAGATGGGAAGCTCTCGAAGTAAAATAAAATAAAATTCTTCTTAATTGGAAAAACTTCCCTTTATTACTTAGATAATCAAAATCAACGAAACATGTTTCTACTAATACTCTCAGCCGATTTAGTATTTATGTATAATAATAAAGGGAGATTTTCCATTTAAGAAGAATTTTATTTTATTTTACTTCTAGAGGTTCACATCTGTCTCTTTTGGGCTTCAAATTCCTCATTTTGGAAGTTTATACATATTAATTACCATATCAAGCAGTAATTATTCTTCTTAGAGTGCCATACCCGAAACGGGCGTCGGCGACTCTCCACATATACATGTGCTGAGTGTGTTTAGTTGTTTTACACAGATATACGGTACCTACTTTTTAACTGCCGGTTCCAAACGGCTAGTTTGGAGAGGTTTACTAGGAAATTATACTCTTGGTAGGTTGCCATTGCTTTCCAAGAGGAGACGACTGCAAATATCTGCCGAGGCTCGGTCTCGATCCAGCGTACTTCAGGTCACCGGCCCGACACTAACTACTGACCCACAGTCGCCTCTTAATTATTAAAAATATAATACCTCTAATTTCTCATTTGAAATGGATGGATGCAGTTAAATTCGTTTTGTTGTTCAAATTAACCTACTTAGATCTAATCGGGTATTTATTATGATAAATGACTGATAGAATATTTCTAATTAAAAAGACTGATGATTAAAGTTAAAGCTTCGAAAATATAGTCTCTAATATATATTATATTTTTAGAAGCGTGTGGACCCTTAGTCCAGATCCTCCAGAATCCGAATGCCCAGTTGCCAACTGTTGACGGGTGGATTGGTTACCACTTGGGGGTATTGTTATTCCTCACTCGATTCATAGTTGCTTGTTAATGTATATCGCTCACTACTTTCAACAACGTCATATCTCTGATTTTAAAGTTTCTAATTTGAATAAAATGTATTAAAAACAAATATTAAGCCTCCATTGAACTTTTTACTATGCAAAAGATCTGATGTTTTCTCCCTGTTTGTTGAAGAATAAGTATAAATTTTAAATAGTTCCTTTCGATTTATGACGTTCTTATTCAATTTTTTTGATTGACAATAGTGTCATAAGTTAAAATAGTACAATCGATGTCTCTTATTTTCTGTGCAAGAACGTCATAAATCAAAATAAACCATAACAGAACGTCTTTCGTTTTTCTTACAATACAGACATAAAACCGAGGGATGAACAGCGATTGGAATTAGGTGTACACGTCTTTGGAATTATGTGGAATTATTTTGGAATTCATTAGATAATGCCCCTTCATCTATTGTCTTCTACTTTGAAATGAAATCTACAGAAGAATAAATATAAAAATTATTATATATTATACACGATATTAGGTCGCGGTTCACCCCTCGCATAAAACCAAATCTTACAATACAGACATAAAACCAAATAGTACGTTCTTGATACAAAAATAAGATAAAACAAATGTTCTTACTGTTGTATTATGATGAAACAATACACTCTTGCAATAAATGACACAGAAATATTTTATACCTAATGCAGAAACTACACTTATGGTCTCTCGCTACTAAATATTGAGTTAAAGATAAACCAAGGTACTAGTATGTACAAAAAAAGAACAAACGAGACAGGAATGCATCAAAATTAACCAAGAAAACCTAGAAGGAGTTAAGGAATTCCGCAAAAACTACTATGCTCCTCCTCAATCAGCTTAGAAAACAGGAAGATGCTATTGAAGACATATGTATGGAGCATAGCCATGTACGGGTGTGAAACCTGGACAATTAGAGAAGAGGAGAGAAAGAGATTAGAGGCTTTCGAAATGTGGTGCTACAGAAGAATGATGAATATCAAATGGATGGATAAAATTACAAATGAAGAAGTTCTTGGAAGAATCGGAGAAAGAAGAACCTTGTGGAAGATTCTGAAGAAGAGAAGAGGTCAGATGATGGGGCCCACACTGAGACATGGGGGACTACTTAAGGATATCTTGGAGGGGGGAAGAAAAGGGGAAGACCCAGATTAGAATATTTCAACCAAATAAATGGGGATATGGGATGCCAGACATTTAGAGAGGTCAAACAGCTGACGGGGGACAGAGTCGAGTGGAGACGGATTGTTGAATCAAACCAGTCTTAGGACTGTATACTCAATGATGATGATAAAGATATGACGATCTTGCAGGGATACATGGTACTACTCTTTCAGGCATTCTGAAAATCGCCGATTTTTGAGATATGACGTTGTTGAAAGGAGTGAGCGATATGTTTATTTGCATCAAACAGAGGACAAACTTATTGATTTCTTTATATGATTCTATTTATTGTGTAATGGCAATAAAAAGTGAACTTGATTTAATTAGAGTATTAAGGGAGCAGGAAATGCTGACGGAGGTAAGGCAAGGAAAATTACGCTCTAAGTAACGTTACATTGCCAGGGGTGTAGGGGTGCAGGGGTGCAGGTTGAACAGGGAATTGATTCATGAATGCATAATGGAGCAAATCCGACCAACCACCTCACACACAAAACCTCCCTCGCTTCTTTCACACACACAGACACACAAACAGGTTTACATCTCTCTATATATCTAAAAGTTCACTGATTTTTGTCCAGTTTAATCGAAATTGTGTTTTAATCTAATGTAAATTGCCACTGTGCGAGTGTATTTTTTTTTAATTGCAAAGCAATATATGTTGTTATTTTGTTGTTCCGATTGTATTATAAAAGGATTTGCTTGGTTGGAAATTAAAAATAAATATATTATTGAGTTTTTATTATAATGAATATAGAGCACCATACAATAAATACGGAAAAAATAAAACAAATTATAATTGAATTTTTGAAATTTTAATTTGAAATTTTTAATTATCTTTTGGGATTAGAACAAAAAGTGAAGTTTATATGACGTTAATAAACAAATCCATTTATAAATAAATACAGTAAAATCCCTATCCCATATATTGAAAATTTCTAGGTTACCTTGACTAGCCATATCGAACTTTTTTCTGGGATCTTGCATTTTCATTAGAAAAACACGTTTTGTATATCGATTAAAGTTTCTATATATTGAACAAAAATGTTAACATAAATAAATAATGTTGGTATAGATATTTAACTAGTGCACTCAAAAAATGCTCAATGAATTTCGTTCATAAGAAGGAATTACTTCTAAGAAAAGCTGTGTAGGTTTTAATTGAAACATTGAAAAGTTTATAATAGGATAAATAAGTACTTTTTTTATGTGTGATTTTTTTATTTATCAGCCAACATTTCGTCGACTTTGCTGACTTCTTCAGAGCTTCAAATAGTTATGTCACACATTCGTCTAAATTTTCTTTTTATCTTCGTTACCATTGAAGACCATCAGAAACACAAATTTCAAAAAATATATGGCACATTCACATAAACAATTTTTACTCTTCTAAATATTTTTGAAAATTTCTGTTTCTGATGGTCTTCACTGGTAACGAAGATAAAAGAATATTTAGACGAATGTGTAGCATGACTATTTGAAGCCCTGAAGAAGTCAGCAAAATCGACAAACGTTGGCTGATAAATAAAAGTCACACATAAATAACTCGTCCTTATTTTCCTATTATAAACTTTCAAATTAATACAAATTATGGACGGAAATGATAATAATAATTATTAATAAATGAAAAGTAAATATATAAACTTTTCATTTATTCATAGAAAGGAATGTAAATTAAATAAGAAAGAAAGTAAAAAACTGGTTCACCGATTCTTACTGCAATAGAAATTGACGGAAAACCGAAGGTTGTTTACGAAAAAGCAATAAACTAAAATAAATGTAATTGAAAAACCATCTAGAAAATAAGTAATGGAAGGATTCCAAACTACCCAACACAGCTTGAGATTTATTCCCAACGTTCCTGAAAAAATGTTTACCTCTCTGAATAAAAGTGAACATTTTACATAATTCAAGGTAACACCAATTTCTACGTATTTTTGAAACAGAGTATTGCAAGTTGATTATAATATGTATATTTTTAGCAATTTTAAAATGTAAACCAGTTAAGAACATTGTCTATTTTTACATTTTAATTGTTGACATGAGCTGGGGATGGTATATTATTCTAACGAAACACAGTGGAAAATGTCCACTTATAAACTGTATACACATTAATAAAACTAATTTGATATTAGTGTTTTACTACGATAACATTTCTTACATTCATAAAAGTGTTTCTCAAATCCTAATAGTTTTAACACCAAAATTATTCTAGAAAAGAATTTAAAAAGGAAACAAGTATGCAGCATACAAGTTTACTATATTATTAATTTTACATATAATCTATTGGTGCTAGCAAATTAACCAACAAAAAACTCGTTTTCGAAATTTACCGCCGCGTCGAATTCCACGATAGGTGGTGCTACCTTGAATTTTGAGGGACTATTTTCCATCCCTTTCTCTTTAGTTCCATGATTTGGTGACTATAAAAAGGCCTGAACCATAATATTTTGTCCCCTTTTATTTTGAACCCTACGCTGTGGGCATCTAGTATGAATATTTAGACTGCTCAAAATTCATATTAATTCCATAGCCAGATAAATTTATTTATTTTTTCATCAATTGAGATTGATATTGAGTTTTTCTATTTGTATAAGTCCTACACCCTTTAATTGATTGATACGAAATTTCGCATATGCACCCTATACGGCGAAAGTGACTCACTATGTAAAATTAATAGTGACCGAAAAAGAGGGGGGGGAGTTCAAAAATATTTTCAAACAAAAATCAAAGAAAGCTGATATTTCTAATAAAATAGTTGAAAGAAGATATTATTAATTGCTAGTAGGCCCAAAATTAAGAGAGACCCCCTGGGTTTTTCGTATATAAAATATTTTATTAAATATTAAATTTAAGAAAGAGACCAGCTGTATGTAAAGTCATGAGGTTGACCACATCAGCTTATTTGAATTTTTCCGGATGAGATCCTTCCTCTTAAATGCTTTTATTCTCTCCAGCAAAGATCGTTTAGATCTCTAATGATGTTCCAGGCAGCCAGCCATACCTTCCATGCCATTCGATAATGAGAGATCTTTCCACATCAAGGATATCCTTCCTCGGTCTTCGTGTCTTCGTTAGAGCGTCGGGACAGATTAAAGGCGAAAGGATCGCAGGATCCAAGGGGAGGGTGCAGAACTTGAATTAAGTTTAGATATGATATGATAAGATGTCAACTTAGAAGTTCGAGGGAAGTGATTATAACTTAAAGGCGTGTCAATAAATGGATAAATGGCGAGAGGTTAAGCCAAAAGGGTGTGTATGTCTTTTGAACGGAAAATAATCTGATAATCCTCATCAAGTTCTCAGCTGTGCAATATACCCAAGTGTGTAAAAAACAATTTAGTTGCTCTGTTTCAATTAAATAACAATAGATACTATGATATATGAATAGGAGTTTGTTGAAAAGTAAGAGTACCATATCGTCACTGTTAAATCAAAATGTCGTATGTCGAAATTACCAAAAACACTTATACATGTTAGCAGCATCTGCTCTCAAATTGTTGTATGTTATCAGGTGATATAACATAAGTTTCAGATTAAAAACAAAACAAAGTATTTACGGTTAATATAGATGAAAACAGAAGTTTTTCTTAGCTAATGAAAAGAGTTGATTTTTACATAAGACATTTTGATATTATAACATCGACGATATCGTCGCTGATCTTACAAAACCTCGTAAGTCCGATTTTTGGTCAAATTCGTATTATACGTTTATACCGAGCAACTTTTCACGGCGCATCTGTCTATTGAAACCTTATTATTCTATTCCAATTTAATTTCGCGCTACGGACAAATAATAAATATTGCATTGTATTATTTGTATGTATTGTTGTTTAAAATGGTTTTTCTTGTTTTCTGGCAAACAATGAATTTAGGATTTACGAGGTTTTGTAAGATCAGCGACGATATGCTTCATTCATTGACTCTTTTGAACCCTGAAGAAAACGTCGGTTTCAAAATATTATAAAGGGGAAACATTTCCAATAGATACTCTTTTATTGCAAATAGTGTTTAGTTAGAAATCTAGTTAGTTCTAACATATTATCATCAGAAGAAAATTTATACCACTTGTCGTTCGAGAGTTTTGGCGGGTATCAGAATCCAAACAGACGAACACAAAGAGACTGATAGACAGGGAAATTATTCTTGTGAATGTTTTTTTAAGGTTTCAGTCATTTGGATACGATAATAATTAAAAAATGAAAATTTCCAATTGAATTCGAAATTTCTGCTGGCTTGGCAGGTCTGAGCTAATTCTCTGGTATAATTTCTGTTATTTTCCTTTCTTTTATTTCCCCTTGTAAATTGTTTGTATCTTTCTTTTATGTCGCCTTTCTTTTATTTTTTTCTTTCCCTCTTGCTTAGCGATTTCTCGCCCAATTAGATCTTCTTGATTCGTTAACGTAATGAAAAACTCGCTTGAATATTGGACCTAATCCCCCTTTGGCGTCTTTTTTTCAATCAATTCGCCCCATCCACTGTCTTATCACCATCCCTACATCCCTGTATAATATATATACCTTGTACAACTGCGGCGCCGCGTGCTGGGTAGTTAATTAAACGCAATCAGGCCAATTAGCAGGACTCCGTCGACGCCACAAGGGATAATACCGCCATAAAGGTGGGGTGTGATAACGACTTGAAAGGGTAAGGGTCGTAACTTGGAGATAAGCAGTGGAGTTGCGTAATTAAAAGGGCAATAAGACATGGAACCTGGCGATTGGGATAACGACAACACCCAATTGGATCGACGACAAAACACCCGCCCGAGGCCTAATTGATTAAACCAATCGCAATAAAATTGATGTAGCTCTCTAACAGAGGAAAATATAGATTATTAATCAAATAAAAATAAAAAACAAATTGGATTTAGGGAAGGGAGTGCACTCACTTATTAACGGAACTTATTGTCCTTTCAGGAAATGGCCTAATAAATTAATGATTCGCTTGATTAGTTACATACGTAGTTAACAGACTCGTTACGTCTTTGCAGGTCGATTAGCGAAGCAACCGAGCGAGTACAATAATATCCGATGGTAAGCAGCAAAGAACTCTTGGCAAATTGAACGAATTTTCTGTTACATTCCACTCAGGTGTTTAAGAATTCGATCTCAAGAGCATGAATTGCTGATTAAATTTCGTTTAATTTAATCGCTAGCACAAAAAAAGGAAAAAAGATAAAAATTAATGAAATGTGCAGAGGGAATTCGGAATTTGCAGTCAATGCATTATTTTAAAATCATTTATAAAAAGAAGTGAGTTCTGCTAAGATTTGATTTTTTGAGAGTTTATTTTTTTTCAATTAATAATAATAAAATATTGATTAAAAATCTAGTGAGTCCAGTTCAAAAGACTTGTTAAGAATTAGTAGAAGAATCCTTAGGTACTGTTATGTACTTGATAGAAAATTTGTAATTTTTGAATTGTTTATTTTCATTTGAATAATATCAGCAAGGGAATGTTATCTAATTAATCCAATAGAAGCTATCTAATAGATATTTTGCTTTTTACTTTATCCAATGCGAAGCATGGGTAAAGTATTGTAATAGGTCTCAGGGTAAGCCTGACTTCAAAGGGTCCTCAGGTAAACACTACGGAACCCATGGTCTCAATTAAAGTCACAAATTATATTATTCATTTAGGTTGAATTTTAACACGTGACGGTTTTGCCAAAAATTACATGGGGTCTCGTCCAGACGCCAAAATGTCCGATTTTTTCATTTAGTCTGTGCGGATGTTTGTATGTATGTATGTGGTCGTTTTTTTCGTTCACAATTTTTTGCACACCGTTGAACCGATTGAAATGAAATTGAAAACCTAGCATTACTGATTAATTGCTGATTAGTTTTTGGTACATATCGGCCCACAAACCTTAGTACTTTTTTACTCTATCCATTATATTATTTTAATGATATTGCTTCAGGAAAGTGTTACACCAAGAATGTGTAACCCCTTGTAGTTTGTATTATAGTAGAGCTCAACCGAGAAAAATAAGTCAAAGAAATGTCAATGGTTAAATACTCCCCTCTCTTCTTAACTTTATATGAGAGTCAATAACGACATAATATATATACCTATATATCGCATTGACAATTACAAATCTCTAAAAGTTTTTTTCTTTTATAGAATTTGTTTGTAGTGAAAATTATTCTCAAAAAGCCGGCCAAGTGCAAGTCCAACCGAGGGTTCACAACCTTTTAAATCCCAAAATACTTGATCTATAAAATTTGTGCTTATTTTTCGTTCATAAGAATGTAATCGGGAGTCGAGTTGGCTCAGTCAGCTAACGCATTGGCCTCGCTTCGGCATCGATCGATTATGACGATGTTGGAGTGGTGGACCGGGGTTCGATCCTAGCTGGCAAATAAAAATTTCTACTGGCTGAAAACTCGGCTCCCTCACTAGCCCTACACTTTACTTATGTGCTGTCTAAATGGGCTTTGTTCCCGGTGACATTAAATAAAAAAAAGGATGTAATCAGGAAATACCTACTTGACATTTTTTTATAATTTTAAGTTAAGCCGCTTCTGAACGTCGACAGATACAAAAACCTCCTAAAAATGGATAATTTAAGAATTTCTCACGCGGTTATATTAAAGTGAATTAAATTTAAACAAAATTAGCCTAATTCTATTTAAAAAGATCTTTACAAGAATATTTCAAACTCTCATGATAAAACAAAATATTTTTGATTATCGATCCCATAAAATGTGAATGTTAGGGTAAAATTATTATAAATGAAACTCATGTTCTATCTTTTTAATTAGTTTACTAGATACAATGCTCTAACAAACGGTCCATCTACTTTGCATCGAGACTTATAGGGTTCGGTTTTACTTTTGAACGGAACCCTAAAATGATTAAATACGAAACTAATGAAATTGTTAAAACAAATAAACAGTTTTTTTAAGTATTAAAAAATATACAATGACTGTTTAAAATCACTACATGCACTAATATCTACAACTTCTCATTATATTCCATTACTTATCAAAGAAAAAGTGCGTTGGATTATTGCAAAAATTCACTAAGTACACTTTTAATGTACTAAAATCTAGGAGTACATACCTATAGTTGTGATTTTTGACCACATTTATCGATGCAAAAATCCTTAAGTGCATCAAAATAACACACATGTGTTTGCGTTTTTTGATGCACTGAGTTTTTGCATCGATAAATATGGTCAAAACTCACAAACATACGTATCTACTTCAAGATTTCAGTCCATCAAAAGTGTACTTAGTGACTTTTTGCAATAAGCCGACTGAAGTGAAACAATTTAACAATAATATAGTAATTCAATTATTGAAAACAATATCAATATTTTTAAATACTTATTAATAATAATAATAAACTTACTTACACGCACTTGGAGAATAATCCTAAATTATTATATTCATCTAGTAGATACCCAAATATTTATGAGGTCACTAATATAGTCAAAGGGTAAGTAAGGCTGGTAATTTATTTACCGATTCGAAAGATCTTAACTGGAACATTTACGATTTCTTCTTATACAGCCAATTATAAATGCCATCTCATTATTTTAATTACTTTTTGAAATTAACCCCTTTCGTATGTTATAATTAAATCCCATTTGTGACGATTTTTATGCATTTTTAAAAGGGGAGGGATGTTGCCTGCTTTCTTTCTTCTTGACTTTTTTTCTTCTTGAACCAAACTCTTGCTTGGCAATTAGCATCTTTCCTCTATAAAAATGGTACTTAAAGGTTAACTAAGAGCATTTAATTGATATAAGTTTTATACCCCATCAACTTGGTAATGGCTCAATTTAAAAGATAATATTTTTTCGCATTCTTCCCTCTTGCTTTTTAAATTTTTAATGGTTTCAATACGAAACACTGATGATGATGGTGATCGTTGAACAACATACTTTCATCAATTTAATAGACACTAGATTATTTGTTTCAGTTTTTAATTTCACACTTAATTAACCAAGGAATTAACTATTTAATTTAAAGATAGATTTAGTATTTAAATAACTTATAGTTACATTCTATTACTGGTATGCTCGGTGGTAAAGTCCGCCGGACGGTCGAAATATTGGATTGGTTCAAAATTGTTAACATTTTTTGCTTATGATTTATAGAAATGCCTGAATCATGGGAAAATAATTTTCAAGAATGGTTTGCGCGTGTGTCTGTCCTTCCATTCCGATAACTACGAAAAATCAAGAATGGAAGTTAGTATGAAGCTCGTCCCGATACCAAAATATTCTTAATTTCAAAATGAAGAGGTGAAAAATGCAAAAAGTAAATAATATGCGGCACAAATAATGTTTGAATAAGTTATACATTGTTGTAAAGCTGAAACTTTTTAAACCTAACAGTTCTTTGTTCAAATAAGCTGTCAAGTCGTACCTCATAACTCCCAAAATACGTGGGATATCAAATTCGTTCTTATTTGGCGTTGATAAGGAGGGAATATGGATATAAGGAGAGATTTGACCGGCAACAATTTGATCCCTTCAGGAGAAGGCAATGGTAAACCACCCCTGTAAAAAATTTCCCCAAGGAAAATTACAATCCAGAGGATACTCTCCACAGTAATCGTCGACGCTCGGAAACGAGTATGGCACTTGAAGAAGAAGAAGAAGAAGAATGGAATATGTAGAATTTTTCCATAATTTTAACTTAGGCCGTTTCTAAATACAAACATGCTAGGCTTGAGTTGGGTCTACAGCTCCAACATCGCGATTAAAGCCCACTGCACACGAGGCTTTTTCCTCTACCTGTTTTTGGGATGGGAGCTCTCCGTGGGATCGAATTGACGTCACTGCTTGTTGTCTTTCTGGCTATCTTGGTTGATTTAAAAGGTAGGACATGTTCTATTTTCCGGGTTGGTCCTGGGAAGCCATTTGCTATCAGCAAACAGACAAAACATGCCTTGTGTGCAGCGGCCTTAAGATAAGCAATGACGCTACTTGGCCACCCGACTCGCATTAAGTACTTAAAAAATTTCAGAATATAATAAAAGTATCCTTGCTAATTAGCTAATATAATAGTAATTCTTATAGTTTTTAGAAAGGAACCCCTGGATTACATTTTAGCCTGTATTTTGTTAAACGAAAAATTATGGGAATCTAACTTATGGAATAAAATCACTAGCGGACCCAGGGAGTAAGTAGCCATGGGGACGTGTATTTGGAGGCAGTGGCACAGCAAGAAATTGCCAATTACTCTTTCATAAAAATGCCAAGTCACCTTCAAAATTACAACTGGCACCCTTGATATAGAATCTTCTATAAAAATTGATTGATTATTCTTTTTCGGCGTTTGTCAGACTCGACCTAAACTATCGGTCATCAAATTCTTATTAAATATTACACATTGTAGTCATGTGCATAGCACCAGGATTGCAGGATCTTAAGGGTGGCAACTTAGCCTTGAATAAATACCATACTTCATAATCTTTATTATGGAACATTTTAGAATGAGTTTCTTAAAAATTAAAAGTTTAAAAAAAATTATTAAGTTAGAGCTTGTTTTTAGGTGCTAAGAATATCAATTTTTAAGGTTATTTAAACGTTACGCAAATGACCACGCAGTCGAGGCGCCCTTTAAACTGTTTTAAACGTTACATTTTCAAAATTGCATACCTTAAAATTTATTGGTAACAGGGAGAAAAATAAAATAACGTATTTAGACGAATGTGTAATGTAATCATTTGGTGGGTAAAATGTTAATATATTATGATAAATAATAATGAGAAACAAAGAGGTTGTCCTCTGCTTGATGCAAATAAATATACAAACGTGTTTAACTATCTTGTCTGATAAGTAAGAACAAACATTTTAAATATCCACACGATACTGACCCTAAGCAAAATAATATTTATAATTAAAATAAATTAAAAAGACTGATGATGCAGGCCCAGCCTTCGAAACTATAGTCTCAAATAAATAAATAATATATATATACAGAAATAATTGATATAAATGTGTGTATGTTTATTTGCATCAAGCAGAGGACAACCTTTTTGTTTTTCATTATAAATCAACAACTCTGGTACTCTAGATAAAATAAAAACTTTTTAATGATATATTATCTTTAGTCTGAAATGATATTTACTTCTGCAATTTGTATTAATAATGTTCTTATCATTGTAGAAACCCTGAAGAAGTCTGCAAAGTCGACGAAACGTTGGTGGAAAAATAAAATAATCACAAAATTTCTACTTAATTCCCTTTATAGACTTACTCATTAATACCCTAAAAGTTGGGCGTCCCTTAAATAAACAATTCCTAGGTGCGCCCCGTGAATGAAATCATCCCCTAAAATTTTAGTTTTTCTCTTTAAAGTGGAATTTCAATCTGATATTATAACTCTAGTCGTTAATAGACATTTTAATAAACCACGCTAATAATGTTAATCGAATAATATCCTTTATGCAATATCTAAAGAGAGCAATTTAATCTTGATTTAAAATTCAAATTATATAGAGTATATATATTTTATATTAAATAATATTCTATATGTTAATTTTCATGCAAATAGAAATTACAATTTTTTCCCTTCTACTTGCTATTCATTTTTTTCTTCTTTTTTCAAGCTCCTTCGATCTTATTGCAAAATTTTAATAGACTTTTCGCACAAATACTATGTACAGATTTTTTGAAGTTATATTAAATAAAATAAGAGAAAACGAAATGACAGCGTTGCCGGTTGGTGTCAAATGGACGTTTTCCATTAAGACATGATGTCAATGTTATAATTTAAGTTCAACCGAGAGAAATCTTGAAATAGTCATTAAGAGTAAAGAAAAGGAAGAAAAAAAGAGTTTTTGTTGCTGACAAGAATTCGTTGTCCAAACATCATTTGTAAATGTCGTGTCAATTCGAGAAATGTTCTTCGCAAAGAGTGAATAAGGTGTATTTATTTTAACGAAACAGAAGTGACTGGAATTACCGAGAGAATGCCGATAAAAACATTATAATTTCCTTTTAAAAATATATTTGAAAAGGGAGTAGAAATACAAAAAAAAGTCACGTTCTGTAGTTATCACCGTATACTTATAGCCGAGGGGTGAACCGCGATTGGAATTAGATGTACACGTCTTTGGAATTATGAGGAATTATTTTGGAATTCATTAGATAATGCCCCTTCATCTAATGACTTGTACTTGGAAATGAAAGTGGAAGTAGGTGTACCTACAAGATATTAGGTCGCGGTTCACCCCTCGCCTATACCAAGCATCGAGGGGTGATCCGCGATTGGAAGTAGGTGTACACCTCATATTGGAAGTACTTGGAAATATTTGGAAGTACTTGGAAATATTTGGAAGTGCTTGGAAATATTTGGAAGTACTTGGAAATATTTAGAATTACTTGGAAATATTTGGAATTACTTGGAAATATTTGGAAGTAGAAGTGGAAGTAGGTGTACAGCATATTAGGTCGCGGTTCACCCCTCGCTAAGCAGCATATTCTAATTAAAATAAAAAATAAAAATAATTTTTAAGAAAATAAACTGCAACGGATCGTTGCTAAACTTTATCCAAATTCATTTGAAATATTAATATGTTTGTTCCTTTATTATTAATCAGATATCACTTGCAATTTGTAGTTCATATTGACATTAATTCAAAAATAATTCTCATTTAAGAGTCGAGGAATAACCATTCCCATTGAATTTTTGACATTTCGGTTATTATTGTAACCATTGCTGAAGACATAGAGGATCGACTTAAAATCAAAAATAACGATCGATTCTCATCTAATACTAGAGGAATAACCTTATTGCATTCAATTTTTGATGTTTTGACCATTAATGGCAACCTCTATTGAAAACGTGGAAGAATCGACTTAAAATCAAAAAGACTAAATTTTTTATGGCAAACAACTCAAACTTGAGTTGTTTACCAAAAAAGAATTTAGTCTTTTTGATTTTAAGTCGATTCTTCCACGTTTTCAATAGAGGTTGACATTAATGGTCAAAACATCAAAAATTGAATGCAATAAGGTTATTCCTCTAGTATTAGATGAGAATCGATCGTTATTTTTGATTTTAAGTCGATTCCTCCATGTCTTCAGCAATGGTTACCAATAATAATCGAAACGTCAAAAACCTAATGTAGAATTGTTATTCCTCAAGTATTAGATGAGAATCGATGTCTATTTTTTATTTTAAGTCGATTCCTCCATGTCTTCAGCAATGGTTACCAATAAAAACCGAAATGTTAAAAATCCAATATAGAATGATTATTCCTCAAGTACTAGATGAGAATCAATCGCCATTTTTGGTTTAAAGTCGATTTCTCTATGTCTTCAGCAATGGTTACTAATAAAAACCGAAACGTCAAAAATCCAATATAGAATGATTATTCCTCAAGTACTAGATGAGAATCAATCGCTATTTTTGGTTTAAAGTCGATTTCTCTATGTCTTCAGCAATGGTTACTAATAAAAACCGAAACGTCAAAAATCCAATATAGAATGATTATTCCTCAAATACTAGATGAGAATCAATCGCTATTTTTGGTTTAAAGTCGATTTCTCTATGTCTTCAGCAATGGTTACTAATAAAAACCGAAACGTCAAAAATCCAATATAGAATGATTATTCCTTAAGTACTAGATGAAAATCAATCGCTATTTTTGGTTTAAAATCGATTTCTCTGTCTTCAGCAAAGGTAACGGATAAGAAAACAACGCAGTTGCTATGGTTACTCATAAAAATTCCTCCCAAATTTTTAGCATTTCACAGAGAGAAGCCTATCCATTCTTACTTAAGCAAGGCTAAATGAGCTATATTAAAACTTTCAAATGAATAAATTTTAAAGAATTTAAAAAATTAAAAAAAGTACCATCTTACTCTAGAGTAAAGTACTTTAAAATATAATTTTACTAAAAACTTTATTTAACCTTTTTTGTGGTCCCCAAGGTACTTAATTAGGATATTAAATTTCATCAAAATTGGTTAAGCCATTTTCAAGATATTTAGAAAAAACTAAAAAAGTACTGAAATAAAGTACTAATGTTTGTGGGCCGATATGTACCAAAAACTAATCAGCGCTTCATTTTGTTAAACTAATGGTAGGTTTTCAATTTCATTTCAATCGGTGTAACGGTGTGGAAAAAATCGTGGGCCAAAAAAACGATAACATACATCCATCCATACATACATACATACATCCGCACGCACTAAATGAAAAAATCGCACTTTTTAGCCTCTCGACGAGACCCCTTGTAATTTTTGGCAAAACCGTCACGTGCTAAAATTCAACCTAATTGAATACTACAATTTGTGACTTTAATTGAGTCCATGGGTTCCGTAGTCTTTACCTGAGGACCCTTTGAAGCCACGCTTGCCCCGAGAGCGATTACAATACTTTACCCATGCTTCGCATTGGATAAAGTAAAAATAAAACAGACATCAAAAAATTAAATGCAACAAATAAAATACACTAAAAGGTATAAAATAATTATTATCTTATTTAGTTACAACTAAACGACGAAATATTAACATGAAATTACTTTTTGAAGTCGGTGCCAAACATATACATTTTATGAATCGCACTCGACGGATCTTACTTAGTAGGCTTGGAGGGTATGCTCGCTTATAGGTATAGTTTGTTTGGTACCGACATCAAAAAGTAATTTCATGTTAATATTTCGTCGTTTAGTTGTAACTAAATAAGATAATAATTATTTTATACCGTTTAGTATATTTTATTTGTTGCATTTAATTTTTTGATGTTGGTTTTATTATTTTCTTAAAAATTATTTTTATTTTTCTCTTTTTAGTGATGTTATTAATAGTGATCATATTATCAGAACTTGACCAAATTAATATGGAACCATCCCTAAGATACCCCCTTTCCAATAACAAAAGAATCATCGAAATCGGTTCATAAACAAAGAAGTTAGGCCTGAACAAACCTAACATAAAAGGTCTAATACCTATGAAAAAAAATGGGACCAATCGGAAGCTAGACTGGACCCAATGCGAAAAAAATTCAAAATCGGTTCACAATTGGCTGAGATATGAGGTAACATAGGCACAAAAAAAAAAAAAAAAAAAAAAAATCAGTCGAATAGAGAACCTCCTCCTTTTTTGAAGTCGGTTAAATATAATATTAATATATACTTTTTACTGAAGCAAAAAGTTAACGAGCATCGCACGGTGCTCCAAGGACTTAACTTCATCTATCAAAAACCTCCCACGTTAATAATGATATTTAATAGCAGATCATAGTTTACTTGATCTACTATTAAATATCATTATTAACGTGGGAGTTTTTTGATAGATCAAGTTAAGTCCTTGGAGCACCGTGCGATGCTCGTTAACTTTTTGCTTCAGTTAAAAGTATATATTAATATTATTTTTAACCGACTTCAAAAAAGGAGGAGATTCTCTATTCGACTGAATTTCTTAAAAATTATTTTTAATTTTTATTTGGATTCAGAATTAAATAAAAAAATGTGTCCGTGGAATCTATGCCCGAGAAAAGTGAAACTTTTTTCTATTGATATTTGTACTTTCTAATTGGTGGAGGTCTACAAATTATATCGAATTTCGTAGCTCTGACATTTATGGTTGAAAAACGCAGGGCGGGTACATTCTCAAATACGTAAACATCAACTTCCAGTTCTTCTATTTTAGCCAAAATCTTGTGGTACTTCTTTTAGCCTCTAGATAGCTTATGTTTCAAATTTCAAGGCCAGGTCCTACTTCAAGGCCTGGCGTCCCTACCCACCTGAGCTCATGATTCTTTTATCAAGAGAATCATGACCTATCCCTAATCCTAACCAGCTTCAATCCCTATTTTCACAAATCCTTATTCCTTCGAAATCGAAATGTTTCGCGAGTATATTTTTACTTGTGCGCGAGTGTAAATGTGTTCCTCTGGGGTCAGACTATTCCAGGTCCATGCCTGAGACGTTAGCTGTTAAGGTAAGATTTCTTTATAATATTCTCTAATCTTATAATTAAATAAGTAATAAATTTTCTAAATTTTTCAAATACTCTTTTTTCGAGTTTAAAAAAAATATCAAATAAAATAAATAATATATTAAATAAGTATAATTTTATTACGAATATACTATATAGATTAGTCCAGATTAATTTGCCGCAACGCTGACGTAGTGCCGCCGACAGGGAGCGCCGTCGGCATATTTGCGGCAAATTTGAAATATAATCGTAATTTGGACTCGAATTTTGAAATGAAACACTCCAATTGATTTTAAATTAAGAAACATTAAATATATTGATAATTATTCCTCCTCCCCGCCCCCCTCACCACTCAAAAATTAAATATTCAATTTGCTTTTCTTTGCGCACAGAAAGAGCGCACGCCCGAGTTTCTCATGGCAATACTGGAGCAGCCTGTCATACAAACAACACCTGATCTCTTTTAAATATTTGGAGCCTTATATCGATTATCGATCCCAAATTTAAAAAAAAATGATATAATATAATTCTCCTCCTCACACGATCCCACTTATTTAAATAAATCTACATATTTCCACACAAAAAATATCACAATGCTGTAGATTATAGAAATAAGAAATACTCCCAGATTTATATCTAGATTCTCATTTCTGTAGCTGTGTCAGGACGAAAATGAGGCGAAACTTTTAAGAGAGTATGTATTTTCGGGAGTTTACAGGTATACATTTGGAGTGTGGTTTTTTAAGAGGAATAAAATTTTTGGACCGAGACGCCGCCCGCCAGGGCACCAGCCCGGAGGGCCGAGCTCCGAGGGCGTGCCGAAGGCACGCACGAAAAGCTCGTTTATATATAAATGTGGCCATCCACTTGACTTTACCATAGACGACTCTCTTATATTTAACAAGCTGCAAGGCCTGCCTTCGGCGGCCCTCTTGCTAGCCAGGGGTTAGGCCCCTTGGACCCCAACCCACGAACCCCACCCTCACACCCCACTCCCTTATACTTCTCCCCCCATACTTATACTAAATATTAGGTACTAGCTGCGACGGCCGCTACGCTCCCTAGAGTCCCACAGATTATGTATACAAAATTTGGTTGAGTTTGGTCCAAGGGCAAGAATTTTCATCCCCCCCCCCCCCACAATTTTTGGGTGTTTTTTTTTAAAAAAGTTGTCAGAAATCACACATCCCTACAACTTTGCTCATAATAAAATTTGTCGTAGAGTTAATAGTTTAGGAGTTATTTGATAATTTTCATTCGTGCCCCCCCCCCCCCCCCAACCTGCTTTTGGGGTCAAAATATCAAAACGTTATATAGCTATAAACGTATGTTAGAAGACATCTGTTCCAAATATGAAATTTCATAATAATCCCTTCAGTCGTTTTTACTGAATCGTGAGCAACTTTTCGCGGAAACCACGGAAACAGACAGGAATTTTGTTGAGGGTGTTTTTGAAACGTGTGCAACCAAAATTTGGCGTGATTTGGACCAATGTACAGACAAAACCTTAATTTTATATATATAGATAGTCAATAAAATTAATTATAATAAAGTAAGGGGGTTGCATTTTTAGACTATTGGGGCCCACTGATTATGTATACAAAATTTGGTTGAGTTTGGTACAAGGGGCCAAGATTTTCATTTTTTAACCCTACACGCCCCCCCCCTTACTGATAGTTTTTGAATTTTTAGACTTCTGGGGGCTAAATTATAATAGGTTGTTGGTGTTTCACAGTAAGGAAAAATAAAAAATTTGAGTTAAATCATTTAATTTTTAAATTCTCAATAAATTTCGGGTTGTTAGCCCGTCATTAGGTGTACATTGACTTAAAGGGTTAACTTAAATTATTTTATTTTTCCAAACAGTGATACCACCAAATCCAACCTAATATAATATCTGTTCTATTTATACACTAAAAAGAAAATCAAACTACTCGTACTAAGTATTTTGTAAAGAACTAACGTAAATAAGATCTCTGCTACTGCAACCTTGTAAGAGGATGCAACCCAATCATTTGAATTAAATAAGCCCATCCCAATTTTTTCCCTTATAATTTTTTTTTTCCTAAAATTCTATTCACTGTCCCTAGCTTTTTGTATAATGATCTTTCCCCTTTTCTATCACTCACTTTAATCCTATTTGATGAAAGACCCTCTCGGCTTCGCAATTGGGATATAATTTGTATGAATATCCCTCTTAACGTCTTTTCCAGAAGACATGCCTTCAGAGTCAGGCATATCAATGGGTATTTTTTATTTAATAAAGTACGCTTAATACTTTTCATTTCCAAATTTGTCCGTGGTCTCATAGATTATAGATTTGACTTTTCATTTTACTTTAAGAACAATTTTACAAACTAGAATAAAAAAAAGGCTAAGATCAGTCGTACTTCTATAAAAAGTTCAACACTTTATACTCTACAAATCAATTTATTACATAGTGAGTATTGTAAGACTCATTTCCTAGTAAATAGAATACCTATTCCCAAAAAATTTTTCACCAGTATCATACCGCGCTCCAGCAGTAAAAAATAATAATTAATAAAATAAATTGACGCGTTCTGATGTGGCCATGCACTTGATTTTACCATACACTTCTGGTTGAGTTTGGTATAAAGGCCTAGATTTTTTTGACCCTACAACCCCCCTCCCCCCATTGTGGGCGGTTGTTTTTGCATTTTTAGTCTTCTGGTAGCCCACTGATTATGCGTACAAAATTTGGTTGAATTGGGTCAAAGGGCCTAGATTTTCATTTTTTACCAATGTTAAATATTTCACTCAAAGATTTAATCTTCATTTATAAAATTATCCATGACAGCTCGGATTTAGTAGACACTCTTTCACAGTTTCTTTAGAAATTTAAATAAAGTCTACTTTTATCGGCAATTTCAATATTTATGGGAAATACTATTTGTTTGGAAAAACTTAAAAAAAAAATAATAATACAGTGAAACCCCTCAAATCCGAACGCCGGAAATTCGAAATTCAGAGAAATCCGGATGCAAAAAAGAGAAACTAATTTATTTAGTCATAAAACAATTATGTATATATTCTACATTATAACCTTATTTTACATAATTAGTTGAAAAATTAACAAAGAAGTACAGTTAGCATACCTAACAAAGTGTAAATGTGTCTACATACTTATGTCATCCAGGATTGAAAAACGGTAAAAGTTGGTTATTGAAATTCTTTAGGTTAATCACTTTGCAAAAACAATGAAATAATAATAGAAACACACAAAATATCACTTAATCTTTTACTTGATATCAGTTATCTTCAATTGTCGAAGCTGCTTTCGGCAAATCCGGACATGCTACAGTCCCAATTAGTTCGGATTTGAGGGGTTTCACTGTAATAATATTTGGAAAAAGTGTCTTTTATCGATTTGTTTAATTTGACGGAAAGGGCCTTAGACAAATATCTATTCGACTATTCTGCAATAATAGTTTCTTTCCACCCTACTTGTGAATTATAATAATTACAAATGAGTTTTGAAACATCATCAACTAAAAACTTGTCCAAAATTTGGAGATTGATTGAAAATTTATCTCAAGCTGAAACAAACTTGATCCTCAACATGATGAATAATTAATGCTCTGCATAAGTGCAGAGGAAGAGAATGAACTAAGAAGAGTAGAGAAGAGAATGGTAAGGAAACAGGAGGGGTGCCTGGTGGGGGGAAAATCACTTAATATGTCTGCAGAGTGGCTTCGACCCCTCGTCACCCTATTGTGCTTTAATGTACCCCCCAATGGACAACTTAACCGCCCTTTGCCGCCCCCAGGACACCCACGCACCCCCTCGACAACCAAATATGAATAGAAGAAGAGACTGCAAAGAAATTGGCGGATTCCTCAAAGTGAATCTCATTTTTCAAAGTGTCTTTTAAATATACTCTTTTTTTTGTTTCCATGAAATGGAACTATACCAATGAGAAAGAAGACAAAAGTAGGTACTCCATTAATATGAATAAGAACAATTAAGATGATAAATGGCAAAGTCTATTGCAACTTTTTAGATGCCCTAAAATTCCATCCAATTCAGTCTTTCGAATAAAAATAAAATTCATATTTTAACCCTTCAGTCCTTAGATTAGAGATTTTTAAGCCATTATCTAGAATACAATAGAATGATGGAATCAATTATTAAAGAAATCACGAGAGAGTGTCATCTACCAAATCCGAGTTATACGTAGATAATAATTTATTGTCCACACACATAAACCTTATAATAAGTTGTATAAATAAATAAATACATTTTTATTCCTCGACCTGCTTATAAGCACAAGTCCTCGGCGGCTAGGTTCTCCAAACATCAATACAAATAGCTACAATACGTTAACAAACATCAAATTAACTACAACAATTTAACAAATAATAAACAAGTACAAAAAAAGAAAAAAAAATTGAAATGTATGCTCATTAACAAATAACATGACCATAAATTTCCATCAAAAGGCAAAAAGTAATTTGAAAATTCCGTACAAAAACCCGATACCAGGAGCAAGCGACGCATTAGCCATAAGTTGTTAAGGAAACGTTTTCAATAAGTTTAAAAATATATTTTGATTTATTAGTATTAAAAATGAAAATGTGAAATAAACGTTCTTTTTCATTAAAGTTTCCTTGGATCGAAAAGTACCCTTGTTTAACTTAATTAAAAAATATATATATATATAATATATGAGTTAAAAAAGGATCATCATTTTAAAAAAAGAAGAAAATTTCTTAAGTATGATCTACAACAAGTAATTTAAAAAATTGTCCTTTTTTGGGGTGGGTGAGACATGAACATATTTCTCGCTGTCTTAAAAAGGTTAAGAACCTCTGTTATAGAGCATAATATCTTTCAATCAAGCTAGTGCGGGTTCAAGCCTGACTCGCTTCAAATATTTGACCGGCTATAATCTGATCCCTTCAGAAGAAGGCAATGGAAAACCACCCATGTGAAAAATTTCCCCAGGAAAATTACAATGGAGAGGATACTCCCCATAGTAATCGCTGACTCTCGGAAGAACTACCTTAATTCTGACTGCAATTAAATATCAACCTCTTTACCTGAATTTAAAACTCAAAATAATATTAATATATCGCTTTTTAACTAAAGCGAAAAATTACCGAGTAATGCTCGGTCCAGCAAGTATTAAATATAATTTTCATCACATATCAGAAGGGTTGTGTTCCCACCCTCGATAATCAAACACATTCTTTCCTTAGAAAATTAAAGTCCCCTTCTATCTACAATTTGAAGGATATTAAATAATAGACATTAAAAACAACAGCTGATTGTAGGGAGAGCAAAACAGCTATCATCCCCCGCTCAACCGATTGCATTCTAAAATAGAACAGGGATAGCGTGATGTTTAATTGAATGCAAACTTTGAATTTACCAAACGCCCATAATTCCACATATTTCCATTCTAATTAGCTTTAATGAAAAAACACCACATATACAATTATATATGGTTTTTGTTTAAACCACTTAGAATGAATTTATGATTCAATTATAGTTTGCTATTTATTATGGATCTCCCCTTCGTTGACGATTAATCTCAATTTATGGGCGACAAGATATTATTAATAAATAGCTCAGCGGCAATTTGGAGGTAAATTGCGAGGACCGCAAAGTTGAAACTGCAACTTACCCTTCAAGCATAGATGTCCTTAGACTCTATTGTATATTCTAAAGTAAGGAAATGGAATGGATTATACGCCGGAAGTGCAGCAACGGAAGGAAGAAGCCATCCAGCTTAGAACATCATCAGTAAGATTAGGCTCAAGCAAATTACCTCTTACTTGTTTTCCCCTCTTCAGACACAACAACTTATCATTTCATGCATGAATAATTCCAATTTATAAATATATATATAAAATTAATTAATGTAATGGCCAGGGGAGAAGTCGATTATAAAGTTATGGACCTTTGGCCAACCGTAGAACAGGTTAGACATTTATTTAATCAGAATTTGGTACCGGGGTATCAATTCTAACTAAAATACTTGAGGAAATTCTTAAGTTTTATCAACGCCTAAGAGACTATGAAATGACTGCGGATATTTTTTTTGTTGTATAATATAATAGCAATTATGTGAAACCTACCTAGTATTTTATATTTTAAATTTGGCTTACACGGGCCACATTTGAAAAAAAAATGTCTCGGACCTCTAGGGATGCAAGCGATACATCGTTGTTTACAATCGATGTTCACTATTACAAAGCATCGATGCATCGATGTTTTTCTACACGATGTTTTTACATCGAAGTTTCGAATTTTTTCTAAGACTGGAGCAACAATAACAGAAACCGTTTGAAAGGGAAACGGCTTTCAAAACTATTATTTTTAAATTTAGTTACTAAATAAATTGCTCTGGATTTGGAAAAAAAAGTCTATTGTGAGAGTCACATGACTGTTGTATAATCTTGAAAACGGCTTTCAAAACTATTATTTTTAAATTCAGTTACTAAATAAATTGCTCTGGATTTGGAAAAAAGTCTATTATGAGCGTCACATGATTGTTGTATAACCTTGGAAACGGCTTTCAAAACTATTATTTTTAAATTCAGTTACTCAATAAATTGCTCTGGATTTGGAAAAAGTCCATTATGAGAGTAACATGATTGTTGTATGACCTTGAAAACGGTTTTCAAATCTATTATTTTCAAATTCAGTTACTCAATAAATTGCTTTGGATTTGGAAAAAAAAGTATATTATGAGAGTCACATGATTGTTGTATAACCTTGGCTTGGCTTGGATTGTTGTATAACGGCTTTCAAAACTATTATTTTTAAATTCAGTTACTAAATAAAATGCTCTGGATTTGGAAAAAAGTCCCTTATGAGAGTCACATGATTGTTGTATAACCTTCTAATAAAAAATTAACAACTTAAATCGTTTTTATTTTATATATACCAAAAGAAAAAAATATCGATGATACGATACATCGATGTTTTCTAGGCAATGTATCGATGCGTCGATGTTTTTATTTTATATAACGATGTATCGATACATTGATGTTTTTTACGATGTTTGCATCCTACTCGGACCGCGGGTAAAATATTATAATTCTATTGATATTTGTTATTACAAAAAGTTAGTTTTTTTTTTTTTTATTTATTTATTGTCACCGGGAAAAAGGCCCATTTAAACAGCATATAAGTAAAGTTAAAAAAGTTAGTTAATAATGTAGAAATAAGAAATTTATTATTTTTTATGATAATGTATTTTTTAAAAGGGCCACAGATATAATAATCTCTGACTATCCATTATCTATTGATATGCATGTAAGAACGTGCAATGATGTAAAAGACAAGTCCTGACAAGTTTTAGTCCTGGAGAGAAATGATCAATTAATTGAGATTGTTCTAGAAAATCCCAATTCCTTCCTTGTCTTGTACTAAAATGATAACTTATAGACTTGGTTAGTGTCGTAGCATATAAATTACTGAAATAATAAATATTTTAGAAAATGAAAATATGAGAAGAAGAAGAATTTTTAAATATTCGAAACTTCATTTTTTTTTTGCTCGGTAGAAAAAATACTTATCACGAAGAAAACATTGAAGGGTTCAGCTCAGTTAAAAAGTTTGACATTTGAGTACGAACCTCGAGGGATGGGCCCTTCTTTTCTTGCTATAGCTACCCTTTAAATTGAAATGTTTAAATTATTTTTTTTCTAAAACCTCCCATGAAGCTTAAATTTTGTATATTTTTTAAAGTTTTAAGAAACACTTGTTTTTAGTTTTTAAAATTACTTTTATTTTATTTCTAATTTTTATTAATTCGTAGTAGGTGAAAATGATGTGATAAGCAGTAAACATATCTACTCTTATTAAACGAGCAAAAATTGTATATTTATTTATTTGTCTGTATATATATATTTGTTTGTTTATATATTTGTATCTTGGTTATATTTTGAAAACGACTCTACCGATTTTGATGAAATTCACGGGTTAGGGGTTTTTTGGGGTGACAATTCGATCTGTCACGGTCTCATCTTCGACAAAATTGTTTTTGATGGGTTTTTTCGTAATCAAATTAATTATTCTCAGGTAGACAAATCCCATTCTTAGGGTTTTAAAAAAGGTTTCCCTTTTCCTTTTATACCCAGGCAGACAATGGGTTGTTTGTTTCATTGTTCTAAAAGGCCTTGAAGAAGTATTGTGATTGTGGATTTTAACATATTTTGTTCTCCATAAACGTTAGAAATATTAATAAACGTTTTATAATTGTTTTTATAAAGAACTTTATTTATTTAATAGAATAAAAAATAATCAAGAATTTATTTAAAAATATATTTCGCATAAGCAGGTCTCAATTTTCTGAAAAAACAACACATTTTGATAGGTTTTATTTATTAATTGGATGAATAAAAATGAATCATATGGTTGAATCAAAACAGGTGCAGAAGGTGGGGCGCAGTGGTGGGGAATCCGGGGGTAGGGAGAGGTTTCGGGGGTGGGGTCGAGCGGGGTGGAGGTGGGGGGGGGGGCTACATTGGGCAACTATTATATATTTTTGTATTTTTTAATTTGAAACCGGCTCTCAAATAAAAATCGACCTTTTTATCAGAATTTTAAATTAAAAATAATATTAAAATAAAGCTTTTAACTGAAGGAAGAAGTTACCGAGCATCGCTCGGTGTCCTCCAGGTACTGATAATATTATTAAAAGAAGCTAATTTCAAATGTTTCAAAATACAAAAGGCTATCTCAGAGAAAATGGAAAATAGATCATTGCGAAATAAATATGAAATATGGTATATTTCTTGACAGGGAATTGGCAATATAAAAAGAACGAAGACAAAATATATTGGTAAAATTTAAAATATTTTTCGCTCTGGATTCCTTTTCCCTTCTGGAACAATACTTCCTTCGATTCACGATAACCGTCTCGTTACTGGCACGGCGAATAAATAGAATAAGAAAGTGGAGACGGAGAAAGTGTGAGTGAGAGAAAGGGAAATATTAGGGGAGAAAAGAAGGGTGGAATGGTAGTTCTTTGCTTGGGGGGATGGCTTCTGTTCTGTTCCCGACATCCAGAGGTGGGATTTCTACACAAAACTTCGCTAACTAGTTCTGCCTACCTCGCTCTTTGCTCATTGCTTTCAAAATTGAGGCATTTTGATAACGTGTGGCAGCCAGGGCGCGATTGTGCTCAAGAAGAGCGAGAGAAAGTTCGCTAAGCAAATAGGAAGCAGGTTACAAGAGTGAGAGAGAAAGGGCACAGTGATTTAATAAGGACCAGCGAGTTTACTCTCCCGGATTATCCACAACCGACGTTACATTAATGATTGAATGGGATTTGACAAGGATTCATTTCACAATGAATATTCATTAGTTTTTTGTCATTTCTATTATCTTTACTTGATCTAATTAGAAAAAATCACCTAATCTGTTTTTTACGCCTGGTTAACTCCATACATTACACAGTCCGAATTTACTCAGAATGATAGATTCAATTATTAAAAGAAATTATCAGAAATTGTTATACTTATACTATATATATTTGCCTAGATTAATTTGCCGCAACGCTGACGTAATGCTGCCGACAAGGTGCGCCGTCGGTATATTTGCGGCGAATTTGAAATATAATCGTAATTTGGACTCGAATTTTGAAATGAAAGACTCTAATTGATTTTAAATTAAGAAACATTAAATATATTGATAATTATTCCTCCCCCCCCCCTCACCACTCAAAAGTTAAATATTCAATTCGCTTTTCTTTGCGCACAGAAAAATCAATCAATCACATCTTATTTGATTTATATTTTATATATTATTTGGTTATTTTTTAATAAGTTGCCACTTTTTTATAATTTTTAAAAAATCTAAATTTTGTTATTCTTATTTTTTTTATTTTTACAAAATTGAACGGCTTAAGACACGCATGCCCATATGCTCTATCCTCCTCTACACGGCAAACCCCCTCTCCCGAATAATCGAATCAATATTGCCTCCTCAATTACTCTCGACCTAGACAAACTGAATAAATGGGGCTCTCAAAATTTAGTTAACTTTAATTCAAATAAGACTCAATGTTGTCTAATTTCTAGGCGCGAAAATAAAGATTTCCCAGATATTCATTTCGATTCGAATACCCTGAAAATGTGTGACAGCCTATCCATGTTGGGCGTCTCTGTCGCATCTGACCTGTCTTGGAATGAACACATCTCCTCTGTGGCGAAATCTGCAGCAAGGAAGATTGGCTTCTTATTCAGGTCCAAGCGATTTTACAAACCCCCACAACTTCTCACCATCTACAAGGCCCAAATCCGCCCCTGTCTCGAATACCGCTCTCATCTGTGGAGAGGAGCCTCAAAATATTCTCTTGCTACCCTTGATGCAATTCAGAAACGAGCCGTCAGGCTAATTGACGATTCTACCTTCACCGACTCCCTCGACTCGCTGGCTCATCGAAGAAATGTCTCTGCCCTTTCCCTTTTCTATAGATACTATCACGGCAAGTGCTCTGATGAGATAAAATCAATGATTCCCCCCAAAGCATGCTTTGCACGCAGCTACGTTTTGCCGACTCCAAACACTCTTTCGCGGTCAAATTGGAAAAGTGCCGGACCACTTCATTCGCGAATACATATATCCCCATGACTTCAAGGAACTGGAACTCTCTCCCAGCCTCTATCTTTCCCAGCACCTATGATCTTCAAACCTTCAAAACCGGGGTGCATAGACACCTACGTCTACACCCTCTCACTTAATCAACTTTCCCTTCTCTTCGGTAATGCAAGGGTCTTTCGAGATCCATAGGGGCTACATCTTTACTGGTGCACCCCTTCTTGCATTCGATTGCATTAAAAAAAAAAAATGAGTTTCTCATGGCAATACTGGAGCAGCCTGTCATACAAACAACACCTGATCTCTTTTAAATATTTGGAGCCTTATATCGATTATCGATCCCAAATTTTAAAAAAATGATATAATATAATTCTCCTCCTCACATGATCCCACTTATTTAAATAAATCTATTTACACACAAAAAATATCACAATGCTGTAGATTATAGAAAAAAATACTTCCAGATTCATATCTAGAGCCTCATTTCTGTAGCTGTGTCAGGACGAAAATGAGGCGAAACTTTTAAGAGACTATGTATTTTCGGGAGTTTACAGGTATACATTTGGAGTGTGGTTTTTTAAGAGGAATAAAATTTTTGGACCGAGACGCCGCCCGCCAGGGCACCTGCCTGGAGGGCCGAGCTTCGAGGGCGTGCCAAAGGCACGCTCGAAACGCTCGTTAGATATAATTTACCTTACCTACATTTCAGAAGGATTGTGTTTAGACCATAAGGCACTGATTCTTAACCTTTTTAAGTCGACACCCAAATTTGAGAAATACTCGAATGTTCATGTCAGACCCAAATAAAATTAAAATTTTTTAGATCATACTTAAGTTCTGTATAATTTTACAATGATGACATTTTTTAACTACCTATAATATTTTTAACAATTACATTCTAGATAATTACCTGATAAACAAATGGTACTTTTCAGCTTAAGGACCAAATTTAATGAAAAAGCACGTGTTTTCCACAGGTCAAAGGGCGTATGCCTTTCGAAACCAAAAGTCTCAGAGTTACGAATTTCGAAACTTAGGCTCGATATTTTTAATTCATATATACGTTTTTTAAATAATTACCTAAGATAAACAAAGGTACTTTTCGGCCCAAGGAAAATTTAATGAAAAAGCACGTGTTTTTAATATTTTTACTTTTAATAGTATATTGAATAAATTAAAATATAATTTTAAACTTATTGAAAATAAATTTAGTAAAATATTTGATTAACGACTCTGCGCGATCCAAATCGCCACCCATAGCTTGTGAACCACAGCTTTAGAGAATATCAAACACTTGTATTATTTAATTGAAAATATGTTTTGTTTTGTCGAGAGTTGTTGATTCATAAAGAGAAATGAAGGAATTTGTCCTTAGCTTGAAACAAATAACGCCCGGATTGCTAATTTTGGCACTCGGGCTTAAGTTATTATCTTATTTAGTTTATAAGCTATAATGCTCTGATAGAGTGAGATGGATAGTTTTGTATCACCACTATCATGGTCCCGTTTTTCTTTTCTTAAAAAATGAATTGTTATATACAGGAAGCTCTTGAACGGTTGTAGTCAATGAGTTAAAGATTCGCAGACCAGTTTCTATTAATAATCTGCACCAAGTTTTAGCATTCTAGCTCAAACCATTCAATGAGGAAAAAATTTTGAAATCACCGGAATTTGCAAAGTACTTACAGTGTTCCGAAATCATTTTCAGTTTTTCCTCCAAACAAATAGCTGTCTTTTCAATTGTTAGCATTTTCAATTTCAAAATACCTATCTTAAGAACATAAGCTATTTTTTAATAAAACAATTAAGGATTTTTACCAATATTTTAATTTATAAAATCGACTCTACTATCCAGGGCAAACACAAATCCTAGAAATACCATTATATCCATACAATAAAATTAGTCCTTAAGAAAAGACTATAGTAGCAGCCGAGGGATGAACCGCAAATGGAATTAGGTGTACACCGTCTTTGGAATTACTTTGGAATTCATTAGATAATCTATTGTCATCTACTTGGAAATGAAAGTGGAAGTAGGTGTATACGATTTTAGGTCGCGGTTCACCCCTCGTTCGCAGCACACCATTCATGCAAAGTCTAGTTGTAGTCCAGGACAATCCCCTTGCCTTCTATATATTATAATGAAATGGAACAAATTCAGATGTCTTTTTTTTCAATCCAAGTGAGAGCCATTTGATTAATGTCAAAATGTTTTTATTTAAGTGATATAATATTGATATATGTATCTTTTTAAAACATATTAATAATAAAACAAAACGTGGATGCGATAAATGGCTTGGGGAAAAGCAATGCGTTTTTCGGAAGCTAATTTATCAAAATATAGGCAGGTTTAAGCTCGGTGAGGGTCTAAGGGCCGTAAATATTTCAGCACTAATGTATGTATTTGTAGCTGAACCCCTAACAAGTATTTCCCGCATCGCGCAGACTCTTCCATATTTACGAGGGGTTTTCGAGATGGGTATTATCCCAAGCCATCCATCAAGCTCACTACCGGAAGTCGATACACATCGGCCACTCAGCGAGATACCTTTTGGCTTGGATCCTTCCGTCGCTCGCATCCACGCGTTAATGATTTCCGGTTGGCTAAGAAGTGAAGAATAAACAGCACGAGGACCTACAGAGGGTTGAAGAGGGCAGCGGGGGTGAAGGGATGACACTTTGAAAAGGATTTTCTGGTTAACACTTGTTTGTTTTTTAATTAAGACATTGTCAAAGATTTAGAACAAGTGAGACTTGGCTGGGATTTATTTTTGTTGATTTAGTCAAGTTCTTCTTTTTGTTACAACGAACTTCGTTTTTCGTTGCTGAATAGAGGAAATGAACTCGGGACAGACAGACAAACGGACACAGTGATTTTTCCATCAGAAAGCAGATAATTCAATTTGTATGTTTGTTTTTGTTTGTTCAATACACCATATAGCATTTTGCAGGTCTTTATCAATTCATGGTGTTTAAAATGTTTAATCATAAAAGCTTTCGATTGTTTTTAAACTTTTGTTTAAATAAATTTTTTTATTGAATTAAACACACCATAGGACTTAACATACACATGGCCCACATTTATTTATTTATTATTATTATCATTATTTTAATGCAATCGAATGCAAGAAGGGGCGCAGCCAGTGAGATGCAGCCCCTATGTTTCTCGAAAGACCCTTGCATTACCAAAGAGAAGAGATTTTATTTTCCATGAGTATATGAATTTTTAGAAGAAATATTGCATTCCAAAAATTTAATGTCGAGATTTTTTAAGATCTATATTGTAACTTACTAGTTTCGCCATTGTTTGGCTCATCAGACCTATTTACATTTTGTGACTAGAGATTCTAAATTTAAAATAGCTTATAGCTATAGTTTATGTTAATGTACATAATTTTTTGAATTTCTGATTTTCATTGGTAACAGAGATTAAGAAAAATAATGTATTTTAGACGAATGTGTAATGTAACTACTCGAAACCCTGAAGAAGTCAGCAAAGTCGACGAAACGTTGGTGAAAAAATACAAAAATCACACAAAAACTTGTCATTAATTCTCATTAATACGAGAAAATGATGATAATAATATTTAAAATATTCATACATATAATTTAAATATAAATTAGTGAGTGTGTAGAAATTTGAATCTTCATTTCCCGAGAGGGTCATTACAACCCTTCTGACATGTAATAAAAATTATCAGCTCGAATTTACTGGATAACAATCACTTGGGATTTTCTATAAGAAATACCAAGTCTTCTACTATCAATACTTTGAAATTTTATTAAAAATTGTACTGGGTTTTATTAAGCTTTTATATAAAATTAAGAAATTAGATAACAACTAGTGAAGCGTTGTTGACCCATGCATTGTTAACTTCACTATCTTATAACTTATAAGCAAACAAAGTTCGCAAAATAAAAACATTTACTAACATTGCCACCATTTGAAAAACTTTGTATCTATCATAATTTATTTGATATAGTCCCCAATCATTTTCATTGCGTTTTACCCTTTAAGGCTGTATAATACTGACTGACATTGCCAAGACCAGACTCAGGTCTATGCGAAATATACTCGAGTTTCAAGCCAAAGAACTAAAGAATTCAAAAGAAATTGCTGGTCACTGTAGTCTGAATTACACACACCAACCCTTCTTACCCAGATTAGAACCAAATACCCTGAAAATGTGTAACAGCCTATCCATGTTGGGCGTCTCTGTCGCATCTGACCTGTCTTGGAATGAACACATCTCCTCTGTGGCGAAATCTGCAGCAAGGAAGATTGGCTACTTATTCAGGTCTAAGCGATTTTACAAACCCCCACAACTTCTCACCATCTACAAGGCCCAAATCCCCCCTGTCTCGAATACGGCTCTCGTCTATGGAGAGGAGCCGCTAAATATTCTCTTGCTACCCTGGATGCAATTCAGAAACGAGCCGTCAGGCTAATTGACGATTCTACCCTCACCGACTCCCTCGACTCGCTAGCTCATCGAAGAAATGTCTCTGCCCTTTCCCTTTTCTATACATACTATCACGGCAGGTGCTCTGATGAGATAAAATCAATAATTCCCCCCAAAGCATGCTTTGCACGTAGCACGCGTTTTGCCGACTCCCAACACTCTTTCGCGGTCAAATTAGAAAAGTGCCGGACCACTTCATTCGCCAATACATATATCCCCATGACTTCAAGGAACTGGAACTCTCCCCCAGCCTCCATCTTTCCCAGCACCTATAATCTTCAAACCTTCAAAACCGGAGTGCATAGACACCTACGTCTACACCCTCTCACTTAATCAATTTATTATATTACAAAATCTCCAAGAACTAACCAACCCACAAGTTTTTTAATTTCCTTAAATGTATGTAAAACGGCAGTTTCAAAATTCTAAGATTGTTAGCAGATGTAGTTAGTCATACAAAGACGTATGTATATTGGTAGAGGAATGAGAGAGACCGAATGATATAAACGAGTTAATATTACCAAGAATATAACTACCTTTGGAAAAATATTTCCTAAATACAAATATAACCCCCAACCGTTGCGTCTAAGCTCTAGCCAGTAGTTCAGATGTGTGGGAGTTTAATGTGCACTTGAACTAGCGAGGTGTAATCAAATAAATTGTGCCGGGTTTCCAGTTGCACGCGCCTGGCTGGCATGGCATCTACTCGGATAAATTAAAACAGCACAAGCTCCTCCTCGGATCCCATTCCAGCCTATCATCGCCCCCTGCAGCATCCCGACCCCCCCGAAGACCTTACTTCCCGGGGGAACCCAGGCCATACCATACACTCTCATCCCACGAGGGCACAACTCGGGCACAATTATTTCTCTGCTTTCGGGTCGACCGCGACAACTTTTCCGATTAACACAGAAAAAAAAAGGAAAAAAGAAAAAAAATAGAAATTCGACCTGGAAAATCGTCTTCTGTGACAAGGACACACGAATACACGCACACTTACACACAAACTAATAAATGACCCGAAGACAAAATAGAGTGATGTACCATGTTCACCCCCATGATTTTCACTTATGATATTTCTTGGTGCTCTGTCCGTTTTTCTGTTTGTCTGGATTCGTACCCACAATAACGAAAGCACAGTACTCTAGCGACCGGTTGTATGTCGCAAAGTAAATGCTTTCTACCACTAACAAACGGTAGATGGTAAATGGAGGCATTGGGATTTACCATCTACCCTTTGTTAGTGATTAAAAGCATTTACTTTGCGACATAGAACCGGCCCTAAGTCGTAGAAATGGTGTCAAAATTTGTATATTTCCAATCCAGAGAAATTATTATATTTTTCGGTCTCTAGCTTTAGAAATTCAAAAATGCAGAAAATATTTTTTCTCAAAATAATTCAAATAATAAATAAATTTGTAATAGTTTATTACATTTATAAGTTTAATACTAAGGCAGCTCTAACTGTAGTGTTGCCACCTCAGAACTAAGTCTCGCTCTGAGACGATGACTAAAAAAATACACACATTCATACATATCGACGCTGATCTTACAAAACCTCGCAAGTCCGATTTTTGGTCAAATACGTATTATACGTTTATACCGATCAACTTTTCACGGCGAGTCTGTCTATTGAAACCTTATTATTCTATTCCAATTTAATTTCGCGCTACAGACAAATAATAAATATTGCATTGTATTTGTATGTGTTGTTGCTTAAAATGTTTTTTCTTGTTTTCTGGCAAACAATGAATTTAGAACTTTGGAGGTTTTCTAAGATCAGCGACAATATGTAATTTTTTTATTTATATAAATTAAAAAATTAAAAACTCACATTCCTAAAAATTTAATACAAAGAGTAGTTACTATGCAAATAACTAATAAAAAAACAAACTTAAAAATTTACGTATAAAATAAAAATAAGAATAAAAATACATGGTACACGAGATACCCGCGACAGTTTGCATATAATTTTGTACATATTTATTCAATTTTACTTACGCAACCCGGAGAAATAATAATTAAACCCGGAGCCCTGAGGTAACTCAGTGAAACCCGGAGTCTCCGGGTCAAACCCGGAAAGGTGGCAACCCTATCTAACTGGCAAGTATACTGAGTCTTGAACAAGTTTTAACCATTTCCTACATTTTAATTAGAAATAAACATTTTATCAACTTTTTTTCAAATCAGATTTTAGCAACTTTAATAGTGTATTAGAATATGTTAGAGTAAGGAAAAGTTGTTCATTCCTTACTGATAATTAGAGACCGGATTCCTATGCAATTGCATATTTTGTTTGCCGCCACATACGACCCAGGGGATGAATTATCTATCCGAATCATGCATCTAGGATAGTGTGGGTTGAATTTTATACTGCATATTTTGCATATTTGAGTAATATTGCTTAAAATTGCATAAAATTGCACATTTGAAGAATATTGCATAAAATTGCATATTTGAAGGATTTTTTGTCAAAATTACCTATTTTGCGCCAAATAGAAATTTTTTAAAAGTAAATTTTCAGAGAAAGAATGAAAAAAATGAAGAAATCAAACAGGACGACAATAATTTAAATTCGAAGAAAACTGAAATAGGCCCCAACGACAAGAGTGTAGAGTTGCTCTACGTAGGAATTACAAATGATGTAAAAGTAGCTACAAAAATACAAACCACTGATTTTTTTTATTCTTTTGTTCTTTGATTTGACTAGATACTTTCCTCTACGCAAAAATGACGAAAAGGCTCCAATGTGGGTTTTAAGTTACTTTAAATTTGCCCCCATTACGTCTGAGGACGTAGAGCGTTCTTTTTCATAGTAAAAATCTATGTTAAGTGACCGTAGACATAATAACCTGAAGTTAATTGAGAAAAATACTTGTAAACATAAATTATTGACAATTACATAAAAATTTTAATTATTTTTGAGCTCCTTTGTTAATTATTTTTTTTTTCTAACGGCCTTCGGGACATTTGGACATTGAGTGTTCGTGTGTGTGTGTGTTTGTTGAAGTGTGTGTAAATTAGTGTAGGAATCAGATTATAACCGATCAAATATTTGCAAATAAAAGCAATACAATACATTTGTGTCTGTTAAATAAAATTACCTCTCTCCTCCATCCCCCACCCAACCCGTAATTTTTCGTTCACATTTTTTGAAACATTATTATATTTATTATGTTGATTTTATTCAAGTTCACCTATTATTTCTTTGAATTTAAAGATTTTTTTAATATATTAAATGTAATGAGAATTTTGGGCAATTTTATACGCAATAAAAGTATATATATTTGACACTTGGTGTCTATAGCTTACTTTATCATTTTATTCTTTTAATAGCACTCCTTCAAATAGATAGTATTTTTGTCTTCAATTTAAATTTTTTAGTGCATAAAAAAATATATTTTGCCATCTTTTACTGCATATAATTGCATATTTCAGCATATACTGCATATTACTTACATATTTCAGCATTTTTAACTGCATATTTTGGCACTTTTTACTGCATAAATATCCGGTTTCTACTGATAATGGAACTCTGAACTTATTCAAATAAATATAAATTACGTTAAAAATATATATATGTAGAATCAAAGAGGTTGTCCTTTGTTCTAAATTTGTAACCAGATCCAATACTCACGATGACCCAAAAATGGAAAATCATAGAAAGTTCGTTGTTATGCCAAATATGTTTGTATTTTCAATGCAGAGAGCTCGATTTATTTCAGACTCTCTAGCTTTAAACCTTCCGGTTAATAAATATAGAAAATATTTTTTGAATGATTTTATTGAAACGAACACAGCCGATGAAGTAATACCGTGGATAAAATTATTCTACTATATTTGTACAGTATTCAAGAAAATTACCTTTTCTCTTTCGGCTTCTCTCTTATTTGCTTGAATCTTAATGTTAAATAAATAAATCTTCAGCAAAATAATTTCAAGCACGAAATAAAAAAAATCTACTAATTTGCAGAATTCGTTAAGAAAATAATTTATTCTTTAATTGAAATTTCTCTTCTAATTTGAGATTCCATTACTCGGGAATAATTAAAAAAAAAAAAAACTTTTCCAGCATCTTTCTTTTGTTGATTTTACTCCAAATCTCTAGAATTATTTTTATTTCTTTAGATATATAATTCATATTTATAACATGTCTATTTGAAAAAAACTAATGGCTTCACTCAGTGCACACCACTTTAATTAATTTCACATACATCGAATTATTAATAACCAAAAATTAAAATTAAATATCTTATTACCTATATGTAAATTTATCCGAGGTTTAAAAATGTCTGAAAGATAGAGAGAAATTATTTTCAACCATAATTTTTTTTTTTTTTTGCTTCGATAACTCAAGAATGAAAAGTCGTAGAAAGTTCTATTTGGTGGTGAAATGTTTAAATAAATAAATAAATAAATAAATCTTTATTTCTCGACCTGCTTAGAGGCACAAGTCCTCGGTGGCTAGGTCCTCCAAACATCAATACAATCTAGCTACAACATTACATTAATAAACATCAATACAAATTAATTACAACAATTTAACAAATAATAAACAAGTAAAAAAAAAAAAAGAAAAGAAAAAAAAATTAGAAATGTATGCTCATTAACAAATAACATGACCATATATTTCCATCAAAAGACAAAAAGTAATTTAAAAATTCCGCGCAAAAACCCGATACCAGGAGCAAGCGACGCATTAGCCATCCCGGCATTTGCCATAAGTTGTTAAGGAAACCTGGTCAAAACCTTAACAAGGATGGTATGACCTCTCTCTGCCTCACCTAATCTCTGCTTGCGAGAACTAAATAAAATTTTGCCCAACTCTAGGACATTAGGACTTGACAAAATTTATAATTGATTTAATCATAGGGGGCAGAGGACTATAATCCCAAGTAGTAACAGACAGACTGTTCCACAAATCAATGCCAGATCCTACAAATGAATGTAAACCGATATTTTTCAAGAATCTTGGCTTACGAATCTTTTTTCTATGATCAGCTCTACCTAAATAATTTGGTTCCTGAAATCTATTCGTTATTTCCTCCCAACTCCTAAAACCCTTATAGGCTTTGAAAATCACTTTCAATTTAGCCCATTCCCTTCTCTCCAATAAGCTAGACCATCCTAATTCATTAATCATTGAAGTGACACTACTAAACCTATCAAATTTACCAAAAACAAATCTAGCTGCCCTCCTTTGTACCATATCAATTTTTCTCTCTAATCGTTGTGGGTGTTTGTCCCAAACCACAGAACAATACTCTAAATTAGGTCTTACATAAGTTAAATAAACTTTTGACTTAACTTCTCTAGATGTACCCTTCAAAATTCTACCAAACATCCCCAATTTCCTATAAGCCTTATTGACTATATAACTAATATGCATATCCCACTTTAAATTTGCCTGAATATGTATGCCTAAATATTTATAAAATTTAGATTCATTGATAATATTTCCACCAATGTAATAATTTTGAGGACTAACCAAATTTCTAGTACTAAATCTAACCAAATTTGACTTGGAATGGTTTAGTTCCATTGAATTGGATCTACACCATCCTTCAATTTGATCCAGGTCATTCTGTAAAGTAAGGCTATCACAATCATTATCAATTACTCTATATACGACACAATCATCCGCGAAAAGCCTAATAGATGATTGCACGATAGAAGGCAAATCATTTACATATATAAGAAAAAGAAGAGGACCCAGAACACTACCTTTGAATCACCCCAGACGTGACATCTACTCTATCAGACAGACCATTACCCACTTTTACAATTTGAGTTCTATCCCTAAGAAAACACCGAATAAATTTAATTAACTTAACAGACAACCCTGACGAGTTTAATTTTTCTAAAATAATTTTATGACTGACTTTATCGAAAGCCTTGGCAAAGTCCAAAAATACTGCATCTACACACTGACTTTTATCCAAAGCTTCCTGTAATTCCTGAATAAAAGAAACTAATTGAGAATTACAGGAATAATTTTTTCTAAAACCATGTTGCCTATGATAGAACCATCCTTGCCCTTCCAAATACGAGCGGATATGAGAGTCTACCAACCTTCTAAAATTTTGCCCACCAGACTTGTTAAACTCACTGGCCTATAATTACAAGCTAAGCTCTTATCTCCCCTTTATAAATAGGAATAACTAACGCTCTTTTCCAACCAATAGGCATAGTCTCCCTCATCCAAACATCTATTAAAAAGTAAACATAAAAATTTTGAAATACTATCCACTACAAATTTCTTTATATTTTTATATATATATATTATTATATATATATTTTATTATTATTATTATATATATTATATTTATATTTATATTATATATTTATAATTATTATATATTTATTTTATATATTTATATTATATTTTATTATTATATATATATTTTTTATTTTTATTATTGTTTATATTTTCAATAGGAAGAATTGATTATATTTTGCACTTTCTAGCTTCAGAACTTCCGGCTTAAGAATGAAGAATTATTATACTTAAAATTAATATTTTATTTTGATTTTACCACGATTAAAGGCATAATCAAAAACTAATGTTTTTTTTTCTTTTGTTTAGCCCTGGAGACTATTAAACTCATATATTTTTTCTGTAAGTTTGTACACTAAACACTATGTACTGAAAAAAACTATCACATTGAGGAAAATCACGTTAACAGTGACATCTATTCAAGATATATATATATATAGGAATAATAATTTAATGCAAATTTACCACCTGCCCATGACGGTCTGGGAGAACCGTGCTTCTCGATCTACTAATGCAGCGTTTCCCAAAATGTGGACCGTGGGCCAGTACTAGTTCGGAGTAAAAAAATGACGGTCCTCAGAAAAAATTTTAAAAAACAAACTTTTTTGGAGTGAAATGTGAAATTTATTAAGATTAATAAATTCTATTCAAAATAAATAACCTAATTTTTTTATTAACACATTTATGAAAAATTAAAATTAGCTCTTTAAATAATATGTTAGGTTAAAGCAGACAATAAAAGAGTGCTTCTGCTGGAAAATAAATTTTTAATTTATTTATACCGAGACTATAGTTTCGTGACTTTCCACTCTTCATCAGTCTATTACAATTGATTCACAGGAATCGATCAATTGTAACAGTCTAATGAAGGGGGCAAAGCCCTCGAAACTATAGTCCCGTTTTAAATAAACTAGCTGTTGCCCGACGCTTCGCGGGCTAGAATTTTCATTTTTGACCCCCCCTCCCGTCGCTATTTTTGGTAGTTAGATTTTGCATTTCTAGCCTTCTGGAGGCCCACAGGATATGTATACAAAATTTGGTTGAGTTGACCAAAAATGAATTTAGTCTTTTTGATTTTAAGTCAATTTTTCCATGTTTTCAGAAGAGGGTACCATTAATTGTCAAAACAACAAAAATGGAATGCAATAAAGTTATTTCTCTACTATTACATAAGAATCGATGGCTATTTTTAATTTTAAGTCGATTCCTCTATGTCTTCAGCAATGGTTACCAATAATAACTGAAACGTCAAAAATCCAATGTAGAATGGTTATTCCTCATAAATTTTTTTTAAATTTTATATAATTTCATAATTAAAAAAAAAAAAAAAGAATTTGAGTAAACAAAAACATGGCAACAGAATCAGCAAATCACAGTTCTTTAATTAATTTAACCCCATTTTACCCTATTAGAGGTGGATTTTCGTAAAATCACTTCTTAGCTGATATCTAGGTACGCCGTATAAAGTACCTCTATTCCAAATTTCAAGCCCGTAGGTCTAGTAGTTTTGGAGATACGCTACACTAGTCCTTCTAAGCGAAAAAAAAAATAAAAATATTTTATTTTAATCTAAATTGTATTTACTTTTATCACCTGCGCTCGCGTTTTTATTTGATATGAAAGATAAATATTAATTTTCAGAGTGAGAATAAAGAAAAGACAAACAAAAACAAAGAAGGAAAGAAGGAAAGCACACCCCTCTAGCAGTTGCGGCGCTCTTTCGATTAGAGCAAGTAGGTAGGTAAACTTGATAAAACTAAAACAGGATAAGAGTTATGTGGCATGCAGAGGGAAAGTGAGAGAGAAAGTAAAAGGGGAGGTGAGACTGTTGCACCAAGAAGAACACCGTCATCCACCCTCGCACCCTCAACCACCCCCACAACATTTTCAAATTGATTCAGACATAAGAGAAAAGAAATTGAGAGGGAGAGTGAAAATGAATGAAGCGAAGCAGGAAACGAAAGATTTATAAAAGCAAACAGAAAATAGGAAATCAGGGTGGCATGTAATGGGGACTCAGGCTCAAGCGAAAGAAAGGAAGCTGGGAATTTTCAAAAAAAAATTAATGAAGGGTAGGGCGTATAATTCCTTCGTCCTGCCCACCCTGTATATATATTAATGAGTCTTTTCGCTGCAAAGAGGCTTGTCTATTTTGTAGTTAGGAATAAATTAGACATGATGTGGATTCATCAAAAATCGTGTCTCTTGAGGAAAGAACTGATTTACAAGATGAATGTACCTATTTATCTATTTCCAACCCTTCTCATGTATCCTAATGGGAATTCTAAAATAACATATTGCTAAGAAAATTTTAACTTTTTTTTAATGATTTGAATCCAAGAAGGCGTACACCAGAAGTTGTAACACCTAAAAGGCATGTCATAAAGTTGTGATATTTCGGAAAAGAGGTTGTTCCGGGCCTAGGATGGAGGCTTAGGGGATTGCGCACTTAAATTTTGAAAAATTAAGACTTGTAGAATTCAAGAAAAGAAAAGGTACCTAATACCTCTTATATTTTTTCAGAGTAAAACGGGAATCGAGCTCAAGTTAATACGATTCGATGTTGTCGCTCTAGCCTACTACACTTCACAGTTACGTTATAATAAATAACAGAAATGAAAACTTACCAACTTACGTAAAAGGTATGATCATAAGACAAGTCAGAAGAATGGAGTCTCTTACCTAAAATACAAAATGAAAAAAATTGATTAGTTAAAAGGATATATTATTATAGAGGATATATTTTAAGATCCTCACAACCGAAAATTTTTGTTTCTTATAGAAAATGAGTACTTATTTATTTATTTATTTCTAAAAGTAACTTCACTAATAAACTTAAGAACAGTGAGAATTTCATTAGTAAATAATATTGTTTTTTATACAACTAATTTTAAGAAAAATAAAGTAAAGAAAATTTTAAAAGATTTCTTAAATTTTTCAAAATTTTCTTTACTTTATTTAAAATGTTCCACCAAGAACCCACACCATTTTCCCTTAACAAAATTTAAGAAAAGTCAATATTTATGGCATTTTATAATAAATTATAATAATCTCTAAGCTTGTTCCAATAAAATTCTGCAATTAATAATTTCTAGTTACTTATTTTTTGTGCATTTGGAATGATTGATTATACGTTACTTAATTCATTTTAAAAATATTAATTAGCTGGTTTTATAGAACTTTGAAAAATTGAATAAATAATAGACCAATAAATATCATACTAATTTTTTAAAACGCGAAATATAATGCATTTCATGAGTGCGAATAATGTAGCCATACTTATTTCTACGCCAGCACTGGAAGAGAGTATTTGAAAAAACACCTGAAACTTTGTAGTAATTTTTTACGTTACTAAAACAGGGATGCTCCCCCTATATTCATGACCCCCCTCCTCCAGTTTCATGAAAAGTAGCCCCACCCCCCATTTTATTCAGTTCTATAGAATTAGAAGAGCTTTTTATTACCTTTTGTAAAAATTATGACTTGGCCGCTTTTATTTTTTGTACATGTTGCAGTTAAAACCCGTTTTTAGTAAGAACGCGTTCTTACTAGTTAAAACGCGTTTCACTGAATACGTTTGTGGCAACTATTACTGATGTTTGTTGAGTTGGTTCAAAGGTCTAGATTCTTTATTTTTGACCTTCCGCCTAATTTTGGGTGTTTATTTTCAAAATTTTTTAAACAAAATTGTCAAAAATTACATCCTCTACAACTTTGCTTCTAATTTTTGACATTTTCTTTTAAAATTTTTAGAAAATAAATAACCAAAATCGGAAAGGACAAAAATGAAGATTCTAAACCTTTGAACCAATCTCAACACACATCAGTAAACTCTAGTTGAAACAAAGGTATTCAGTAAAACTCGTTTTTACTAAAAAATGGGGTTTTACTGCAATACTATATATATATAATGTACATATATATATATATATATATAATGTTAAAATGCAACCATTTTCAACCCCCCAGAAATTTCAAGGAAGGACTCTGCGTCTTAACCATCCTCCTCTGTGGGCTGTGGGCACCCCTGACTAAAAACTATTTAAGATACACATACTACATAAAATAGTTCGCTAACCTAGACAAATCAGAGAATAGTGGTCACTATCCACGCATAATTAAATAAAAAGTAATCTCGATACTTCATTAAATCTAAATATACGATAGGTACAAATAAATTGAGAAAAGTTGACTTTAATTTAATTATGGTTTGATTTAGAAATTCAAAGTTGAAAATCAGTCATAATTAATTTATCATATCATATAACGTGATCAATAATTAATATCGCTCCAGGGAGACATTGAAAGGAGCGAATTAATTAAGATTAAATGTAATGAATAAATACAGAATCTCAATTCGAGAACGAATCATTTTATAAATGAAATCGGCAAGATACTCTCTCGAAAAAGATTAAATATGATGACTTGGATGGATATAGATATAGAGAAAGGAGAGAAAGACTTGATGTTTGAGAGACATGGATGAGTGATTAAATGAGAAATGCAAAGGAATGAACGAAGAGGAAAAGAGAACGAGACGCAATTAGAGAACTAACGAGACTGCAAAGATAATTAACATGAGCCCGGGAATGCAAATGGCTGCGGAAAGGTCCCGAAACCTGAAAGGCAACAGCAGAAAGGCCTGGAATCTCAACTGCATCGCCGCTCCTATTTCAAATCAATGGAATTAATTAGCAATAAGTGAAAGAGAATTCTGCAAGTTGCACAGTTTCCATTCCAGAATCGTTTTTGTTGGTTAAACAATAAATGAACAATTCTCTTCTTTAAGTGCCATATCAGATCTCCCTGACGTTTCGGCACCTCTCCACATATACCTGTGCTGAGTGGGTTTAGCTGTTTTACATAGCTATACGGGACCTTCTTTTAACCGACTTCAAAAAAGGAGGAGGTTCTCTATTCGACTGATTTTTTTTTTTTTTTTTTTTTGTGCCTATATTACCTCATATCTCCGCCAATTGTCAACTGATTTTGAAAATTTTTTTTTGCATTGGGTCCAGTCTAGCTTCCGATTGGTCCCATTTTTTTCGTTTTTTTTTCATAGGTATTAGACTTTTTTTATTAGGTTTGTTTAGACCTAACCTCTTTGTTTATGAACCGATTTCGATGGTTCTTTTTTTATCCGAAAGGGGCTGTCTTAGGGATGGTGTCATATTAATTTGGTCAAGTTCTGATGATATGATCACTATTAATAACATCACTAAAAAGAGAAAAATAAAAATAATTTTTAAGAAAAAATAAAAACCGACTTCAAAAATTAAATGCAACAAATAAAATACACTAAAAGGTATAAAATAATTATTATCTTATTTAGTTACAACTAAACGACGAAATATTAATATGAAATTACTTTTTGAAGTTGGTGCCAAACATATACCTTTTATGAATCGCACTCGACGGATCTTACTTAGTACGTTTGGCGGGTACGCTCGCTTATAGGTATAGTTTGTTTGGTACCGACTTCAAAAAGTAATTTCATATTAATATTTCGTCGTTTAGTTGTAACTAAATAAGATAATAATTATTTTATACCTTTTAGTGTATTTTATTTGTTGCATTTAATTTTTTGAAGTCGGTTTTTATTTTTTTCTTAAAAATTATTTTTTTAACGCCGGTTCCGAACGGCTAGTTTGAAGAGGTTGACTAGGCAATTGGTAGTTTAACATTGCTTTCCAAGAGGAGGCGACTGGAAATATCTGCCGAGACTCAGTCTCGAACCAGAATACTTCGGGACAGCGGCCCGACACTCTGATCACTGACCCACATTCGGCTCTAAATGAACAATTAATAATAATAATAAAAAATAAATAAAACTGGTTTAGATAAAAGATTTTTTTTCATGGCACCAGGAAGATCAGCCCTTATGAATCTCGAAAGACCCTTGCATTACTGAAGAGAAGCGAAAATTGATCAATCGAAAGGAGGGAGGCGTAGCGGCGTAGGTGTTTGTGCACCGGGGTTTTGAAGGTTTGAAGGTTATAAGTAAGTGTCGAGAAAGACTGACCCCCGGAGAGTGTTCCAGTTCCTTGAACTCATGGGGACAAACGTATTGGCGAATGAAGTGGTCCGGTACTTTTTCAATTTAACTGCCAAAGGGTGTTGGGAATCTTCAAAATGCGTACTATACGAAAAGCATTCTTCTAATAGTGAACAATGTAAATGTTAAATTATGAAAATATTTAATTGTAAAATCAATATATAAATGATATTCCTTTTATTTTTATTATTTTTTTTTAATTTTGTAAAAATTGTAAAAAATAAAATTGTTATGTACCTATATTGATGATCAAAAATTTAATAAATCAATTAAGAATTTTAAAAATATCGTATATACAGGATTTTTCTTGCCTTATTTTAAGATAAGTTAGGTAGTTCAAAAACTAAAGAGAAATATGAAATTTGGTATTTCAATAGTGAGATCAAGAGCTGATTATATTTTGGTTGTTTGTCGTCTTAAAATTAGAATGGGAAGACTTTAAAAAATTTAAATTATAAAATTTTCATACCAAGAAAGCTGAAATTTATTACAAAATACAAATATCGCTAGAGATCAAGATTTTTTTTTTTAATAATTCAATTGAATGCAACCGTAGATAGATAGATCGTGCATAACTGAACAGATGAGGAGAAGTCTTTTATCGGACTTTTCCAAATTTCGCCTATGTACCTATATATTTTAAGATCTTAAGAAAATGATTACGTGAAAATGAGAGAGACCCGATATGTGGTGGAAAATGAGAAGAGAATTGCAAATTATTATAAAATTTCCAAGACTGAAAATGTCGATTTATATTAGATTTAATTTTAATAAATAAGTGTGTGGGGGGGGGGGTTTCTGGGTCAAATCATCCTGATGACTTTATCAGCTTATTAAAGACAATTAAAAAACTTTTTTTGAAAACAACTAACCAAAAAAACTTTTTAATTGTAGATCTGAGAATGGCTTATGTATCTACAAGCCGAAACTGTACTGTAATTGAATATGAATCATCAGCGCTGAAAGAGTTTATAAAAGTCTCAATAAACTCAATCCTGCTAGAATTTAAATTGTATTTAATATTTTATTATTCGTGTCCATGATTAATAATTAAAGGAATCATAGGAGTTGGACTATGACTTTAAATTAAATACAAAGTTTTTTATTTAAATATTCCAAATGCTTTCTGTTGCTGGTTCTTAACTTTTCAGTGGCTCATTTATTAAACTTATTTGCCTGAGGTTTGACTAAGAGAAAACCACTTTCAAACAAGATCCTTAAACACTAATTTTATAAAACAATATAAAACATAAACCTTTAAAACAATGTAATGTAATTGTAATTGTTTTAAAAGGTTTATGTTTTATATTATTTTATAAAATTGAGTGATTTGTAAGGATACTGTTTGAAAATGGTTTTTCTCTTAGTCAAAACCCCAGACAAATAAGTTTAATAAATGAGCCACTGAAGAAGTTGCGAATCAGCAACGAAACGTTTGGCCTATTTAAATAAAAAACTTTGTATTTAATTTAAAGTCAAGTCCAACTCCCTACGATTCCTTTAATTATATTTAATTTTTAAAATCGGCCTAACCATCCAGCCATTGTACAAGTAACTTCCGGATTTACAAACTAAAATACAATTCTTGTAAGTACTACTTACATAATATAAAATATAAAAATTCAAATTTTTTTCTAGGATATATCGTAAAAATAAAATAAAAAAATCTTAAGGTTAAATCTTTGAGCTTTGTGGGAGATTAAACTCACCAATTTCTTAAAAGAAGAAAAGCAAGGGAATGGCCGAAACGGATGAGCCGCATTAAACCCGGACTCATGGGCAACAAAGAACTCAAGAAATAAACGCATGATTAAAAAAATAGGCCATAAAGGAGAGGATTGACGACCGACGAGACAATGTAACTTCTGACAGGTAATGTGTAATATGGGCTTACGGATCTAAAAGCCACCAGTGAAAAGAACAAATCAAGCTGAACCATTTCTCTCTTTTCTTTTCTTTTTTTCTCTTTGTCTATTCAATAACCAGAAGAAAAAAGTTTAGAATGAAGGATAATTAAGTTCGTTGGTTCAATAAATAAATGAAGAATTAGATTAGAAATAGAAGAAAAAATATAATAACTCAAAAGTATTTTATGTCTAAGCTGTAGATTTGCTTAAATTATAATAAATAAATCACAGAGTGTCTTCTGCTTGATGAAAAAAGTATACATATATAGTATTTATAGAGGTTTTTCACTTCAAATTGAACATTTTGCAAATAATAATAATAATAATAAAATGTTCAATTTGAAGTGAAAAACTTGTATAAAAATTATATTCATGTAAATATTTGAAATTATAGATTCAAAATTTTTTAATTTACCTTTAGTCTAGGGAAAATATTTCACACAAATTTATTTGAATCATTTTTTAATTTTAGTTCTTCGTTTTTGAAAAATTTTAGCCTAAGAACCAACTTTCTATAATCTTCTGTTCTTGGGTTATCCAGGTAATTGGAATTCAAAAAAATAAAAATTAAATAATTTTTCTGAACATTATGTAACATTTAGGAATGATGAACGGTTTGAGTGAGAAAACTGAAATTTTGTAAAAAAAATTGCAAATGAAAAAAATTGTCATGTCAAATTTTAATTCAATTAACAATGACTAAAATACTATTTTTTAAAAATTGTTTTCCGGAAGTTCTGAAACTAGATAGTTCAAAATCTTATTAGCTCTCCTTAAAAGAAATACAAATATTTTAGCACCAGAACGAACTTTTGAAAACACTATCTGCTCAAGCAATAGTTGCTACAAGGAAAGCAGCCTATAAATGAAAGTAGCATATGTTTATATGTGTATGTATGATTATAAAATAAATACAAATTGTTTTATAAAACAAATAAATAGAAATTGTTTTACAAAACAAATTCAAAACGTTTATTAAAAATTTAAACGTTTCGTGAGATATTCTCCCTTTATCAATTGAATTTGGAAAACAGTTGCTTTGAAAAAGAAATATAAAGCAACTATAAAAGAAGAATTTCTCTTAAAACGTTTGAATTTCTCATGAACGATTTGAGATTGTTTTATAAAATAATTTTATATACAAAAAACAATCAATAAATTAATAATTTCTTTATTAATTAGCTTCACTTGTATGTAACTAAGTCTGATGCAAACAAATTTAGAAAGTCATTTTAACCAACTTATAATTGTTTTCTTTTTTAAAGCAACTATTTTTCTAAATTCCATTAAAGTAAAGAAAATTTTGAAAAATTTAAGAAACTTTTTAACATTTAAAAAACACTTTAAAATTTAAAATATAAAAGACTAGATAGGTTCAAAAATAAAAGATACGATGCTTGTTTAGCACGACTTTATATATATTTCGGGTAAACGCCCATCTTAGGAGTGAACAGAAAAACTTTAGAAAGATGAACTTATACCTTATACCCCGAAATATAAATAGAGACCTGCTAAACAAGCATCTTATCTTTTATTTTTGTGAAACCTATCTACTAGGTATTTTATATTTTAAATTTTAAAAAGTTTCTTAAATTTTTCAAAATTTTCTTTACTTTATTTAAAATGTTTCACCAAGAACCTACACCATTTTCCCTTAACATAACAAAATTCCATTGATAAAGGGTGAATTTCTTGAATTCTCAATAAATGTTTCGATATTGTTTTATAAAAGAATTTGTATTTAAGGAGGTTCTTTCGCGACAATCCATACAAAAAGTTTTAGCCTCGTAACCACTCTATAAATATGAACGGAGCTAAAATTTTAGGTTATGTTTTTTTAACGAGACTGTACTTTTTACACTACTATATGAATGAATGGATCGTTTCCAAGCCATTGTTATTATATCCCCTCCACTAAAAATAATTGCCCAAATATGTTTTTTTTTATCTTAACTACGAGGTAAATAATTTCAATTTTTTTTTAAGTTACTCCGAATATATTAATCTAACAAATGTTAGTTTTGCATCAAGATGGTGAAAGTCCTTCAATGAAAAAAAATAAAATAATGATCATTTTCCCCTCCATTTCCCAATCTACCATATGTAAAAAAATTCATTTTTAATTGCAATTATTTAATGTATGGTATGATAAATCGTCTTCAAATTTTAACAGTGTGTTTATTATGCTTTTAATGTCTTATATTCCAAGTTTCGAAGACTTCTTGAATTTTAGCATTTGTGAAAGAACTACCTTAACTTTATAATATTATATAAAAAACAATCTATAAATTATTTCAACACATGTATGATTATAAGCATAAGACGTATTCTTTGATTTATTCTCTACAAAAGAAACAACTTTTAGAAGTTTTCGGATATTGAATAATTGCAACAATAGAATTCGAAGGATCTTGTACAATAGCAAAAAGCAAGAGTTGGAAAATTCGTGTTGGATAAACATGAGGAAGAGGAAGAAAAGAAAAGGTGGCATAAATAAAGAGCAGGTGCGAAACAAAGTGCTCCATAAAGATAGAAGCAAACCAAACTAACACTTTTCTTCGAGTAAAAGACAAATAGGGACGAATTGGCGAGGACGGCCGTTAAAGTGCACGGTGATAAACAAAGGTGAGCTCGTAAACAAAGCCGGCAAAGAAAGAAACCGGGGGAGGGCAAATACTTAAGAGAAGAATAAACACACAGAGGTACCTATAAAGGAAAACGGAGCCTGTTTACTGCACACCACACGATTTTCACTTACTTCCACTTCATTAATAACTAAAGACTGGAAATTTTTGAAGAAAAAATAGCTTAAATATGCAATAAAAAAATCCAAAATATCTACTCTTATTAAACGAGCAAAAATTGTATATTTATTTATTTATATATATATTTATTCATTCATCTTAATTGATTTTTTCTTAATTAAAGTAATTATTGATAGATGAAAATCTCAATAAAAAAAAATGACTCGCCGGACGTCAGATTAGAACCTGAGACCTCTTGCATCAGAGGCACACACTTTACCACTGGACTATAGAACTATTTTAAAAATCTTTGCTTTTTACTTTTACTAAAATGAATATTTTTGAATTAGACTTTATTATAAGTGTGGAAATAATTGAATATATTATATATAGCTATGTATTTAATAAATAGAATTCATTGGATAAATTGCGGCGAGGCAAATTTGAAATATGTATAATTGAATTAAGCTGAAAGAAAGACAAAAATTAATTTTAAATCCAGAAACATTAAATATATTAATAATTATTACTTGGCCTCCCCCCTCCACTCTTCTAATTAAAATTAAATATTCAATCCTCTTTTTCTCCGGGCAATTAATAATAATAAATAATTAATAATTTTCCTATTTATTTTTTTATAATGTTTATCACTCATTACTTTCATTCTGAAACTTTTGGGTCCAGGCACGTTATAAATTCGCATGAAGCTAAAAGAATTTTTATTTTTGAGAAGGCTTGGTTCGATCACATATGTGTACTGCATTTTGTGTATAACTGTAAGTCTAAATAACCAACTTGGTCAACTTATAATTTTTTATGAAAAAAATATATCAATTAACATCCATTTGTAAAAAAAATTTTTAGCCTAATTGACTGAAGATGGCCAAATAAAATTCAGGCCGAAACGTCTCATTAAAGGTGTTTTATTGAACCCATCTTGATTCCATCTTTGGCTGATACCTCCTCCTTCATCTAGTACAGTTTCATCACAGCCACGAACTCTTACAATAATAATGTATATTAGAAAAAATTTCTGGTAGTAATCATAAGATTTATTTAATTTCTATCTTATAGCTTTCACTCAGCGCAGGGTCAATCCTTCCTTATGGATACAAAGTTCCGCGTTCTCTTCTCCTTCGATTCTGGTTGCCTACTCTACAGGCAACATCAGTTTGTATTTGGAGGTACTCATTACTCCCTAAATAATTGTGTATAAAACACAAAGGAGATTATAATCAGAAATGGGGATTAATCAGTAACAATTAAAAATATAATGTTTTATTTGATTTCAATTAATCTAAACGTTGTACAAAGCCCAAAATAAAGTAAAAACTCGCAGTGAATTTTTAAAAGAATTTTGTACTTCCAATCAGTATTTAAAAATTGAAAAACGATTTGATTTTAATGAAATTAGAATATCTCAAAAAGTAATTTCCGGAGATGTTATTATAATACTTCACTTATTCGATATAACTAAAAGTAAATACTCTATGGTCTATGTGGAACATGGTAAGTAGCGCCCTAGGTGGCCACTAATTAATGACTCTTGATGAGAGGAGGATGGTTTTATGAGCACAGCAAGTCAAATAAACACTAGATTTAATTAACATTGGTCCAATCAGATATTCGTCTCTGGTTTCTTTCACGAGCGGGACAGATTTATACGTTTCCACGAAAGAGAGACATAAATAACTGTTGAAATGAGGGTCATCAACACTATTTAGAACTGTCATAAATAATATTTTATTTCCACGCCATTTGAAAAATAAACATGATTTAAATGATGCATGGAAATATGCCAAAAGAATTTCAAAAGAAGAACTCAAATGGAACAAACAAGGAGATAAAAGATTTCATTCAAAGGTAAATTTTGGATGCTTTATATATTTTTTTATTTTTTATTAACAGTACATTAGCTATTATATTATTGTACTTGTTTTATCCTATAACTATCAACACATTCCACCATTAGCTTTAAATACCTCTACTTCTTCTTCTTATTATTAGGTTTTAAGGGCTTGACGACTACGAAGCCATTAACGCTACTATGTTCTAACCATACATTCAATTCTTCAAGCCAAACCATCAAATACGTGCCCCCTAAGGGAGGAAACTAAAGCCCTTCTCGCGGGGGAAGTACCTACCATCCTGAACGATTTCGTTGATAATAGGTCAAAGTCATCCTTTAAGACACTCGGGATTGAAGTGTTCACAAAGAAGATCTAAATCAATCTCACGTTTTACCATATGGAGGTATATGAAAAAAGATAAAACCTCATGAAGATTGAAAGTTTAATGCGGTAATTGAGCAAATAAAAGTGCATGAAGATGTTGTACGAATATTGTATTTCTGTATTATGATATTTTGAAGAATGTGGAACGAGTAGACTCTCTGTGTATTCTAACAACTCTATCTCTGACATAGTTTTTAAGGAATTTGGTGTTGGTACTTGGTGAAACATTTTTTTAAAATTATTGGATAAAAAATACTTGGTAGGTTTCACATTAAGATATAAAAAATAAAACCAATTTATTTTTGAGAATCTCTAATCTCGATATATATATTTCGGGTGACTAACCCATCTTCAGAGATACAGAAAGTAACTGAACTGGTTACTTTCTGTTTCTCCTGAAGATGGGTTAGTCACCCAAAATATATATATCGAGATTAAAGATTCTACAAAAATAAATTCGTTTTATTTTTTATATCTTAATGTGAAACCTACCAACTATTTTTTATCCAATAATTCTATCTCTGACAAGTAATTTTTCATGTTTTTTATTTAATTGTCGGTTTTTAGTTAATTACTTGATTGAATGTTGTTTTTGATTCGATCCTTCTTCTTCAAGTGCCATACTCGATTCCGAGCGTCGGCCATTACAATGGAGAGTAAGTATACTCTCCATTATAATTTATTCTGGAGAAATTTTTCTCAGGGGTGGTTTCCCATTGCCTTCCCTGAAGGAACCAGTTTATACCCGATAAAATATGTCCAGTGCGTCGGGCTTGAACCCGCACTAGCTTGATTCGAAGGCTTGCTCTTTGACTACTCGGCAAATCTGACTCATTGATTCAATTACTGCTATTTAAAGGACACTCATATAAAAAGTGATAGATCTTGATTATTATATGTCCGCAGGGGATGCACCAAGGTGGGTCTTCTCCCAGAAGAATGTGACCATGAGTTAGATAACACTGAAGATCGATTCTGAGACGGGAAAGGATTACTTGTTGTCTTCCAGGGCGGGATTTAAGAGTATGCTGCCTCTAGGCTAAAGTCCATTTAAATTTAGGGAACGCGATGTTGGTTTATAGTGAAACATTATTAAAAATTAAATTAGGTTGGAGTTGGTGGTGTTTCACAAGGAGAAAGTCCATTTGCCTCCCCCTCTATGGTTCATATTTGCTTAACATGCTGTGAATTTGTGTTATAGTTTTAAAAAGTAGACTATGTAGAAAAACTAAAACATATTTTTAGGTAACATGTATTCCTAAATTCGTACGGAAAATATTATTAACTTTTGAATAAATTGCCAAACTGCCGCCCCTGAAAATTTGCCGCTCTAGGCTGCAGCCTACTTAGCCTATTTAGAAATATGGCCCTGTTGCCTTCTAGAGAGATTTGATTTTTGAAGACCTATTATTTCAGGTAAACAGTTTTTCAACTTGTTATTTATTTGCAACCATTGGTTTTTTCAATTTTATATTATTTTAGCTTTCATGAATTTTTGGATATCCACATGTTAGTAGCGAAATCAATCCCTTCTTTATTGGCACCCTTTTTAGCGAGGATACCTATTGCCATTTATTCCAACGTGCCCTGGCACCCACATATACCTAGTAAGCTATAATTGTACTTCTTTCAGATATAGTTTAATTCAAAATCTGGATTTGTTCATAATTGGATTGTCAGCAATCTCATACACTATCTTCTCCAATATTTTTCTAAATAAAATAGAAGATAAATTTGTATTTTTTTGGCCCGTAAACATTTTTACTTTTGAATCGAATACAAAAGACCTGCTTAGACCGTTTTTTTGTTCTTGAAACTGGTTAATAAAGTGTGTTTCATCAAAATGAATCCAACCATTTTTGAAAAGTCAGAATATACGAGTACACTAAATGAATATATAAAATTTTTGCAGGCTTAATAAGATCAGTTACATAAGGTATAAATTATATCGATGGTCAAGGTTCACAACCTCCTATGTCAAAATAGCCATGTTTACAATAGGGCGCATCAAAAATATATTTTAAATAGATAGTACTGCGATTCACTGCTCAATTGATAAAATATTTATGGGAGAACTTTTTTGTAGCTACTGGATTTCATGGTTTAAATGTGATTGTAGGAACTACTTTTCTCGCAGTGTGTTTAACCCGAGCTATTTTGGGGCATTTTAGACGAATTCCTCATTTTGGGTTTGAGGCAGCAGCCTGGTATTGACATTTTGTAGATGTGGCCTGATTGTTTTTGTATTTAAGAATTTACTAACGACATAGGAGTTTGAACACCTTAAAAATTGACATTGCATTTTAATTTAAGGAAAATAATTGAATGTTCAAAATTACCACTAATTTTCTTTCATTGCTAACTTACGAATATCCATTCCCCTCATCTCATGGCAGTTTGAACAAGCTCACCCCCCCCCCCCTTTCCTACTCATCTCCCTTTGTGGCTGATATAAACTGCAACTGCTCCAGACATCTTTCTTTTCCGATCAATCCTCAGAGATACCAACCACTACTAAATTCCTTTGCAAGCACCAAGCCATTATATGCTAGCTTAATAAATTCAAACAGTTTTTATATGCACAAGCATTTGTTTATTTAAAATCAACTATTTTAATAAACGTGTACCCTCTGAATTGATTCGGTATTGTACGAACTTAAGGTTTATTCTTACTGCAAGATAAGAACGAATTCTCCAATTTCCTTCAATCAATTATTATCATCTTTTCGGCCTCAAGAGAAGAAGAAGCGATTTTGCCCTCCAGCGTGAAATCCAGCCAAGCAGTTAAAGCACAAGTCCAACAATCCCTCCTCTATTTTCCTCCACAAAAATTCAACCTCCAGATATTTATTTTCAATAAAGTTATTTAAGTTTTGTTTTCTAATCTATTTTGTTTCATTTTGCCTATTGAAAAGCCCACTCCCTTTCCTCCAGTCATTTATTAAACAGAATATTAATATATATTTAATTAAGAACAGATAATCAAGCCAGCATTCTAAAAATTCTATAAAGTTAAACAAAGCCGTATTGAGGCCTTACAAACCTCAAACCAAAAGGCGCGAGACTTTTAAACATTGAAAACCCGCAAAAATTGATATTGGAGGAACCTTCACCATTGATATTTATATAAAGTGTAAATGTATATATAAAAGCACCAATTTATGATTACATGATTTTTCGCAGATATAGATGGATATTGGATGTAAGACTTATTTGGCATAGAATACATTCAAATGGATGCTAGTAGCGTTAAACCAGTCTTAGGACAGAAAATTCTGATGATGTGATGTTTTAATCTATATGAACAAAAGTTTCATTGATTAAACTTAAATAACAAAAATAAAGATTTAATTCTAAATCCCTAGCCCGAATGGGGGGGAAGAGTGGGGGTAGACCAGGCAGGGTCCTGATCGACCATATGAAAAAGTCAAAAGTTAATGTTGCGTTCACATCCCCTAAGGCTCGAAAATTTTGGTAATTAATTTGTTTGTTTATGTGTTAATCATTAAAAATTCGAATACCATAGAAGACATATGGCCGATATTGTATAGAATGATGAAAGATGAATAAATTATACTTATATATAAATACATTATTTTTTCTTTTTAAATGAGTTGTTTTATGGGCTTTAAGTTATTTTCTTAATTTCCAAATATTTACGAGCATGGGGTTGGTTCGTTTTTTTTTCTATTTTTAAACCCCTTCATTCATTCAGTGGTTAAAAGAAAATAAAACTTTGTTCGTTGTCCCATTCCAATTTCGTTTTTTTTCTCCTGTTCTACGTAGCTGCCCGTAAATCATGTCTCTTTCAGTTTCACACTTCACACATACCTACACATATACACCAAAAAGAAGAACAAAAAGTTTCTTATTGAATCTTCTTGAATATTTAAATAAACTTTACAAGAGTCAATTGAGAGTGAATTTAATTAGGCTATATAAAATTTAAATGAGACATTTGACGAGGCCCTGTGCCAATGGCGAGTAATTTAATAAGTGCGAATGGGAGGCTAAAAAGCCGCTATAAAAGCAGAGTTTTAGTGGTTGTGGCAGAAAGGTTATCTTGTCTTTTGGTGGACTCGTAAAAAACTTTAAAAGACAATCTTCGTAAATATTATTATTATATAAGCTATACTCGAGGTAGGAGAAGAAAATCCAAAGCAATTCATATCAAACGAGAAAGTTCTTTAAGTCAAAGGTTCATATTTTATTCGATTTCCTCAAAGACCATTGATGTTGTAATATGTTTTAGCGTTTCAGTAAAAATACAATATTTGAAAAGGAATGCTTTTATTTCATAACGAGCTTTTCGTGCGTGCCTTCGGCACGCCCTCGAAACTCGGCCCTCCGAGCTGAAATGCCCTGGCGGGCGGCGTCTCGGTCCAAAATTTTTATTCTTCTTAAAAACTACACTCCAAATGTATACCTGTAACTCCCGAAAATACATAGTCTCTTAAAAATTTCGCCTCATTTTCGTCCTAACACAGCTACAGAAATGAGGCTCTAGATGTGAATCTGGAAGTATTTTTTTCTCCTATAATCTACAGCATTGTGATATTTTTTGTGTGGAAATATGTAGATTTATTTAAATAAGTGGGATCGTGTGAGGAGGAGAATTATATTATATCATTTTTTTTAAATTTGGGATCGATAATCGATATAAGGCTTCAAATATTTAAAAGAGATCAGGTGTTGTTTGTATGACAGGCTGCTCCATCCAGTATTGCCATGAGAAACTCATATGGGCATTCGTGTCTTAAGTGGTTCAATTTTGTAAAAATCAAAAAATAAGAATAACAAAATTTAGATTTTTTAAAAATAATAAAAAAGTTGCAAATTATTAAAAAATAAACAAATAATATATAAAATATAAATCAAATAAGATGTGATTAATTTCTTCTTCTGTGCGCAAAGAAAAGCGAATTAAATATTTAATTTTTGAGTGGTGAAGGGGGGGGGAATAATTATCAATATTTTTAATGTTTCTTAATTTAAAATCAATTGGAGTCTTTCATTTCAAAATTCGAGTTAAAATTACAATTATATTTCAAATTTGCCTCGACTTATCTCGACTCAAAACACAAATATACCGACGGCATCAGCGCCCCTGTCGGCAGCATTAGGTCAGCGTTGCTGCAAATTAATCTGGACTATTCTTATTATTATGCACGAAATAGTGGAATATAAATTTTTATTAGGGATCCGAAAAATCTATTTTCTACTCTCTAAAAAGTGTTTTCAAAAATATACATATATTTATTTTTAATTTGTATTTTAGTAAGTGTTAGTTTTTTGAATTGGCTTTTATAGATATAGAAAATTAGCAAAAATCAATATAGAGGTGCACTGTTAAAAAAAAATTTGTAAATTTATTATTTTCGGGATTTTGGCTGTCGGAATTTTGGGCTGCCGGGATTTTGGACTGCCGGCATTTCGGGCTGCCGGTATTTCGGGATGTCAGGATTTTGGGCTCTCGGGATTTGGGCTTTCGGGATTTTGATATTTCGGATTTTGGGGTGAACCCGTTTACAATACATATAGATAGGAAATTTACAAGATTGTGTATAGTAAAAAAAAATACTATATTATATAGTATTAGTAAAATCACATTAAGTCATTGCAAAAATATAAAAAAAATTGTAACTTTACTTTTTTCTTGTATTAATTAGATACCTATTAGTAAAAAATATGTTCTAAGTTTACAATACTGGTATGTAATATTACTAAAAAGTTTTGTGGCCGAACGTCCCATTTTTTATAGTAAAATTAAACAAGAAATTTCTAACAGTGTGACATCTATTTTTAAGCTGAGGTGTGAACCGCGATTGAAATTAGGTGTACAGGTGTATTAGGTGTCGGAATTATGTGGAATTATTTTGGAATTTTTAGATAATTCTATTGTCTTCTACTTGGAAGTGAAAGTGGAAGTTGAAGTAGGTGTACACCGAGAGGTGAACCGCGACCTAAAATCGTGTACACCTACTTCCACTTCCACTTTCATTTCCAAGTAGAAGACAATAGATACAATAGATTATTTAATGAATTCCAAAGTAATTCCAAATAATTCCATAGACGGTGTACACCTAATTCCAATCGCGGTTACCCCTCGATTTAAGCTATTAGAATTTATAAGGTAGGGCTAATTCAATACGAATTCATCCACATGACAACTATTGGCAGACAACAACTTTTCTTCCTATAAGAATATGTTTGTTATTTACCAATGGAGAGCTTCCCAATCGCATGATTTAGGTATATATAATTTTTTGAATGGCCTCCACATCTCCCTTTATATCTTATAGCCTTCTGAATCTCCCACTCAAGATCCGGGTGAGTTGCTCAGGGTGTGGCCACAACAGAACGGTCTAAGATCTTAGTATGCTATGGTCAAGAAAACAAAATATAATATCTTGTAACCCGCTTTTTTGTCAATATTTACATTATATTTGTATCTATTAATTTCTGAAATTGATAAAATATTGCATTATCATTTCAAATATGTACGTGCGCAAATTTCAAGAAAATCGAGACTGTAGAAATATTTCAAATTTGTGATATAATAAGACAGAAAAACAGAGACAGAGTAAGCAAGTTAAATAAAAGTATCTAAAAACCAGAATAGTAAAAAAGTATAAAAAAGATTTACTAAAAGCATCGATACAATGAGCATTATCATAATAAATTTTGTTTGTTTGTTTCTTGTAGAAATATTATAGCAATCCTTATATTTTTCACTTTATCCATACAGTAGTACAGCCACGCACTTTGGGATCAAGTATTGTTTTTTTTATTTTGTAAAAGACAAGTCTCATTAATTAACTCCAAGGAGTGTTCGATTGAAAATGGTAAAAAAGAAATAGAAAGAAGGGTGGTTTTATTATTGGAAAAATATATATTGCAAGTTTTATGATATAGCAAAACAACGGCTATATCCTTAAGGATAGATGAAAGTCATTGCCAGAATTAATAAAAATCAATGTACTTCGTCTTTGCAAATCATATAGCCGTTATAAGAGTATGGGATTACGAGAGTGTTTGATATATAATGTAATGATCTGGGGGAAAAAAATTGGGGTTGTTTTTTGCGGTTTTCTGCTACTGAAAATAAGAATAATAAAATATCATTTTACTAATTAGAGATGTAAAAAAGATGTGGTCTAATTATAATAATTTTTCTTTCCTTTTGAAAGAGTCGAGAAATTAAAAAAGAAATTAAAATGACAGAATGTCGGGAATTTGAAGAATATTACCGAAGGAAAATAAGATTTTGTTAAGGGAGAATGGTGTAGATTCTTGGTGAAGCATATTTTAATAAAATAATGAAAATTTAAAAATGTTTGTGAAACCTACCTAGAATTTGTATATTTTTAAATTGTTTAAATTTTTTAAATTGTCATTACTTTATGAAAATAAATTGACACGTTCTGATGTGGCCATCCACTTTACTTTACCATACATTTCTGGTTGAGTTTGGTACAAGGGCCTAGATTTTCATTTTTTAACCCCCCCCCCATTTTGGCCTTTTTGTTTTTGCATTTTTAGTGTTCTGGGGGCCCACTGATTATGTATACAAAATTTGGTTGAGTTTACTCAAATGACCTAGATCTTTATTTTTTGACCCTCCCTCCCTAATTTTGCCGCCAGTAAAAAAAAATATTTTCGTTATTATAGGTTCATTTTATAGTATTATTTTATTTTTCTTGTTTTTTTAGTTTGAAAATATAGTAGTTTTTAATTTTAACACCCCCCCCCCTTAATTTTTGAATCAATATGCAGCAAAATCTAATCTGCTCTTAATCTCAATGCACCAAAACTACCTGAAATTTGCTTTTGATATTCACACTAGTTTTTGAGCTAGCTCGTCCACAAAAATTTGGTAAAGCACAGACTAACAGACATTTTGATAAAACAGTTATTATCTCGAAAAATATAGTTTTTAGATGTTTACTTATTAGGGCTTTTGTGTAGACCTAAATGCAATGGTTTCCCCCAATTTTTCTAATCAAAATAGTTTCAGCCGTTTTTGAGATAAAAAGAAGCAAAAAAAACACTTTTTTCATGCGCGATTACACTACTTGACCATACCCTGTATGGTAAAGTAATAAGATTAATAATTAATTGTATTGAGAGAACATTAAAAAAATCCTTTATAAAAATTTAGTTTCAGCTGAAACTATATTCAAGTGCACAACCAAATTCTCTAGTAGTTTTCAAGTGCTTATATAAAATAAAGTTCTCAGTCAACCTTTTGGAATGAATTCACAAGCTCTAGAAAACTCAAGGTATCAAAGCGTAATGTACTCCGATAAGAATTTTTATTATTTCTAACATAAAAACACAAATGAAAAGTTTAATATTTATTAATCCCCCCCAAAAAGGTAAATGAAATCAAATTAGATAATAAGTAAATGTGAATATATTTTTATTAGATTCTAATTTTAATATATATATACAGAATCTTAATTCACCTTTGAAAGAATCTTTCCATTCGAATAATTTTGATAATAATAAAATAAACAAATAACTAAATAAAGACAATATTCCGAATGGTTTGTTCATGTTTGCTAAACAATCACGAAAACCTCTCGTTGAATAAAATAGGGAACCAGCAATATCAGTATTTTTATGAGGTTATTTATTCAAGAAGTGGGGCTTTCATTGTATATATAAAAAAAAAGAGTTTAAGTGGGAATAAAAATAAAATAAATAAATAAAAAAACATTTCATTCCAGAGAATATGATAGAATTATTTCCATTTCTAAAGTAAATAATTGAAAAGGAATATAGGTGTTGCCTTAATATTTGTTTTATCAATATACACTTAAACCATTTGCTTAAATAATAAAAATATGATGCATACGCCATACGAGTTTCACTTACAACCTCCCTTTCTTTGAAATATTTCTGCCAATTTCTCCCCTTCATTTGTTATACTGGAAACCAAAAATGCCTATTGGTTATATATTATCTTCTTCAACGCCGTAATCCTCTTTACATAAGAGTCGTGACCCTCATTTCTTCCATATTCTAAGAACCCTAATCTTCCCAATTACAGCCCGATTGCAGCGATTATATATTATATATTAGGACCTGGAGCCACCGAGTGATACACGGTAACCCCTGCCCCCCCCCCCGCCCCTCGCACCCCCACTGCCCCCCACTCCGCCCCACCCCCGGATCCCCCACAACTGCACCCCACCTTCTGCACCTCCCACATTCACCCCACCCCGCACCAAGTTTTTGCATTTCTATCTTTCTAATGGTCCACATATTATGTGTATATTTGTTTACTCGTACACCAATTTGCTCACATTCGTTCATATTGATAAACATTATAAAAAATAAATAGGAAAATAATAATAAATAAACTGCAACGGATCGTTGCTAAACTTTATCCAAATTCATTTGAAATATTAATATGTTTATTCCTTTATTATTAATCAGATATCACTTGCAATTTGCAGTTCATGTTGACTTTAATTCAAAAATAATGATCGATTCTCATTTAATAGTCGAGGAATAACCATTTTATATTGGATTTTTGACGTTTCGGTTTAAATTGGTAACCATTGCTGAAGACATGGAGGAATCGACTTAAAACCAAAAATAGCTATTGATTCTCATCTATTACTTGAGGAATAATAATTCTACATTAGATTTTTGACGCTTCGATTATTATTGGTAACCATTGCTGAAGACATGGAGGAATCGACTTAAAATCAAAAATAACGATCGATTCTTATCTAATACTAGAGGAATAACCTTATTGCATTCCATTTTTGATGTTTTGACTATTAATGGCAACCTTTACTGAAAACGTGGAAGAATCGACTTAAAATCAAAAAGACTAAATTCTTTTATGGCAAACAACTCAAGCTTGAGAATTTTTTATAAATAGATTGTATATACTTTTGTGTCTAGCAAAATGAATAATAATTGTAATTTTCAAGTCTTCTTATCTAAAATAATACCTACATATAATATAACTTTTTTTATTTTCGCCTTAATGATAACAAGTGGATTTTTAATACATTTTAAATATTTGTTTCATCTTATTTGTTATGAGTGTATATTGCAGTTAAATAGAATCTCAAATTATATCTATTTAAGACTTTATAATAAAACAATTATATTTATTCTCTGTAACTAATAAAACATCAATAAAGCAGCCACGTGGGGGTCCAGGGGGCGGTGCCTTCTGAGCTAGCAAAAGGCCCGCCGAAGGCGGGCCTTGAATCTAGTAATTAAATAAATTCTAAGAGGAGGTTTCGATACTTTAGTTCTTAGAAAGAGCAACAGGACTAGTAAAGTATGTGAGAGTTCTCTGTTACGTTATAAGAGAATTTATGCCAGAGGAAATTAATTCTTGGGGTGGTATTGGTAGGAAAGTTGTCTCTAAAAAGAAGAAGAGACTCGGATTAATAAATAAAGCGGTGTGACGGCGATTTATCGAGTGCAGAAGGGTGAAGAGATGCCAACGGAGCTGAAGCCAAGCTGAATGGCCAGAGAAAGCGAACTGGAGGGCCAGAAGGATAGAATGAAAAGAAATGGTACAATAAAATTCCTGTCACTCAACGAAAAGATTAAGAAGGCAACTCTCCAACTATTAAACCAAATATAAAAATAAGATTAAAATTCACAAATACTTTGAAATAAAAGTATGATAAGAGTTTTCTCAAATAAACTAATTGAAGAATGGATGGTAGGATTGACCAATCGACTTGATTGAGGAATAATGGAATTGAAATAATTATCGGAAAAGAGGTTTTTTTATCTAATTAGATTTTTCCTCTTATTAAAAACAAGGACTAAAGATGAATAAGAACACTCGATGGTGGAGAAGTAATCTCCGGAATCGAAGCAAAAATACAATGTATACATTAATTAATGTAAAATAATTGGTTTAATTGAAAACTAATTGGAATTATTATTGAGAGAAATTTTCGAAAAATCCATTGATCCCTTTCATATGAAATTGGAGGAAAAGTAGACACATTTTTATGAAGCTTTTTCTATTTTTATTAGCCGACTTCAAAAAAGGAGGAGGTTTTCTATTCGACTGATTTTTTTTTTTTTGTGTATATTTTACCTAATATCTCCGTCAATTGTGAACAGATTTTGAAAAAAATTTTTGCATTGGGTTCAGTCTAGCTTCCGATTGGTCCCGTTTTTTTCATTGGTATTAGACCTTTTTTGTTAGGTTTGTTTAGGCCTAACTTCTTTGTTTTATGAACCGATTTCGATGATTCTTTTTTTATTGGAAAGGGGGTATCTTAGGGATGGTGCCATATTAATTTGGTCAAGTTCTGATGATATGATCACTATTAATAACATCACTAAAAAGAGAAAAATAAAAATAATTTTTAAGAAAAAAATAAAACCGACTTCAAAAAATTAAATGCAACAAATAAAATACACTAAAAGGTATAAAATAACTATTATCTTATTTAGTTACAACTAAACGACGAAATATTAACATGAAATTACTTTTGAAGTCGGTGCCAAACAAACTATACCTATAAGCGAGCGTACCCGCCAAACGTACTAAGTAAGATCCGTCGAGTGCGATTCATAAAGGTATATGTTTGGCACCGACTTCAAAAAGTAATTTCATGTTAATATTTCGTAGTTTAGTTGTAACTAAATAAGATAATAATTATTTTATACCTTTTAGTGTATTTTATTTGTTGCATTTAATTTTTCGATGTCGGTTTTATTTTTTTCTTAAAAATTATTTTTATTATTTATTTTAATTAGAATATGCTTAGCGAGGGTGAACCGCGACCTAATATGCTGTACACATACTTCCACTTCTACTTCCAAATATTTCCAAGTATTTCAAATATTTCCAAGTAATTAAGGTTTTATTTTTTCTTAAAAATTATTACTGACCATCCGTATGGTCAAATATTGTAACGTGTCTGAAAAAAGTCTTTTTTTTTGCTTCGTTTTTTCGAAATACCTCAAAACTGCTGAAACTATATTGATAAAAAAATTAAAGGAGGCAATAAAAGAGTGTCTTGTGCTTGAAAAATAAATTTTTAAATTTATTTATAACGAGACTATAGTTTTGAAGGCTTTGTCCTCTTCATCAGTCTATTACAATTGATTCACAGACATTGTAATTGTAATAGATTGATGAAGAAGGCAAAGTCTCGTTATAAATAAATTTAAAGATTTATTTTTCCAACAGAAGACACACTCTTTTATTGGCTCCTTTAATTTATAGAAATTGTGTTACTCTCGGGAAAAATAAACTTTCAATTTAATAAAAAATTTGAGCGAAACCATGACGTTTTGATTTATAGGAAAGCCTTATAAGAGAGAATATAGAAAAATTATATTTTTCGAGATAATATTTTGTCAAAATGTCTGAATTAGTATGTTACCAAATTTTGTGTAAGCTCTAGCTCAAAAACTAATGTGAATATCAAAACGAACTTTACAACATGTAAAGTTTTTTGTAATGAGATTAAGAGCTGATTAGATTTTGGTTGAAATTGAACCCAAAATTAAGGGGGTTTCTTAAAAAATTAGAATTATAAAATTTTCAATCTAAAAAACCAATTAAACTTAAGTATACTTAATATGTATTAGCAGGTCCAATATTTAAAAAGAGAGTCATTATTTCTCAAGGTGGGCAAAATGGGGAGTTCAAACAATAGAATTTCAATATAAACCCTTTGATCGATTTGTACTAAATTTCGCATATGCAGTTATGCACCCTATACGACCTTACGGAAATGACTTTTGATGTGAAATTGTTAGTGAACATAAATGGGGAGGGGGTAAAAATAATTATAATTTAAACATTTTCTATCCTACTAAGGACAGAGGGTAACTCGTTTTTTTTGTCAAAAATGAGTTAGAGTTGTAGGCACTAAATTATAAAATTTTCAACATTTTTACTTTATAATTAAGCAAAATAAGTAAGTACTTAATCTATCTATATATATAAAATTAAGGTTTTGTCTGTACATTGCTCCAAATCACGCCAAATTTTGGTTCCACACGATTCAAGCAAAGTTATGAACGAAAACACCCTCAACAAAATTCCCGTCTGTATGTCTGTTTGTATGTCTGTCTGTCTGTCTGTTTCAGTGGTTTCCGCGAAAAGTTGCTCACGATTCACGTCAAAACGGCTCAAGGAATTATTATGAAATTTCATATTTGTATCAGATGTCTTCTAACTTACGTTTTTAGCTATATAACGTTTTGATATTTTGACCCCAAAAGAGGGTTTGGAAGGGGCGCACGAATGAAAATTATCAAATAACTCCTAAACTATTAACTCTACGGCAAATTTTATAATGAGCAAGGTTGTAGGGGATATGATTTCTGACAACTTTTGTTTAAAATAATTTTCCCAAAAAGGGGAGGAGGGTGAAAAAATGTAAATTCTTGCCCTTGGAGCAAACTCAACAAAATTTTGTATACAAAATCTGAGGGCCTCTAGAGAGCTAGAAATGCAAAACTAACAACCCAAAATGGGGTCCGTAAAAGATTATAAATTATTTGACTAAATTTTGATTATAAGAGATGGGGCATGTATATGGTAAAGTTATGTGAATGGCCACATCAGTTTATTTTTAGGAATTTGACTGTTTGTGATAGAAAGATGAAATTGGAAAATAAGTGCAGTTTATTGATACAAAGGTGTGTGACAAATTTTTCAGTTTATTTGATACAACGTTTAACTTTTTAAACGGAACCCTAAAAACAAAACAGATTCTCCAATGAAATACTAAAGATAATATTATCTTTTCAGTGAATATATTTATTTGGTTTTTATTCTTTATCGAATCAAATTTGAAACCATTGCAATCCATTCATTCATTTCTGCACGGCCATTGACGTAGATTTATAGTCCTAGTAATAAATTTAAACTACAATATAAGACATGTTCATATAATTTCCCAAATCCATTTGCTTGTCAAAATAGAATATCAATTTGATAAATTATTCATAGCAGATTATTATTATTATTATTAGGATCAATTTAGACATCTACTTCTAATAATGAGACTAGTGCAACAAGTAGAATTCGAAATTTACATTTTTCTTTATTATGTCGTTATTTTAGATTTCTTTATGAATATATGTATACATATAATATAACTAGAGTTGTTTTTAATAAACAGCAACAAATTAATTGTTTCCCCTTTATACAGACAACCGAAAACATTCTGTACGGCGTAATAAAATTATTATCTAGCAATTTTTGCTCGAGTGCATCTTTGAAAATAAATTTCTAAATATTTTTATTGTTGTTGTAGCTTTTATAGTTACTATTATTTTAGGTTGAAGTACACAGTGAAAAATTATTTTTATTGATATATATTTTATATCATTCATGTCCATTTTTTTATTTTTTTTATTTATCGTTTTAAATTATATCGATACGAGGAGTTACACCAAGAAAGTGCAGCTCCTATAGACCTGCTTTGGCTCCTACATCGGGAAAAAAGAAGAGAAATATATTTTATAGAGTGGATGGATTGGAGCAAAGGTACCTGTAGATGTGCTTCTTAAAAAGTTATAGATCGCGGAAAAGACGGTGACGGGAAGTGAGTTCTAGTCTTTAGAGGTTATAGGGATAAACGATTTGGCGAAAGCTATACTGTGAACCAATTCTAGCCCCGGTTCACAGGGGTATTTCAATTTATGCCAATAGAAAAAAGATGGAGAGAAAGAAAAGACCAAGTCTGAAATGAAGGGATAATGGGAAAGAATATCTGCGAGCGATGGGCTGAAAAATTGAAGAGAAGCTAATCAGATGAGTTTGGGGGTAATTTCTTGAGAATACCAGGACGCATAAGGGCCTGTCGTGCTAATGATTATGATCTATTTATATAGCGGATAGCAAACATACAAGATGAATAATTATAACAATAAAAAAAAAAGAAATTCAATATAAAAAGATAAAAGAACAAAAATAATGGGGTGTAAAGCTAGTTCGCCCCCTCGTGGTGCACCCTGGGTAACGCTAAATGAACTATTACAAACTGGCAGCAATGGCGTAACAATAGGGTGGTATGTCGGGCAAAATGCCACGGGCTTCCGGCCTCATGGGATCCCCAAGCCCGAGAGTGCCGCGAGCACAGGAGGATCCTAATATTTATTATTACAAAATTCTTGTCAAAGAAATTCTTAGTTTTCGATCCACTTTTAGACATGAAATAGAATAGTCATCTTCTATAAGAGAACTTGCAGATTTATTAATCAATAAAGAATCATTTTATGTCTTCTTTCTTGAAGTGTGCACTGCATTTCTATTTTTTGTAACCATCCCCGTGACTATGGCTAAGTGCTGAACGATCATTTTCAAAATTAATAAAACTTATTTAAGAAATTCTATGGGACAAGAAAGGTTACGAAACTTAGCTATTCTATCCATCAAACATTCCATGGCCCAAAATTTGAACTTTGATGTTATTAACATTTTTGCTGAACAGAAAACCCAAAAAAAGGAATTTTAATAATAACATTGTTTTAGGATAATGAATGTGACCAGGCTCGATAGAATGAAGAGTGAAGATATTAGAGAAAAATGTGGAATAAAAAAGGTGTGCGAATGGATTAAGAGAAGATCAGAATGGTATGCGCTGCGAGAAGAATGCCAGAAGAACGACTGGTAAAGAAAGTGATGATGAACAAGCCAGCCAGAATAAGAAGTAGAGGTCGTCCCAAGAATAGATGGTATGACGTTCTGGAAGAAACAAACCTAGAGATTAAAAAATAATAATAAGAAATTATTTTATTTCAATCCAATATACATAAATTGAAAATACAAAAGATCAATGACTGGGTCAATGTATAAGAGAGAATTGGTACGCACATGTGGAAAGAATGAGCGAAGACCGAATTCTCAAGAAAATTTTAACGAACAAGGAAAAGAAGCAGAGGTCGACCTCAAAAACGCTGGCAGAACGAGTTAGGATAAACAGAGTACAGGTCTATCAATAAGGGCCAGTTTCATAAAAAAAAAATAATCCTCGGCTTACTCAACTCTAGGCTGAGAGTTACCCTGGAGTTTCAAACAATATGAATTTCATAAAACAAAATAGGTCGAGTTAGCTCACCCTGAGTCAAGGGTAGGAAAATAGGTTGGCAACAGCCAAATTCCCTACATTTTAGTTATTTTTAGAAAAAAAAACAATTACGTTTAGATTTTTTTGTTTTGTATTCATTTCATTCAAATGAATGAATGTCTTGTATTCTTTTATTATTTAAAAACAATCAAAATTTTTTTTCTATTTAATCATATAAAAATAAAGTGGTAAAAAAGTAAATATATAGATACAACAAAACTGAGACAAATCATGTAATTTTAAAAATTTGAAATGTATTGAATAAGTGAATATTAAATTTTAGATAGAATATGGACCAATCTTCAATTAAGAGTAAAATAACTCCCAATTTCACAATAGAAGAGGAGAAATGTCTTGTTTTTCTCGTTAATAAATATAAAGATATGTTGGAACCTAAGCGTCCAGATTCTGATGCTAATTTAAAAGAGAAAAATATGGGATTATTTGGCATCAGAATTTAATGCTGACTCCAATCGTTTCCGATCTAATTTTATTCTACGAAATAAATATAAAAATTAAACTATTTTATTAGAAATATCTGCTTTCTTCGATTTTAGTTTGAAATTTTTTTTAATTTAATTTATTAGATATTTACTTTTAAAAAATATACCTTTATAATGAATTCTTTTGTTTTATTCTAATCCCGTGTTAACATAAATTAAAACTCTATATACATTTATATAGGTATATTTGGCTATATTTAATATTATATAATAATAATATAATAATATAATAATAATAATAATAATATAAAAATAAATAATATAACGATTTGTTTTGAATTATTTTGATTTGAAACTCTAACCTTTAAAAAGTTTTTCTAATGTCAATGAATAAACACAGAGTTATCCCCAGGATAAAGCTTAACCCATCAAGTTCGGATAGTTAAAGATAGAGGGGTTAAGTCTGCGATCACACTATGTTTTTTTATGAAACATATTTCGAGAGCTAACTCCAGGGTCTTCCCTAGCATAGGGTTATCTTAGTTTTATGAAACTGGCCCTAAGATGAAGAAGAAGAAGAAGAAATTAAAAGTTACTAGAAAATCAACGAAAAATGCCCACAATAATTATAATAGCGTTTTTACGTACTTTACATAGTGATTTATTAAAAAGAAACTACAACTTTGGATTAGCTTTTTTACAGTGAGGGATAATTCGATGAATTTGCCACGGGCCTCAAAGTTATAGTTACGCCACTGACTGGCAACCAGATAATCAGAAGATCTCCAAGCTAAATTGAGACACAAGAACATAAAATATAGGTAAGTGAAAAAATAAATGCTAATTTTATTGCTGCATATTAAACACTTTTTATATGGTAGGATGCTAATTGACATTGTCTAAAGAGGCAATTAAAGTTATACAAATAGCCTAAGGTTTACCACAACAGGACAAATAATCTCATTTATTTATTAACGTGTGCTTTGAACAAATAAATTAAAATATAATTGCACCACTATGAAATGCTAATATATGGCGTATAAACAACAACTTAATCTGGGAATTTGAATTGGTCTAAATAATAAATGAATCCCAACTTCTTTTTAAAATGAATATAAATACTACCCCGTTTACCTATTTGTTTGTGGTGGCTTAAATCTTCCCCGATATATACTTGTTTTCTTTTCCCTATTTTGGGTCACTAGGTCATAATTCACTTTTGTAGGTCAAAATTTAATTCATATCTTTAATTATTATCTTTCTATTACGACTCACAGTTGAAATTTTAAATTCTTTTATTTCCCCATCGTTCTCATTTGGCCCTTCCTAAACTATATACCGAAAATAAATCAGTAGTTTATCAAGCAATAATTACAAAAATAGTGAATGAGATCACAATATGTTTCTTTAGTATTCGATATATCTTTGTGGGGTATTTGGTATTTTAAGTCTAAAATACTAAATAAATAAATAATAGGTGAAATATATAGTATTTTTGGAGTTTTTACTTTACAATACAGGGTATGGTCAAGTATTGTAATCTTGCATGAAAAAAGTGTTGTTTTTTTCGAAATATCTCAGAAACGGCTTAAACTATTTTGATTGAAAAAATTGAGCAAAACCATGGCATTTGGGTCGACAAAAAAGCTTTAATGAGTGAACATCGAAAAAATTATATTTTTCGAGATATTAACTGCTTTGGAAAAATGTCTGTTAGTAGGTATGTCTAGTTAAAAAACTAGTGTGCATATCAAAACGAAATTTCACATGTAATTTTGATGCATATAGATTAAGAGCTGATTAGATTTTGGTCAAAATCGAACCCAAAATTAAGGGAGGGGGTTAAAATTAAAATTATAAGATTTTCAACGTAAAAAACAAAAAAAATGAAATATAGTATAAAATAGCCCTATGTTAAAAAAGAGAGTTATTATTTTGACTACCTTCTGTCAATACTGTCAATACACTTGTGTTTTTAAAGAAAACAGAGTTCGCAGCAACTTTTTAGGCCTTACCAATTAATTTCAATACAACGACTGTGATAGGCAAGCTTTGAATTTATCACCATTATACAATGCCTGTATGCATTTTTATAATAGAACTTTGAATCAAAATGCTTCCGTTTGCTATGAAATGGATGACAAATACACACATGAATCCCACTTGCCCTTTGCTGCTTTTCTTTAATTAATTTTTTTTAAACTTAAATTATAAAATAAAATATAGAATTATATTATAAAATAAGATTAAAGTCATTCGATAGCAAAATATAATATTGTATTAATGCCCCGAATGTAAAATTTTGCTCTTGGCGATGCAACTGGCTATACAGAGCGTTCTATTTGAATGCATATCTAACCACTCACAAGGGGGCGCTGATCTTAATCAAAATCAGATTTTTAGGTCAATATTTCTTTCTTTTTATCCGAAAATTTCTTTATATTAGTTACAGGATTAGAGGGGTATTGGATAAATTTAAAAACACAGAGTTTTTTATTAAATGCGCCAGACATTTCGTCAATTTATTTTGACTTCTTCAGTGGCCCATTTTATCACTCTTGGGCCAGTGAGGAAGTCTAAATAAATTGACGAAACTTCTGGCCCATTTAATAAAAACTCTTGTGTTTTTAAATTTATCCAATTCCCTACTATTCATGTTACTAATTTACTATGGATAAGAATGATGCAACATTCCTTTATATTTTTGAAAATTATTGCAAAACGTGAGAATTTATGGAAATTGGTTGTATTTTGCTGGATAATATTTGAAATTCACTCTTTTAAGTCTTCGGATTACAATATAATAGATTCATCTTCATATATTAAATTCTATATGGAAGTATACTTTAGATTTTCCGGTTGAAGCATGAGTTTTCTTTAAAAATATTTCTTGGTTGCCAAAACTCCAAAAGTACTCAAAGAGCTCACCGAGCTTAGGTATTCTGATACTTCAAATATGCTAAGTCTTAGGGAAAAATTTTAAGACTTCTCAATATACATATATTAATAATATGAGACCGAAGTTTTCGTTTAAATTAATTCACCAGAAGTAAAATTTACTCTATAAGTTTTGAGGTTTTTCATCATTTTCTCAAAAATAACTAGCGATTTTATTTTGGCTTTTTATTAAGAATAATATAATCTTTGTATTCTATAAAATTTATAAGTTTCATATATTATATATGTGAGAAAAATTATCTTGCTTGAAAAGATTTATAAATCTAAGATTCTGAATTCGATTCCCGGGTGCGCTATTGTTTCCATTTTAACGAATTTTTAAGAATAATATAAATAAATATTTTAAACGAAAATTATATATATTTTATTAAATTCCCGTATTAATTTGATTGATTGATGAGTTTATTTGATTTAAAATTTGAATTTAATAATAGACCATTATTGAAAATTTAAATATTTTTTCTGATAATTGTTTAAATCTATTTTCCTTATTTGCCATGAAATTACAAAGAGTATTAATACATCCTAGCGAAGACTCTGGGACAATGGAGCTTTCATCAAACTAAATATTTAATTAAAATTTATGATAATATCTCAAAAATTCTAAAAAATCTTATTAAAATTATTAAAATAATATTTAAAATTAGATTTTCAGCTCAGATTATTTTTCCAGGTGCAATTATTTTGTAAATTGTTTTTCAATCATTCAGCGTCTAGAGGGCGCCTAGATGCGCTGCCGCTGGCCATTCGTGTCTTTTAGTAGCGGCTGCGAGACGAGACCATTCACATCTAAATCCACACCAGTCCATTCGGTGAGTTCAAATTTTTCTCTAAAATTTACAATTTTGTCATTTCAACTTAAAATTAATGTATATCTATTATTATTTGTTCAATTGAGACAAAAATTTTGAATAAATAAGTGTTGGGAGTTAAATTAAAGAAAAAAAACGAAACCAAACGACGCCACGCTCTGAACTTGAATTTATTAATATATTTTGAAATCAACTTTAAATTAATGACTAGATATTAATATTTATTAAATTGAGAACAAAATTTTGCAAAAAAATTATGAAAAAATCCTAACCAATCGACCCTTTTAGATTGAATTCTTCATTAATCAATTTTCTATCTTTTGGAGATTTATGAATTTTTAACGAATATATAATATGCCGAAACTAATATTCAATTTCGATTTTCAGTATCTCAAATATAATTCATCAGATGAGGGAAATCATTTTGATAAAGGACTCCCTGGACAGCATTAATCACCCTGCGAGTCCTTGGCAAGTCCATACATGCTTCGATTCGAAATTCGGCATGCAGTCATGAATAAGTGGTGAGATTTTATTAAATCTAATATATATTAATTATACTTTTCCAATTAACACTTTTCATTATTAGATTTTATATTCATACAATACATATATACTCATATATATTTTATTCATACATAGAATCCTTTGTCTTAAATTAATCGATAAATATTTATTTTCTAATAATTTTGTTTTCCCATGATTTCGCTGAAAATAAATAGATAATTTATTAAATAAAATATATTGAATAAACTGAATGTATAAAGGATGCTCTAAAGTTGCCCTTTTTTCAAAAAACAAATTTATTTTATTTCATATAATTAATGTTATTGTTGATGTCTATCATTCTAAAAACGCCCAAACGGAGAAATGTTGAAATGATAATTCTATAATTCTATTGTAATTTATAAACGGGTCTCAACTTGTATAGACACGGACGAAATTAGGTATAAAATAGAATATAGTTCCTCGTTTCATCTACCTATCGGCCATGGGGACATGAGAAAACAAAGTTAAGCTTAAGGTGCGTCGTCTCTGTGGTTGATTCATGGATGGGTGATCACTAGCCATTGTTAACCACATATTGCTTAATAGAATCTCTTAATGGATATCCCAGCTAACGTGGACTGGTTGATATCTGGATGGGTGATTGTATATAGATTTTTCACTTCAAATTCGGACATTTCCATATCAAATTCAGGATTTTAAAAATCAAATGCGGTCTTTTCCATATCAAATTCATGATTTAAAAAATCAAAATCAGACTTTTTCAAATCAAGTTCAGAATTTCTATAAAACCATGCAAATTTTACATATTAAATTATAGCTTGTTACCTGAAATCTTTTCCTGAGAGTACAAAATGTCAATCTTGAAACGTTTTCAAAATGCTAATCTTGAAAGGTTTTAATTGATGAGCTGAAAATTGGTACGAAAATATCTTAGAATGCTCCAAATATGAGCTTTTTACCTGAAAACGTTTCCTAGAAGTACAAAATGACAATCTTGAAACGTTTTAGTTGAGAAGCTGAAAATTGGTACACAAATATCTTAGAAAGCTTCAAATTTTAGCTTTTTAGCTGAAAACGTACAAAATGCCAATCTTGAAAGGTTTTAGTAAATGAGCTGAAAATTGGTACTCAAATATCTTACAATCCACCAAATTTTAGCTTTCTAGCCAAACCAATGGCAGTTTAAAAAAATGCTAATTCACCAAATTTTATAAAGAGCGTGTCTAGTTTTGAAAAGCTTTTCATTTTCCTCCAATATAAAGTATAAAATTACTAAAAAATCTATGTGTAATACATTTGTTGGAAATGGTGGTTGCTTTTAAAATTCTTCCTGTAACCAGCGCTGAGTTTCGGCTTTTCAAGACCTGGAATCGTGGAGTCGTAGTGAGACCTTAACGCAATCAAAGCACAACTTGGAAGCTGAAACTTGGCATAAGAATGCATTCCATCAATTAAAACAAATGTGCCTAATTCCATAACATTAGTCACAGCCGTTGTAGAGGATTCGATTTTTATTTTGTCGTAATGATTTAAGTTTTATAGATTTAGGCCCTAGTACTTAAAAATGAAAGGTGGCTGTATCAATAAAAAATAAGCCGGCAAAGTGCGAGTCGATTTCCTTCGTGCCTTTAGTATCTTTCAAGATACTTATGAAATTCGTTCTAGGGAGTTTCTAGAGCTTAATCTTTGAGCTGAATTAATTAAAGCATTTTTCTTATTTTTATCTATTAGTTAACCTGAATATGGGACCCCCGGTGTCGCATTTAATGCATTTTCATTTATTTAGATTTAATTTTTTATTTCATTATTCGTGTCCATGATTAATAATTAATGGAATCGTAAGGAGTTGGACAAGACTTTAAATTAAATTAAATACAAGTTTTGATTAAATATGCCATACGTTTCTAGAGCTTAATCTTGACACGAAACGTATGGCATATTTAATCAAAACTTGTATTTAATTTAATTTAAAGTCTTGTCCAACTCCCTACGATTCCTTTAAAATTTAATTTTTTTTTTTTTTTTTGGCTTTTCGGCCTTTCTAGCCATAAGCCTAATTACGATACTAGTTATATATTTTTTAAAGTTTGTCTCTACCCCTGGGGGTCAGATTTTAGCTGGATGCCTCGAGTCGGATTCGAACCCGAGTCCCCCTGGTTAGCTCGCTGTCACGCTAACGCCTAGCCTATCTGACCCCCCAGATTTAATTTTAATGGTGAAGTTATTTTTTCACTTACATCAACAATTAATTCTCTAATCATCTACTTATTATGTTTTTGGATTTCATCCAATAATCAAAACATGATCATAGCGAGAACTTTTTTTTGGCCAGGTTACATTTTTACTTTATCTACTAGGGGGGTATGGTCAAGTATTGTAATCGTGCATGAAAAAAGAGTTTTTTTTTGCTTCTTTTTTTCAAAATATCACAAAAACGGCTGAAATTATTTTGATTAAAAAAAATGAGCTAAACCATGGTATTTTACTCTACAAAAAAGCCCTAATAAGTGAACATCGAAAAAAATTATATTTTTTGAGATAATAATTGATTTGTCAAAATGTCGACGAGCTAGCTCAAAATCTAGTATGAATATCAAAACCAAATTCCACACGTAGTTTTGGTTCATTGAGATTAAAAGCTGATTAGATTTTGGTGCATATCGACCGTAGAGGGGGGTTAAAAATTAAAAATCTAGGACATTTGAGCAAACTCAACCAAATTTTGTATACATAATCAGTGGGACCCCAGAAGTCTAAAAATGCAAAAACTAACCGCCCAAAATGGTGGGGTGGCGGGGTATGGTTAAAAATTAAAAATCTAGGACATTTGAGCAAACTCAACCAAATTTTGTATACATAATCAGTGGGAACCCAGAAGTCTAAAAATGTAAAAACTAAGCGCACAAAATGGGGGGAGGGGGGGTCCAAAAATGAAAATATAGGCTCTTGTACCAAACTCAACCAAATTTTGTATACATAATCATTGGGCCCCCATGAGTCTAAAAATGCAAAAACTAACCCCTCTCCCTTACATGACTATAAATAATTTTATTAAATATTAAATATAAGTTATTGGCCAGGTTGTATGGTAAAGTCAAGTGGATGGCCACATCAGAACACGTCAACTTATTTCGGAAGTTATAGAAATTTCTCTCTGTATACTCAAAATGCATAAGATGAATCCTAATATATTTATTGATGTCGAAATCATATTTTAAATTTGATTTTTCGCATTGTTTGAACAATCTATTATTTGAACCGTGGAGACTCTTTGCTTTGATTCTTTGAATTTGAATTCAACAATTCGAGGCGTCCGAGTTGAATTATTTAATATTCAAAGCCGACGCCATTAATACCGGCCCCACATTTCAATGCAATTTGTATTAATTTTCCAGTCGATTTTTCGATAGATAATCTTTGAAAAGTTTAGCTTATGAATTTTCCTAACTGTTTAATTATCTGAAGTGAAATTTTATAAAATGTCTCAAACAGAAAGATGGAAATTTGAAGGTGAGTTTCCAAGATATTAAGCCATATTGTACTATTAGTGTGTATGTGTGTGTAAGCCTAACTAATACTAGATTTTCTTATTTCTTTCTCTACATAAAATTATCTTTTAATTCTAATATTAATTTCTTCTTTTCTATAGGAAAATGCAAATACCAGTGGACAGAGAGAATGCATTGGTTCATACTTTCTCTATCCCTGCCTGAGAGAACGTGAAAGTGAATTCTCCCAGGCATCTCTTTCAAGTAAGTTTCCATTTTTATTTTATTTTATTTTCTCTAGCTACCCCTTTGAATAAATAATTAAATTTTCCATTAATTTGAAATCAATTTTATAAAATACTAGCTGCAAGGCTCGCCTTCGGCGGCCCTCTTGCTAGCCAGGGAACACGCCCCCTAGACCCCCAACCCACTCCCCCGCACCATTCACTCGTGTCCAGCCCCTGCCCCCACACCACCACTCCATCCTGCACCCCACCCACCTTGGCGCCCCCATCCCATACCACCCCACTACGCCACTGGACCCCCACCAACCCTGCACCACCACCCCGCGTGCCATACACCCCCGCCTAGCCCCCTGGAACCCCCCAACTACATGCTCTTCACCCCCTGCACCCCCTACTCCGCCTTACTCCCTCACTCCCCCTACCCCATGCCCTAACACTACTTCACCCCCGCACACAGTTTTTGTATTTCTAGCCTTCTTATGACCCACAGATTATGTATACAAAATTTGGTTGAGTTTGGTCCAAGGGCAAGAATTTTCATTTTTTGACCCCCCACCATTTTCGGTTTTTTTTTTTTTGCATTTCTAGCTCTCTAGAGGCCCACAGATTATGTATTCAAAATTTGGTTGAGTTTGCTCCAAGGGCAAGATTTTAAATTTTTTCACCCCACCCCCCTTTTTTTTGTGTGTGGTTTTATATATATATATAGATTCCCAATCATGTTTATTGGATTATTATTTGTAATATGGAATTTTTCTGCTAAAACTAAATATTTTTTGAAATAAAGGGATGAAAATTTGATTGAAATCCGAGTCATCAACCAAATTCAATATTTTTTGATTCAAAAAATTATTTGGACAATCCACTGGGATTCAATTCTTATATTGAAAAAAATTAAATTCGCATAACTCGTAAATCTATGATTTCAGAAATTTCAACCATATAGATTTCTTGTTAGGAATTTTGTGTACTTTAATAAAGGTCATTATACTAATTTGTGTACGTCAAAGGGTAAGGCAGTAATGGTTAAATGTAAGTGGTAAGAAAGATAAACACTGCTCTGTCCCGCTAAATATTCAACCTAGAAAAAACTATCATGAAGCATGATAAAAAAAAAATAATTGTAAAGAGCGTATCAAGGCTTTGAAAAGTTTGTCATTTTCCTCCAATAAATTAATATTTTTAAAATAATTTAGTCTTATTCACTTTTCACATTACATATAAATTATTTCATTGAAAATATTTCTTTATTACCATATATTAAAACAACTAAATAAGCTCTTTGATTAATTTTAATTTATTTTTTAAAGATGGGATGGCTAATAGACTTCGAGCTTACTTGGGATCGAATCTAGCTTCAGACAGAATAATTTTCATCTATGTCGAAAATACCAAACATCTTAATAAATCCAGAGAAAGACAGTCATTTTGACGGATAAGGTCATCGGCTGCCTGCGAGATTAAGCTTCCTATTTTAACGCCGAGGTCAGTATTTTTTCTCATTTATTATATTTATAAATTTTTTAGAAAAATTAAAATAATGTAGGAGAATTCAAAAATCTTCTCATATAGGTTTATATTTTTTCAAAATATTATCAATCAAATATCAATTATGAAACTCTTTGATTGATAAATTAACTTCCCCTTGTCTTAAGGAGTTCACTGATTTAGTAGAGTTAATTTCTCATTTTAGTATTTTTTTCTCTTACCTCCTTTATCATCACATTTAATATTCATTTATATAATTTCTTATTTTCTAATTTATTTGTATTTTCTCTTTCATGGATCATCCACTTCATTGATGTATCTCGGTGTTCTCCCTCATTCGATTGATTTATGTCCTTCGTATTAACAGCTCGCCAACCTTGAGTATATCATTTTTTATATAATTAATTTTTAAGGATTTTTTTCAGCATACCCCTCTAGTTAGAATCACTTGTTAATTTATTATTTAAATTATTTCCATTAAAATGAATTAATTTTTTATTTTAAAGTTCTTGCTTTCATAATAAAATTATTCTAAACCAATTTTCAAAAAATTTAAATAACTTAAATAAATATTAAGTAAATTTAATTTCAGATCAAATTAATTTCAATATGAGCCTAAATAAATTTTCAAATTTAAATTTTTGGCAATTCATTAAATTAGTGAAATAAAATCATTAAATAATTTAATTTTCGATATTTATTTTTTGAAATTATTCAATTTTTATGATAAATAGAGAATTAGAATTAGGAATTTTCAGTTCCCCATCCATCATTTACCATAATGTATCCATCGAGGGATTCGCTTCTAGAACAAATCAGGTAATTTACAAATTATATTTATAAATATATATACACTTTAAATTCAGAGTTGAATATTTTTACAGAAAGAAGCCATCATTTCATCGAGATGACCCCAGTCTGTCATCAGCGTCTCTCAGGTATTACCTATATTTATTTTCTATAATATAGTATAATAATTTAAAACTTAATTCTTGAATATTATATTTTTTTAAATATTTCTCATTAGAGTATTTTCTTCTCTTTTCAAATTAAAAATTGAATTTGATGTATAGATTAGATTGTTTAATTTCAAAAATTCCTCTAAAATATATTGTCAAGAAGATTTCATTATTTTTAAATTATCCTTCAACCTTCTTGACTTTTATTGTAAATTATAAACCTCCCCTTATTTCAAAGATTAATGCCTTTTATTCAAAATTTTATAGAAATGGTAGTAAAGTAGGTACTTCACATAAATTAAATTTCATCTTCCTTTTTTTTTTTTAGTTTTATTTCATCTATTTAATATTCATTTATCTAATTTCTTTCATTTATTTTTCCTTTTTCATGGATCCTTCACTTGTGATATTTCGCTGTTGTTTTATTGTATCCGTCATAGAGATCTTCTCATCAAAAGCGTACCAAACATGAGTATTATATTTTAGTATACATTTAGTTGCTTTCAAAGAGATTTTTGATAGTTAGATTATAGTAAAAGAGTTAGATGTTCTTCGTACACCTCTAGCTACAACTGCAATGTAATATTTAATCCATTTCAAAAATTATAATTAAAGCTTTTCCTTTCAATTATAATTTAATAAGTTTAATTAAATTACTTGCTATTAAATGTTTTATAAATGAAATTTTACATACTAATCTCAATCATATAGCTTGAATTGATTTTCACTTTATTTAAGCTAATTTTTGCAATACCTAATATCTTTAAAATCAATTCTCTAATAATTTCATTTTTAATATATTTTTTTTCTGAAATTATCTTATTTTAACGTAAAAGAAAATTGTATTAGGAATTTTCAGATTCCATCATCATCATTCGTGGTGAAGATCAAGGGAACCATTGGAGGATCTTCCGTGCCATAGGAATAGTGGATTTTGCGTAGGGATTTTCAGGTTTCAACGTCTGACCAATCGATGGAATCATCGCTATTTTAATGTTATATTTAATTTTAGATTCAGAATATTAAAAATTAAATTCACAGGTTATAGTAGATGTATGCAGAAGTTTAGAGGGAGGTGGATATACACAACGATTTATCAAATTCTTCATGTTAACTGCACCTTCCCTTGATTTTCCTGGTTATCAGTAAATGGGTGGTGTCACCATCTTAGGCCTCTAGTGATATTTTGTGATAAGCCCCCTCTTGTGCCCATCCATGTAGTTTTGCTTATTTTAGCATAAGAATCTACACAAGAGCTGTGCACAGATTCAACATTGTTAGACCCATGAACGAGTCACGAGTGAAGGGACCGACTGGATCAGATTTCTAAAGATCGAGGTCCAGGTTCATCTTGCATGTGTTTCTGCATGTTTTAGTCTTACCGAAAGCTGTCGTTTCGGACGCTGTAGTTCAAATGGAACAATGGGGTGGTAATGGGAGCCTGGTGAGTTTGTGTCTTTGAGGGCGGATTTGGAGGTGGCTTCATGGACTGGGAACGAAGAACTGGTAGAAGGTTGGTCCGTCAAGCTCCTCAGGCAGCTCAAGGAAGAAGAGGGCACCAGGGTTGTGGGGCACGAGGGCTCCGGGGTTTTCCGCCGGTTGGCGGGAGACGGTGCACTGCGTTACACTTAAAGTCTTTTCTCGTATATTTAACCAATTTGCCTAATAGTTTTTTATTTTTCAATTCCATATTTGGATAAATACACTAAACTATGAACCGGTATTTATAATTTATGTCAGATGAGGCAAGTGGAAATGTTGGTAGATCTTTTTTCAGCTCGCCCTGGTCTCGTTCTAATCCGTATTCAAAAATCAAGGCCACCTCACTTTATACATACTGTCTTCAGGTTTTCGAAGTTCGATTAGAAGAATTCAATTTTACCTGATATTCAAAAATTATAAGAATTTGATTGGGATGAAATAAAATTTGAATTTCTTCCGCGAATTGGGGATCTATTTTATTCACATATACGTCTTGAGATCAAATTAGTATGCAGTAAAAGGGGTTTTTAATGTTTGCACAAGTACATAGGTGTATTCAATCAAAAAGCATTTCTTCAACATCTAAAAAGACGATTTGTCCAGTTTTCAAAAGAAATAGATAGATCGCCCACTGCATCCATCGAAGGTGAATATATAATATTTTCATAATTTATTTTCCCTTTTTTCTTTAAATAATTGAGTATTTGTGTTATTCAAGCACATTCCAAATCAAATTTTTACATAGGTATTTAAATGATTCAGTTTTCGGATGATATCCCATATACGTTGTTTTATTTTGAAGGAGACAATAAAAGAGGTGTTCTTTTCTGGAATTATAAATTTTATTTATTTATAACGAGACTATAGTTTCGAGTGGCTTTGGCCCTCCTTCATCAGGTCTTTTGCCGGTTAAATGTAATTAATAGGAATTAATTTGGTTTAGAAAGTTTTACACCATAATTCCAGCAGAACATCAACACTCTTTATTGTCTCCTTCAATATATGTACTGGCAAAAAACCAATTCAATTTTATTTTGATTATTATTATTCATGTGTGTTCTTCTTTCCTAGCTGAAGATTGAGGTTGTTTTAGAAGTGAAACATCTAGATCAACATCAGTTCCCGCTTCATCGACAAGTCAGGAACTACGGTATAATTTACCAATGAGATTTAAATTTATTCGAATAAAAATAGTATTTAAAATTTGATCCCCGACATTGCTAATGGGCTCAAATAATCTGGGAGGGGTTGTATATGATAAAAAAATATTTTATTAAATATTAAATATAAAAGAAGTGCCAGGTGCATGGTAAAGTCATGTGGATGGCCACATCTGCTTATTTTTTAATGTAATTCAGTTGAAAATCACGACATAAGAGGGCTTCTAAGTACCACACTTTTAGATCACTGAACATAAACTTATTAATAAATTCCTCAAATAGGTATCATTCTTTTCCATATCAAATGACAAATAAGAACAAATTTGATATCACAAGTATTTTGGAAGATATGAAGCACTGAACCTTTAGTATTAGAGTGAGTCGAAAAAACTGAATTTTTTTTTTCGAAAACACTTTAGTGCGGAAAAGTTGCCTATTGTAATAAGATGAAAAACGGCATAAAAAAAAACTTAAAATCGGTTAACATCGCATCGAACTTTAAACTTATGAAAAATTGCAAAAATCACGATATTTTTGTAATTTTTTTCTATAGTTAAAATTTTTAAAATAAATTCACTAGTTTTTTACTTTACCATACAGGGTATGGTCAAGTATTGTAAACGTGCATGAATTAAGTGGGTTTTTTTTTCGCTTTTTTTTGTCGAAATATCTAAAAAATGGCTCAAACTATTTTGATTAAAAAAATTGAGCGAAATCATGGCATTTCGGCTCTACAAAAAAGCTCTAATAAGTGAACATCGAAAAAATTATATTTTTCGAGATAATAATTGTTTTGTCAAAATGTCTGTTAGTCTGTCTGGTTGTATGTGCGTTACCAAATTTTTGTGGACGATCTAGCTCAAAAAACTAGTGTGAATATCAAAACCAGATTTCACACGTAGTTTTTGTGCATTGAGATTAAGATCTGATTAGATTTTGGTGCATATCGACCCAAAAATTAAGGAGGGTGGAGGGGGTTAAAAATTAAAAATCTAGGCCATTTGAGCAAACTCAACCAAATTTTGTATACATAATCAGTGGAACCCCAGAATTCTAAAAAATGCAAAAACTAACCGCCCAAAATGATGGGGGGGTGTATGGTCAAAAATGAAAATCTTGGCCATTTACCTAACTCAACCAAATTTTGTATACATAATCAGTGGGACCCCAGAAGTCTCAAAAATGCAAAAACTAACCGCCCAAAATGAGGAGGGAGGGGTGTATGGTCAAAAATGAGAATCTTGTCTCTTGTACCAAACTCAACCAAATTTTGTATACATAATCAGTGGACCTCAGAAGTCTAAAAATGCAAAAACTAACCCCTCCCTACATGATTATAAATAATTTTAGGGGCCAGGTTGAATGGTAAAGTCAAGTGGATGGCCACATCAAAACACGTCAGCTTATTTATGCTTGTTTTATGGCTTAAATAACCTAGATAAATTAAATTCTGATCAATAATATATACTATTTTACGTTATGTTTGCCTGGTTCTGTTTTTATTTCATCTTCGTATGGAAATCATAAGCTTATTCAAGATTGAAAAAAAAATCTAAAAATTGCTAATAATCTAGAAATCTTAAATCTTAATCGTGTTGAATGAAACAAATTATTTCTATTTACAAACTTTTCTCTATTTGTTTGATTATTTATCACTTCACTTCCTGTGGTGAAAGTTAACAAACATAATTTCTTAAAATGTATTTATTTATTTAATAAAAAAAAAATCGCATATCATTTAATACATTAAACAAACATCAATGATTTAGAATTAATTTGTATTTGTTTGGTGAAAGTAAAGAAAGTGGATGATTCAATATTTACCAGATCGAGTGAGGAAATTGTATCGGGCTCTTTTGCTGACATAGGGTGAGTTGCCAGACATCATGATCGCTGAATCCGAGTCGGAATGGTAACCGCTAATATCAGAAGATTCGGCCCCTCCTCGTCTTCAGACACCGCTTTCATTAGCGACAGCACCTGTTATTATTTCAATTATGTTAGATTTATAGTCTATATTTATATATAGGCTCACTTATGAAGAAATAAATTAAAAATCTAGTATTAAATGTTGTTAGATATGTTTAATTTAAATTACCTGAGGGGATGAGTCCTTCTGACATCTAAATTAAACATATCTAACAACATCTTTGATTCTAGATTTTTAATTTATTTTTCATAAGCATATGAAAATACCTCTAGTGAGGGTGAATTTTATATTTTTCAAAATTCAAAAACCCTCACTATTTTTCAATTATATAAATATTAGAGTGGCCCAAAAAAAGAAAAAAAAATATTTTTGTATTTTTGTTCTCGCATGAAATATGTTAATTTAAGGTAGTTCTTTCGCGACAATCCTCACAAAAAATTTTAGCCTCGAAACCACTCTATAAATATGAACGGTATTAAAATTTTAGGTTATGTTTTTTAACGTGACTGTACTTCTCACACTACTATATCCTCTTTATGAATGGATTGTTTACCAAAGCGACTGTTCTTATATCCCCTTCACTAAAAATAATCGCCCAAATATGTTATCTTTTTTATTTTTTTATCAAAACTATATAATTTCAATTTTTTTTTAAGTTACTCCGAATATATTATTCTAAATAATATTAGTTTAACATCAAGATGGTGAAAGTCCTTCAATGAAAAAAAATAAAATAATGATCATTTTCCCACCCGTTCCCAATCTACCATATGTAAAAAAATTTCATTTTTAATTACAATTATTTCACGTCGGTCTGGTAAATCGCCTTCAAATTTTAACAGTGTGTTTATTATGCTTTTAATGACTTATATTCCAAGTTTCGAAGACTTCTTGAATTTTTGCATTTGTGAAAGAACTACCTTAACATGCTTTTAAAATACCCTTATAAAAATAGGCTCTATTAAAAAATTTTAAGAGGTCACTCAAGATTTTTAAAAATTTTCCGAAATGGTAGAAAATTGAATTTTTTTCTCGCTATATAACATAATTGCCTACGTTGAAAATTATAAATAGTCTGAAAATTTCAAGTCAATATATCAATTTATAGAGGTCAATCAAGATTTTTATAATTTTTCAAGTAGTGTACTTTAGATGTTTTCGAGTGACCTGAAAATATAAATATTAAAATATTAACTAGTAATAATTGTTTTTATGTTTTTTCTTCGTTTCTCGTGCTTCATTTCTACTCGTTAAGATGTCAACAACAAGCAAAAAAAGAAAAAACTTTAATATTTATATTTACAGGTCACTCGAAAACATCTAAAGTACACACTACTTTAAAAATTAAAAAACATCTATAAATTGATATATCGACTTGAAATTTTCGGAATATTTATAATTTTCAACATAGGAAATAATAACATGACGAGAAAAATAATTCGATTTTCTACCATTTTGGAAATTTTTAAAAATCTTGAGTGACCTCTTAAATATTTTTAATCGAGCTGATTTTTGGTGAGTATTTTAAAAACATGTTAAATTAACTAATTTTCATGCGATATCAAAAATTAAAATATTTGTTGTTGTTTTTTTTGGCCACCCTAATAAATATATAGGTTCCATTAGATAGTTCGGGTTCAAGTTCGGTTTTACTGCAAATATTTGACCGGCTATAATCTGACCCTACAGCAATTTACACATACTTCCACATACAAACATATATATGTAAAAAAAATCACAACATAATTAACTATTCTCCTTTTTTTAAAAAAATCACTTAAGATCTCGCAAAATGGCATTGTTCCATTCGTATAGGCCAAAAAGATTTATTAAATATCCAAAACATTTCATGAAAGATATTAATTTGCCGATGGTAATAGATTCAAATTTACTAGAAAATCATAGATCAAAGATGGTGTCATCTATTAAATCCGATGGAGTGGAATATTTTTAATTATATGTCAGAGGGGTTGTTTTTCACCCCTCGGGAATCGAACCCGAGTGCCAGTAACAGCAATCCGGGCCACCTGGCTCACCTGCAGGATACGAACCTCTCTGACATATGCAAACGCGTAAAATATTTTACTCAAAGATTGTTATCTTAATTTGTAAAATTTCGCGATATAGTGATTCTAAATTTAAACATATAGCCATGCCATATAATTTAAATAAAGGTGGTTGAGTGTTTCGAATTTTGAAGAAATTCAAAATTCGAAGGGCAATGGAATGACTTTTCCTAATTTAATATGAAAGATATTAATTTGCCGATGGTAATAGATTCAAATTTACTAGAAAATCATAGATCAAAGATGGTGTCATCTATTAAATCCGATGGAGTGGAGTTAAATTATATGGCATGGCTATATGTTTAAATTTAGAATCACTATATCGCGAAATTTTACAAATTAAGATAACAATCTTTGAGTAAAATATTTTACTCGTTTGCATATGTCAGAGAGGTTCGTATCCCGCAGGTGAGCCAGGTGGCCCGGATTGCTGTTACTGGCACTCGGGTTCGATTCCCGAGGGGGTGAAAAACAACCCCTCTGCCATATAATTAAAAATATTCCACTCCATCGGATTTAATAGATGACACCATCTTTGATCTATGATTTTCTAGTAAAACATTTCATGAAATTAACTTAAATTTTTTACTACATGATCTGCTTTCTGTTCGAGATAGTTTTGCTTTACATTTGAAAAGAGTACAAAGGTCTGAGTTGTATCAAATGTGCTTCTTTTCTGGAACTCGGCCTCATGTTTTTTTTTTGTTATTTTTAACGTCAAAGCCTCTAACGCCCAATTTCACCAACCAAAACTAAACTTAGATAGCATTTAAAGTACCCTTAATCCAAATTTTAAGATTGGTAAATTGAAATACAATACACCAATGAATGATACTTAGGAAAAATACAATTTATCGTAAATTAAATTTTTTGTAAATTAAAAGAGACAATAAAAGAGTGTGTCTTGTGCTGGAAAAATAATTTTTTACCTAAAATAAAAACAATTCTGTTACCATCGACAGTGAAATCTTTTATTCAACTAATAATTTTTTTATTTATTTATAAAAAGTCTATAGTTTTGAAGACTTTGCTCTCTTCATCACTCTATAACAATTGATTAACAGGAATTAATTTATGAAAGTGAGCTTTAAATGTAGTCACTTTCATTAATTAATTCCTGTTAATCACTTGTAATAGACTGATGAAGAGGAAAAAGTCATCGAAACTATAGTCTTTTTTATAAATAAATAAAAAAATTTAAAGAAAAAAATTAACTATTGATTGTATAAACAAATATTTAAAAAATACAAATCTTTAAAAAACAATCAAAAAACACGTTTATTTGAAAGCAAACGTTTCGGGAGAATTTCTCACCTCTTCAATGGGAAATTTTTTGGTATTTTATGGTATTTTTTTCTTTTTTCTTTTTTCAAAAATTTACCATTGCAAAAGGGAGAAATTCTTTGGTTTCGAATAAACGTGTTTTTTGATTGTTTTTTAAATTTTGTATTTTCGAAAAAAAAATTATTTTACCAGCAGAAGACACTCTTTTATGGCATTGTCTCCTTTAATTTATAAAAATTCTGCTACTCTCGGCAAAATGAACCTTTCAATTTAATTTATCTTAAAAGTTTACGTTTTGTTGTTAAAATCCAACCTAAGACTTCAAATTCAATTAAAAGAAAACGTCATTTCTAATTGCAGTATAACTAATCATGTAAATAAATGAATTTTTTTTTTTTTGGAAAAATTTATACAAGTACTAGCTGACCCGCCTTCGGCCCGGCGTCACCTAGCCCCTGGCGGGGAGCGTGTATTAAAACAGTAAATGAATTATATATTACTTGTTAAAATTGTTCCCTTAACCAAAAATCATATTGACAGTTGAAAGATTTCCAAAATGCTATTATAGGCAATCTTGTTTGTTTGCTTTTACCCCCCAGAGAGGCGCTGGCGTTGTTTCCTTGAAAAATATTTTTTACTTTCCACAGGTGTGATATCTATAAAAACACTCGTGTATTTGAATGGAATGTTGTGTGAAAATTTCAAAGAAATCGGTGAAGAACTTTCGGAGATCCTTCAACGTATCACTTTATCGTAACAGTACATTTTTATTTATACAAGTATAAAGAATAGTTTTATTTTATATTATGATTCTCATCAATATTGTACTTTTTCGATTAAATAAATTTTTATAACTGAACTGAGCTGTCTGATCTCTCAAGAATAAATTTTATTAATTGCAATGAGCAGACAAATCCACGGTCGTAAAATCATTCATGCACGCATGATTTAAGTATTTTAATCAGAATATTCAAATGAATTAAAAGTTAAAACTAATAAATATACAAGTTTCTAAACTTTTTTTCCATTCACTTAATAATTTTTGATCTCTTTTTTCCCACGTTGTTATATATGATAATATAGTTCTTATTACACTTTTTGCACTCCTTTTACACACTTTGGAAATTAATAATTATATCGCATGTCATATAATTAGATAATAAATGATACGATTTTAATAATTGATTTGTACCTGATCACATCCGTTGGAATATTTCATAAGAACTGGCGCAACCACTACCGAAGGTTCTAATTCTTTCATTTCTTTTCGAAGTTGCGTGAATTGGAACAGCACTTCTTTATCGCATTCGATTCTTCTTTGAAGTATTCCGAGAAGAATGTCCAAAGAATGATTGCCAAGCGTGGGCTCGACTACATTTAATAAAGTCTTATTTTTAATCAATCGTTCCTGAAATAAAATAAAAAGATTTTGTTTTCAAATTTACAATCAAATATATGGGATTTTGAGAAGATTTATTTAAGTAGGTATGGGAATTAGAGAAATCGTGATTTTGTAAAATAACAAAGAATCTGATATTTTTTGAACCTTTGAAGAGATTTTTATTAGTGCTGACAAAAAACAGATAAATGTGAAACTGGTTAATCGATTTATTTAAATCTCGGTTTCGGATAAAACCGGTTATATGTGAAATCCCAATTATTCGAGTAACCAGCTATACGAATAACCGGTTAACTAGTTATTTTGACAAAAAAATTGATCGGTATTAGGGGCGGTTCATAAATTACATCACACGAATTTCAAGATTTTTAGACCCCTCTCGCCCTGTATCATATTTTCATTGAGACCCTCCCTGTATTGTGACGTCAGACTATTATTTTTATACCCTTATTGCTTGCTTACTAATTTTTGTATAGATTTATTTTACCAATATTTTCAGGTTGGAATAATAATAACCTTATATCTAAAAAGTATACACTGGGGTGCAAAAAATCAAGCCACAAATAAAAACTTTATTAAATAGTAAATCATTTTTAATTTTTTATAAGTAACCATACATTATTGAAAGTATACTTGCCACTTGTCTTTGACTTAGCACTTGATTAATTAGGCACACAATTTGAACTGCTTGAACTTCAGAAATATCCATTTTGTAAATTTTATATTTCTTTCAATGATGCTTAATTCAAAATTATTCATTTTATTGATATTTAAAATGGAATATGATCTTTTATTCAAACTATATTAAAATTTAAAGTGATATTGAGAAAGTATGATAATTTGTAATTGTATCTTTTAATTTATATTTATTTTTTTTTTATAAAATTCAAAAATTATCAACATTATTTATTGTATATGTTAGTTTAAGAGTTAATAGAACAAATTAAATGGTTATTTATAACAATTTTAAAAATAATATGATATTTATTAAAGTTTTTATTGGTGGCTCGATTTTTTTGCACCGTAGTCTATTTGAAAATTTAAAATTTTTTTAAATTTGACTTTTATGACATCACAATTTTTAAGATCCCCGGGCCCCCCACATTTTGTCTTAAAAATCTGAGATGCACCCTGCCTCCTTACTGTGTGACGTAATTTATGGACGGTCGTAAAAATATTTTATATTAGACATCAAATAAGTTTTTAGAGATATTAATTATTTTGTCAAAATGTGTACAAGTTACTGAGTTACGAAATTTCGCCCACACTCTAGCCCAGTGGTTTTTAACCTATGGGTCGCGGTCCAAATTTGGGTCACGAAGCTTATTATTCTTTGGGTCGCGCAAATTTGTTAACCAAATATTTTACTACATTTATTTTATATACCTAAAAGTTTACAAATTTATTTTAAATCACGCATAATTAATTATAATTATTTATTGAACACATACAAATAATACAATATAATTACGACGTTTCGATCGACTTATTCTGTGATCGTTTTCAAATATGAGCACCCACTCCGATTATAGGTTCGGGGTGGGTACTCATATTTGAGAAAGATTGCAGAATAAGTCGATCGAAACGTCGTAATTATATTGTATTATTTGTATGTGTTCAATAAATAATTATAATTAATTATGTGTGATTTAAATAAAAATTCAAATTTTAATCAAATTCTTTAACAGCTTCATTACTAATTTATTTTAATCTATTCAATATTACCATTAAAAGTAAAAATATTAAAAACACTTGCTTTGTTATTAAATTTTTCTTGAATCGAAAACTACCTTTGTTAATTTATATAGAGGTTATAAAAAGGTCATTGTACAATTAAAGAAAGTAGGAATGATCTAAAAAAAGTCATGATAAAAATTTGGCTTTTTTTGGGTCGCGACATGAACATATTTCTCAAATTTGGGCCACGGCTTAAAAAGGTCAAGAACCACTGCTCTAGCCAAAATGAGTTTCAAAATTGAATACCTGGTTAAACGCGTATTAAGGTATTCGAATATCAGGTTTTCGGTTTTATAAAAAAAATAAGATAAATAATCTAAATCTGATTAACCGAATAGCTGGTTTCTTCCACCAGCATTAATTATTACTTTCAAAGAAAAACAAAAAAATGTTACTAGCAAGAGTTGGGTATGTTTAGAAGGAAGTAAACTTAAGGTGTGACTTTCGGTCAGGAAGATGATGATTCGAATTTGATCCTGAGAAGAAGATTTTTAGTTTCTAGGGGGGGGGGGATTGAATTTTAGGGTCTCAAAAATCTTGGTTTGTATCTAGATAGAACAGGATTAAGATTGTTTCTACAAAAAATTATAAAGAATGATGGCTTGCCTGTATCTCCGGCTGTCGCAGACCGAGTTGCCTCTGATGTGAGGCAGCTTGTACAGGGGTGACGTTACAGGCGTTAGTAACTGGACGTGCCGAAGACAGCGCCAATTGTTCCAGCTTATGCAGAGCGCATTTATATGCCCCGACTACCCTTTCAAACTCCACCTATTAATAATATAACAAAAACAACTTTACATATATTATCTTTAACAAACTATTTATTAAATATTGCCCATTAGGTTAAAGCGGTTCTGAAGAATCTAGAAAATCCTAAATCAAATCAGTTTTAGAATTACAAATATATGGTATATATAATATAACAGGTGGGCTGAAAAGTTCGTAGGCTAGCATTGAAAAAAAATTTGGATAGAATTTGATTTTATTATTCAATATAGTTCCCTTCGCGGGCGATACAACGATTATAGCGGTCATACAATTTTTCGATAGCATTTGTCTTTAGCCTCAAAATAGGCTTCAGTTTCTTCGATTACCTCTTCATCGGCGCAAAATTTCTTTCCAGCGAGCATCCTCTTGAGGTCTGAGAACAGGAAAAAGTCACTCGGGGCCAGATCTGGAGAATAAGGTGGATGGGAAGCAATTCGAAGCCCAATTCTTGCAATTTTGCCATCGATTTCATTGATTTGTGACACGGTGCATTGTCTTGATGAAACAGCACTTTCTTTTTCTTCAAATGAGGCCGCTTTTCCGCGATTTCCTATTTTAAACGCTCCAATAACGCTACGTAATAGTCGCTGTTTATGGTTTTTCCCTTTTTAAGATAGTCAATGAATATTATACCATGAGTATCCCAGAATACTGATGCCATAGCCTTGCCAGCCGACTTTTGCGTCTTTCCACGCTTTGGAGTCGGTTCATCACGTGCAGTCCACTCGGCTGACTGTCGATTGGACTCCGGTGTGAAATGATGGAGCCATGTTTCATCCATCGTCACATATCGACGCAAAAATTCGGATTTATTACTATTGAACAGCTCCAAACACTGCTTCGAATCATCGATTCGTTGTTGTTTTTGGTCGGTTGTGAGCTCGCGCGGCACCCACTTTGAACAGAGCTTTCTCATATCCAAATATTCATCCACGATATGACCAACACGTTCCTTTGATATCTTTAGGGTCTCAGCTATCTCAATCAACTTCACTTTACGGTTATCAAAAATTATTTTGTGGACTTTTTTTGATGTTTTCGTCGGTAACTGCCTCTTTGGGGCGTCCACTGCGTGCATCGTCCTCGGTGCTCATTTCGCCTCGTTTAAATTTAGCAAACCACTTTTCTACGGTTGATTTTGCTGGTGCAAAGTCCGAATAATGTTTATCAAGCCAAACCTTGGTTTCAACAGTATTTTTTTCGCCAAAAAGCAATGCTTTATTAACACACGAAATTCCTTTTTATCCATTTTTTCAAAGTACTAAAAGTTCTTTCACTAAAAATGCTATAACTCAGATACTAATAGTGCAACAGCTGTCAAATTTATACACGCGTCTTTTGAAGGTTGGGGCTAACTAAAAATCATATGGATTTGATACTAGTGGCGCCATTTATGTGTCAGCCTAGAACTTTTCAGCCCGACGAGTATATAAACAGATTTCTAAGCTACTAATTTCATTTAACTTCAAGCAGGATTATTTTTCACCCAATTGAAATAAATTTAATAATCTCGGTAAATTATTTTTAGGTAGATATTCACTAGACAGTATGGGTCATCATAGGTTGAATATATTCTTTAGTAAATATTGTAAAAAACAGCTAAGAAGAAAAAAACTTGATAAATATTATATTAAAAAAAATGTAGACCCTTATGGTGCGACCCCATAGTCTGTGCTTAAATCCGACCCTGCAGCTAAGATGCACTGAAATTGCTTTTAGAATTTTATTTATCTTTCAGTAAATAATTTTTCCATTGAATATAATATGGTATATATGTATGGTATATGTTCATTTGCATTAAGTAGAAGACACCCTCAATAATTTCACCTTATGAATAATCAACAACTCTACTATTTTCGGCAAACTATTTTTTTTTCAATTAAACAACAAAATGTTCATATATAATCGAAAAAATGATTTTTAAAATTTAATTTTTCGATCTATGGATGAGATTAAATAAAATATTATAATAATACTATATAAGCATTTATTGTTCAATTTATCTTAGAATACATTACATAATATTTACAAAATTGGTTATCTTAAAACTGGCTCCTTTTGGGCATAAATAAAATATAATAAATACAAAAATTGGTGGCAAATTTCATCTTATTAATTTCGGAAATTTTTGGACTACCCTGTAAAATTATAATTTTTATTGTAGATAAATTTTTGGACCACTGTATAAATAATTTGTAACACAGTGTGGGGCATAAAGATCTACCACATTTTGAAGAGGTTTAAAAAATAAAAAAATGTAACTAGAAAAAAGTGAATATATTTTTAAAATATTTTTTTTTTTGTGTTTTAAACATTATAGGGCAAATTCAACCAAATTTTGTATACATATTCTGTGGATCCCCAGAAGGCTAGAAATGCAAAAATTAACCATGCAAAATGGGGGGGGAGTCAAAAATGAAAATTCTAGCCCTTTCGAGCAAACTCAACCAAATTTTGTATACATAGTTTTGTCGAAAGGGCTAGAATTTTCATTTTTGACCCCCCCCCCCTCTCTTTTTGTCTAATATAATGTTTAAAACACATTAAAAAATATATATTTTATCTGATAGAGTTTTTCTTTAGGAGACGGACTGGTATAAAATATACAATTGTTGATGAAGGCGTCTTCCCCTCAATTATATAGACCCTGAAGAAGGAGAGAGTAAATCTCCGAAACGTCGGCTATCGAAAATGTAAAATAATAGAACTTATATAGTCTTATTTTTTTACAACCACCTTGGTCAACATCCAATTGAATATTTTATGTTCTTTTCAAAAATATATTCAGTTTTTTTCTAGTTAATTTTTTCATTTTTTTTATACCTATTAAAAATGTGGTAGATCTTTATTCCCCACCCTGTATTAATAAATATTTTCTGTATAATCGTTTCCCCTATATATAATATATAGAACATTTCCACACAAATTTTCAGCTCAATCGGACATAAAATTATATTTTCGAAATACAGTATATCCGAAATTTCTCCTATTACCATAAATATAATGAAAAATAATTTCACCGCGCCCTATTTTGAATACCACGAACTACCGATCCTAATATTCAAATTAAAATATTTAATGATCTTTAAGTAGTAATTCAAATTTTAATATCAATACCTTATTATCTACTTTATTAAAATTTATGGGTAGTTTTTTTTATATATAAATTATCTCATCTATAATTATTTTGGAATTAAACTTTCACTTGAAAATGAAACAAAATTCTTTTTGTCCTACTTGTGGGTATCGAATCTGTAATAAACGAAAAGCGTACCTTGAGGGCATCATGAAGGTTCATTAGCGTCTCGTCTGATGTTCCCACTAGACCATGTTGCCCTAGGCCCTCGATTGCTTTATCAAGGGCACGGCGCCGTTGCTGGAGTACTTTCTTCATTTTTGGCTCCGAAAGGACGATCACCTACGAGGAAAACATATTGCTTAATCATTCATTAATAAAATGATTTTTATTTTATTATCAGTCGGGGAAAGGCTGAAATTATTTTTACTTTATCCAATGCGAAGCATGGGAGAAAGTATTGGAATCGCTCTCGCGGCAAGCGTGGCTTCAAAGGGTCCTCAGGTAAAGACTACGGAACCCATGGACTCAATTAAAGTCACAAATTGTAGTATTCAATTAGGTTGAATTTTAGCACGTGACGGTTTTGCCAAAAATTACATGGGGTCTCGTCGAGAGGCCAAAAAGTGCGATTTTTTCATTTAGTGCGTGCGTATGGATGTATGGATGGATGTATGGATGGATGTATGGATGGATGTATGGATGGATGTTATCGTTTTTTGGCCCACGATTTTTTCCACACCGTTGCACCAATTGAAATGAAATTGAAAACCTACCATTAGTTTAACAAAATGAAGCGCTGATTAGTTTTTGGTACATATCGGACCACAAACATTAGTACTTTATTTCAGTACTTTTTTAGTTTTTCTAAATATCTTGAAAATGACTTAACCAATTTTGATGAAATTTAATATCCTAATTAAGTACCTTGGGGACCACAAAAAAGGTTAAATAAAGTTTTTAGTAAAATTATATTTTAAAGTACTTTACTCAAGAACATATTAATATTTCAAATGAATTTGGATAAAGTTTAGCAACGATCCGTTGCAGTTTATTTTTTAATAAAACGAAATCACAATCTCAAAGGAGTGATTCAGAGGCTTACCTCTTTTCTGAAAATAAAAAAAGTGCAGAGGAAATTTTCAAATGAACAAAAAAAAGATTCAAATTTGTATTTTATTTCCAAACCACAAAGCATTGATCTTTTTAAAATATGTATTCACGCGATGAAAAAAATGTAATTTTTAATATATTAGGAGGTATTTATCTTGGAGACTTGGTAGAATGGAAGTTTGATGAAGAGGCACCCCAGGGTAATGAAAAGAGCAATTAATAGAATAAAACTCATACTTAATATCTCGGATTCACTAGCTGACAATCTGTTATTATTATTATTATTATTTTTAATAATAAGATCTTTGATTTCTTTTTTCTGGCTGCCTGAATTTTTTAATCTTATACTAGTATAATTTAACTACAGCCGCATAAATTTCTCTTTATCACTCTTATTCAATAATTTTATATTGAAAATTATCTTATTTCTATAAAATTCTGATTTTTCAAAAAAAGCAAGGATTCCCCCAGAATTCTTTTTGAATACGTCCCTAACAGACAATGTATGATGTTGGCTTTTTTACATGCTTGCCCAATCTCCTTTTTTTGAAGTAAATAAAAATATACTAATGATAATGATGGTCCATTCTTCTACAATAAGGGAAAATATAAATTAATAAGAGAAATTAATTAGCTGATGTTTTTTTTTTATTATTTTATTTGATCGAAATTATCTAAACTACTTTGATGGAATCTTATAATAGTTTATAATTCCGGTTTCATTTTTTTTAAACGATTAAATTAAAGTACACTCTCTCTTGTTTATATTTAGAATCCCATTAAACATCTTTCGAATATTAAGTAAAAATGAATTTCAAATCGGCCTCTCTCTCTCTCGAGATAAGTAATCACTTCTACCTTGAGTAATTTTTTACAGCTGGACACAAACTGTCCACTAGGTGTGGTCTGGCTGAAAAATTTAACCATCTCCATGACGACGCCCTCGGGCCTCAGCAGCTTGATACTAAAATCGAGACCATCGCTCAAGAAGACTTTGGCGTAGAGGGCCTCGAGGATCGAGAGCGAATGCGGCATCGACTCCACGAACAGGTCGATCGGCAGCTCGCAGAGAATCACCTAAAAAAAATAATAAATAAATAAGGAGAAATACCGGATTGAAATTTAATTGGTCATCTCTCGTTTTCTTTCTCGCTGGTCATTTTCTCGAATTAATTACTTTCTGATGTCAACTTGAAAAGAGAAACACCTCATTCGATAAGAAAGATTAATGCATTACATATTCAATGTTTGTAGAACAGTTTCTAAAACCAGAACCAATTAGTTACGAAGCACTTAAATAAATAAATAAATAAACATACTATCAATTTTCATTAATATAAGTAATTTATCTAGGGCGAATGTTATTAATTATATTAATTTTATTCTTATCTTTCGTATTTTATTTCAAATATGGTCCTAACATGTTTTAGCTGAAACCGTGAGTACTTGTACTAAAAATACTCTATTGTAAGTTATCTAAGATGATGATAGATGACTTTGTGTACATATCAGAAGGGCTATGCCTTCTTGATGGAAACTAAATGTAGCTAACAAATAAGCTGACGTGTTCTGATGTGGCCATCCACTTGACTTTACCATACAACCTGGCCCCTCTCTTATATTTAATATTTAATAAATTATTTTATAATCAGTAGTGTAGGGGAGGGGGGCTAGTTTTTGCATTTTTAGACTCCTGGGGGCCCACTGATTATGTATACAAAATTTGGTTGAGTTTGGTACAAGACTATATATTCATTTTTTGACTATACACCCCCCCCCCATTTTGGGCTGTTAGTTTTTGCATTTTTAGACTTCTGGGGTCCCATTGATTATGTATACAAAATTTGGTTGAGTTTGGTAAATGGCCAAGATTTTCAATTTTTGAGCACCACCTCTCCATTTCGGGCGGTTAGTTTTTTGCATTTTTAGACTTCTGGGGTTCCATTGATTATGTATACAAAATTTGGTTGAGTTTGCTTAATTGGCCTAGATTTTTAATTTTTAGCCCCCCTCCACCCCCTTAATTTTGGGTCGATATGCACCATAATCTAATCAGTTCTTAATCGCGCTCCTCGGACTGGGGGTTGCCCACAGAAACAAAATCAATTATTATAAGGGCAACTCCAGTCTGGTGAGCAACATTGCGGCAAGGTTTGGGGTGGGCTCGGGTTCTGTGAGGAGTTGAAGCCATCACACTCTCGTGGAAGGGAGTGTGGTGGCATAAAGCGGTGCCTCCCTTGTCGCCCTGGGAATTTCTCAGAGAACTTTATACGATATGACCTTCAGGGGCGATGAGGGGTTCATTAATGAATTTTTACAGCTTCAACAGGAGAACTTATAGGGAAATCGCCATGCGCTAGAAATTGTATATAAAAAAGAAAAAAAGAAAAAAGAAATTTTTTTGTAAATATATTATGTTAATATTCCTATAATCATGTAAATAATCCTGTAATTAAATTCACCCGATAATGTAAATATTTCTTGTTAGTGGAGGCCCCCACCTGCGTGGCCCAATAAACGAAAAATCTCAATGGATCAAAAGTACGTGTGAAATTTGGTTTCGATATTGACACTAGTTTTTGAGCTAGCTCGTCCACAACAATTTGAGCAACGCACAGACAACCAGAAAACCAGACATTTTGATAAAACAATTATTATTTCGAAAAATATAATTTTTTCTATGTTCACTTATTAGGGCTTTTTTGTAGAGCGAAATGACATGGTTTCGCTCAATTTTTTTAATCAAAATAGTTTGAGCCGTTTTTTGAGATATTTCGATAAAAAAGATGGAAAAATAACACTTTTTTCATGCGCGATTACAATACTTGACCATACCCTGTATGGTAAAGTCAAAAGCACTCCGTAGCTGACATTTAGTACCATCTACTAAATTGTATTCAAAGACAACCATCATAAGATTTCAATGATTATGATTCGAAATTTAAGCATTTAGATACACTTTTTAGTTTAATTTGAAAATTGTTGAAATATAGATTTTTTTAAAGTTCCATTTTAGGTTTAAAGAAGTATTTTGGCTGGCAATGAAATGACGATTCATTGAATGAAATTAAAAAGTTTTTGTGAAGTGAAACTTCTTTAGCTACGTATCTGTTTGTATTTTTTGTTACAATAAAGGAGAAATGACCCAATAGAGGTGAAATAAGAGAAAAGCCTTGTGGGGGCATCTTGCTGGCCAGAGGGCAGCAATAATTTGAATTTTCTAATTTCAAAAATTTTTATTTGTAATGAACTATTAGTGTGTTTTAAAATAATAATTTAAATTTCCTAATATTAATCAATTTATTTTTTTATGAGCTATTAGTGGGTTTTAAAATTGAAGTTTCACTTCCTCTGTGAGCTTATGTGGATGTGTGGATGAGATTCACATATTTTTTTTGTTTTTATTGAAAACATTTAATTTTTTTAGAGTAGTATAGTTGATGTTAAAAGGTGAAATAAATTAAATTGTCCCCTGTTACATATCTTATAAATAAAAATTAAAGTGTGTGTGTGTGTGTGTGTGTGTTCGTCTTTTATGCGTTCGGACATCTTTCAACCGATTGAGTTGAAACTTTGTACAATTGTTTGGGGAAGGTTTCTGACATAGTCGGTATCTAGTAATGAGGTTATTAAAGCTTTTATTTTTGCAATTGATTTGATTTAGAGTTGAAATTTTGTTAAAATCACACGTAATTAATTATAATTATTTATTGAACACGAATAAATAATGCAATAAAACTTCGACGTTTCGATCAACTTATTCTGCGATCATTCTCAAGTTTTATTCGTGTTCAATAAATAATTACAATCAATTATGTATGATTTTAACAAAAATTCAAATCTAGTATCATTAACTTACATAAAATAGAGGGGGGGGGGCGGGGGACTCAAAAATTGAAAATCTAGACTCTATGTGGATTTGTTTTTACTTAGTACCTATGAATTCACTAATATTTTTCTTAATTCAGATTTTGGATAATTATAATTAATTATGTATGATTTTAACAAAAATTCAAATCGCTTGATGAAAGTCACGATTTAAAAAATAAAACAATAAATAAACAAATAAATAGAATAAAATATATAAATAAACAAAACAAACAAATAAAACAAATATACAAAGTAATCCTGCCGAGAATATGTCAAAAATCAAGTCCAGGCATGATCGTCGTCTAAAAACTCACCAATCCCGATAGTATGCCTTTTATAACCGACTTCAAAAAAGGAGGAGGTTATCTATTCGACTGAATTTTTTTCTTTTTTTTTGTGCCTATGTTATCTCATATCTCCGCCAATTGTGAACCGATTTTGAAAATTTTTTTGCATTGGGTTCAGTCTACCTTCCGATTGGTCCCATTTTTTTTCATAGGTATTAGACCTTTTTTGTTAGGTTTGTTTAGGCCTAACTTCTTTGTTTATGGACCGATTTCGATGATTCTTTTTTCATTGGAAAGGGGTATCTTAGGAATGGTGCCATATTAATTTGGTCAAGTTATGATGATATAATCACTATTAATAACATCACTAAAAGAGAAAATAAAAATAATTTTTAAGAAAAAATAAAAATAATTTTTAAGAAAAATAAAAATAATCTTTAAGAAAAAATAAAACCCACTTCAAAAAATTAAATGCAACAAATAAAATACACTAAAAGGTATAAAATAATTATTATCTTATTTAGTTACAACTAAACGACGAAATATTAACATGAAATTACTTTTTGATGTCGGTACTTAGTACCTACCCTTGAATTCATTAATATTTCTCTTATTTCGGATTTTGGATAATTCGAACTTTTCCGGTGATCCCTTTAACTTCAAGAAATCCAAGTTCCAATGTATTTGAAACTTTATCTATTCTAATAAGAAAATGTCCACAAACATTCATTCTAGGTAGTTTCAGTTAAAACTCTTGAACTTCAAATTATCACCCATGATTGATCAATACAGATCATTAAAAAGTAATTTGGGTGAAAAAAGAAAGTTACAAAAATATTTTTTTAGCTTTATCTATTTAGTATAAATAATCTAGATACATTTCCCTATTAATTCGAAAGAGAGCATCTCATAAATGAAATTGATTCTGTTTGCTTGTCAATGGACCTTAACTATAAAAAGTAATAAATAATTAACTAAACTTGAATTTATAGAAAAAAAAGTAGATTTAATTATTTTATAGCCAACTTTATTAAGTGAATTAATTATAGTATATAAAGATCGTTTTGAGATCAACAGCCGCACCCACCCACACGAGTCCATTCGGCTATACCTACCTGTTTGATTCTGGATGGGTAATTATAATCTTTAACTAGAGAAAGCAATCGTGTTTTTTTTTCGTGGGGGCTAGAGGAATTTTTAATAGGCCTTTTCACTCTTGGAAGTATAATTTTTATTAACAAAATCTATAATTTGAAAAATAAATAATAATGAAAAAATTTATTAACAAAATTTAAAAGAATTTTTTAATTATATGAAACAAACTTTCTCTCTCTCTTTATCAAATTTTTGGTTATTTTTATTAATATATTTTAAAAATGAATTTAATTATATAAATTATCAAAATAAATATTTGTTTATAATAGGTAGTTTTCAACACTATATGAATTGTACAGGTGGGGCATTCCACCCCAAATCAGACGGTTTGAAAAATTTTAATTTTTGACTTACTTCATTTTTTGATATTTTTTAGTACCCATCTAAAAATACTTCCTTGTAAATTTTGAAATTTTCTTGATCACCGGTTTAAAAGAAATAGAATTTCGGTTTTTCGCCCATACTTCTTCAAAATAAGCTGAGGTGTTCTGGTGTGGCCATCCACTTGACTTTACCATACAACATGGCCCTCACTTATATTTAATATTTAATATAATTATTTATATTCATGTAGGAGGGTTAGTTTTTGCATTTTTAGACTCCTGGGGGCCCATTGATTATGTATACAAAATTTGGTTGAGTTTGGTACAAGAGCCTAGATTTTTAATTTTTAACACCCCTACACCCCCTTTAATTTTGGGTCGATATGCACAAAACTACGTGTGAAATTTGGTTTTGATATTCACACTAGTTTTTGAACTAGCTCGTCCACAAAAATTTGATAACACACAGACAAACTAACAGTCTAACAGACATTTTGACAAAATAATTATTATCTCGAAAAATATAAATTTTTCGATGTTCACTTATTAGGGTTTTTTTGTAGACCAAAATGCCATGGTTTCGCTCAATTTTTTAATCAAAATAGTTTCAGCCGTTTTTTAGATATTTCGAAAAAAAGAAGCAAAAAAACCACTTTTTTTCATGCACGATTATAATACTTGACCATACCCTGTATGGCAAGGTAAAAAGTTATATCTTTTTCAAATCTCGGTATACTATCCGTATATTGTATCGATTTGGCAAGTTCTTTTTTATATCAAATTCATATCAAATCAAAATTGTAGTTAGCCTATTAAAAGAAGGCACAAGCTTTTATTTCAAATTTCAGCCCCTAGGCCACTTTGATTTTTCATCATTTTTTTTTATTATTTTAAATTTTAAACTTGATAAATTTTACAAAAGGGGCGTTTTGTAAAAGACAAAGAACATAAACATAAACTTAATTACTTCGCCGAAATTTGACTTTGATAATGACTATAATTTTTGATAAGCTGAAATCATTGAGGTCGTCCTATGTTTGTTGCAAATACCTTATACCTATTTATAATTAATATATCATCGGTTTATTGCAAACAGTCACTAAATACACTTTAGATGGATTTAAATCTAAAAGTACTTAGTTTTGAGTTTCGATCATATTTATCGATTCAAAAACTCATTAAGTGCATCAAAATAACACACATGTGTTTATGTTATTTTGATGCGCTTGATGAGTTTTTGCATCGATAAATATGATCGAAACTCAAAACTAAGAACTTTTAGATTTAAATCCATCTAAAGTCTATTTAGTTACTTTTTAACCGACTTCATCGAAATAAACCGACATATATACATTATACATATATTTATATAAAATTCATTGTTAAAAACTTAAGTTTCGAAGGATTAGCCTTCATCATCACTCTTATTTGCATCAAGTAGAGGACAACCTAATTTATTTTTTCTTATGAATCATCAACTCAACTATTCTCGGCTTAGTAAATCTTTTCTATTACTATAATTTTCAGTTAATAACATCATGAACTATCACATTTGTTTGAATAATTAATATTTGTCTGAGTATTCCCTTAGTGTATCTGTCTAAAGAGTGTGTCTATAATGTACTTAAACTTAAATCAGGTCTTGATTTCAGGTCGTTAGCTACCATTCAATTCACATGTCTTGAATTCGATTTTTTCTGATTATCTGGATTTTTCAACCGAAAGTTCTGAACCTACTAATAAGCCCAAAATTTATCAATTCTAAACTAGAAACTTTTTTCATTAGAAAGAACTTTCAACAATTTTCCATGCTTGAGTTATTGGGAGTATCGGAATTTAGGCGTAGGTACTGACAATACGCATGTATCTGCTTGTTATGCGTATACCGATATCACGATAACTCAAGAACAAAAAGTCGTAGAAAGTTCGTTCTAAATGTTTGTATTTCTAAAACGTAGGACTTTTTAGATTTTGAGTTTTCTATTTTCAAAAATGCAGAAAAATTTGAATTTTATATCGTCACTTGGAAAATGACATTAATGAAAAATCCGAACATTTACATATTCATGATTTTGGCATAAGAGTGACAAAATATGGAACCTATCAAATGTTGCAACTAACGGATTGAAATTTAAGTCAGTTGTTAGGAATAATAAATGAATAAATCTGTGCTAAGTTTCAACTTTCTACCTCAAACCGTCCAAAATTTGAGGACAATATAGCCGATTCTTAAAAAAATGAAAACTTTTTCATTTATTTTCTTGTTTTTTTTTTTAACTTCTAAAGAAATCAGGTTTTAATTAATTTTGATCTTTTTGAAAGTTGATAAAGAAAATAGTAATTTTTTTGCAATAAATGTGAATTGAAAGTAGGCTCCAATGATCCGTGAGCCTAATGGGGCTGTAGTCCTATGACCCTGTGGAGGATCATAAGAAAGGCGCACTAGGCGCGCCTAGGCCCCGTCGAAGGGGCCCCCAAAATTGATTATTATATTAATTTTGATTGTGATATAAAATTTCATTTAATTTTTATAAAAAATTTATAATTGACTTATGAAATTCAATCATTATTTTAATGTTTCCTGTAACATTATATTTTTTCTCATATTAGGTGTGGCTATCACTTTTATGTAAAAAGACAAATAACATAATTCAATAGTAATTTTTGTTCCAAATATTATTATATATTATTTTTCAACGATAATTGACAATAAAGTATTAATTTAAATATTTATATAAAAAAAGACGTTATAATAAAGGAAAAATTAAAGATCTATTGAGAAGTCTTTTAGATTAATACTTTGTTGATCACTTTCCATTAAAAAATCTTTTAAAATTTATTTTGTATTTTTTTAATAAATTTAAAAAAAATCTTCAAGATATTTTAAATAGAGCTCTAAGTTAGTTTTTAAAGTGAACTGGTTAACGTGATATCATTGCTTTCCTAGTCTATTAAGCCTAGCAAAGACTTTCTTATATACACTGAAGTGCAAAAAAATCGACCCACCAATAAAAACTTTATTAAATAGTAAATCATTTTTAATTTTTTTACAAGGAACCATACATTATTGAAATTATTGCTTATTGCAAGTGTACTTGCCACTTGTCGTTGACTTAGCCCTTGATTAATTAGGCACACAATTTGAACTGCTTGAACTTCAGAAATATCCATTTTGTATATTTTATCTTTCTATCAATGATGCTTAATTCAAAATTATTCATTTTATTGATATTTCAAATGGAATTTGATCTTTTATTAAAACTTTATTTAAATTAAAGTGATATTGAAAAAGTATGATAATTTGTAATTGTTTCTTTTAATTTAATTTCACTTATTTTTTTTATAAAATTCAAAACTGATCAACAATATTTATTGAATATGTTACATTAAGAGTTAATGGAACAAATTACATGAATATTTGTTAAAATTTTAAAAATAATTCACTATTTAATAAAGTTTTTATTAGTGGGTCGATTTTTTTGCACCGTAGTGTATATATATCTAGTATTATAAATTGTTGAAACATAAAATTAAGATTAATCAATTACATGTAAGTAATTAAAATTAGGTTTTATATTTATAATACCTATTAATTAATTTCCAAATACATTTTTGTTATCCGGGGCCTATTTTTTTTTTTTGCACCTAGACCCTTATATTGTCTTAATTCGTCAATGCTATGACCCATTGGTAGTAGATCAAACTTTTAATATAATATGTATCATGAAGGAAGGTCCACGGGAGGGCTCAAGTTAATAGTTCTTTCACTCGAGGGAATAATTGAAAATTCTTTCGAAAACAATTTCAATTTATGATTTGTTAAATCTTTTAATACGTAAATTTTTCATTACCGCAAATCTATTGGATTCGTGTCCTGCTTTGCCCTTTAATTTCACCGTTGATTTTTGCTATTTACCTACATATTTATTCAATTTCTTTTGATTATAATCAGCATATTTTCTTGAAAAATAAATATTCATCAAAATTATCATGATAATGATTGATTAATACTTTCATTCTATGTTTCATTAATAAATCAATAAAACCTCGAAGAAAGGTCAGATATGTGTCCGTTTTTTTTCTAAAAAATATATACTAACGCATACGGTGTATTTTTACGGCTTTCTTTCTTATTATATTCCTTTTACTTTATTTCTCTTAAAGCCTAGATACAAACAAACAAATAAATAAATCATGGTGTGAAACCTAACCAAACGGATATTCACTGGAAGCATATTTACATATTCATCTTCTAACTATGCTAATTATGTTCAAAACTCTTCATATCTGTTGCTAAATCAATAGAATTAGGAGGTTCAGTGATCTCTCTTTATCAAATCTAGTTGTTGAGGCTTTGGTGGACAGAGTGATGAACTAGAGTGAAGGTTCTCCAACTTTAAGAATATTCACAGAAATTATTTCATAGATTATAGTGGTGTTTCACTTTCTTCTTTGTGAAACACCACTATAATCCGCAAATAATTCCTGTATTTAATATGTTTCACTATAAACCAACACCTCTTTCCCTAAAGATTATTTTAAGAATATTGTCTGTTGTACAACTTGAATATTTCGTGCAGGTGTTTAGTGCACATCTCTTAGTCCGTATTAATATCAATCCAGCATTAAACTACTAATTTTACTTAGGGAAAGTGGTGTAGGTTTTAGGTGAAACATGATATTAATTAATAAAGTAAAGGGTGTGTAGTTTCACAGTGAATGAAATAGAACTCAAAGAGGTTTATACAAACTCAATATATTTCGGATTATTAGTCCATCATCAGGAGTTTACAAGTTAAAACTAATAATAATTGAACGAGTGATCACAATTTTTAACATCTAAATCATATGTACCAATATAACAAAATATAATATTCAAATCTTACATACCAACATAACACAAGAAAAACATCAATAAAATTGAAATTTAAAAAATTGTTTTACAAAGATTTTTCTTTTTTAAATATAAAAATATATAAATATAAATATAAGAAATCCAAGTAAATATGAATATTAATATTTTAGGTTAAAAATAAAATAAAATGAGAGAGTCTTCTGTTTTTTAAATAAAATAATTTTTAATTATTTCTAGAGACTATAGTTTTCGAAGGCATTGCCTTCATCATCAGTCTATCACTAAATATTTCAAATTAGTTACAAATTAATTAATTTGTAACTAATTTGAAATATTTGTGATAGACTGATGATGAAGGCAATGCCTTCGAAACTATAGTCTCTAGAAATAATTAAAAATTATTTTATTTAAAAAACAGAAGACTCTCTCATTTTATTTTATTTTTAACCTAAAATAAAAACAATTCTGTTACCATCGACAGTGAAATCTTTTATTCAACTAATATGAATATTAATATATATAAAAATTACAAGTATAAATATAAAAGTCTTTTTAGAATTAAATTAGAAAATAAAATTACAAATTTAAGTCATAGACACAAAATTAATTATAAATATCAATTTACATCATCAATTTACACAAAATTAATTATGTAAATTGATGATGTAAATTGATATTTATAATTAATTTTGTGTCTATGACTTAAATTTGTAATTTTATTTTCTAATTTAATTCTAAAAAGACTTTATATTTATACTTGTAATTTTTATTTATATTAATATTCATATTTACTTGGATTTCTTATATTTATATTTATATATTTTTATATTTAAAAAAGAAAAATCTTTGTAAAACAATTTTTTAAATTTCAATTTTATCGAAGGAGACAATAAAGAGTGTGTCTTCTGCTGGAATTATAAATTTTATTTATTTATAACGAGACTATAGTTTCGAGGGCTTTGTCCTCTTCATCAGTCTATTACAATGTATTCACAGGAATTAATTTATGAATGAAAAATTTTTCATTCATAAATTAATTCCTGTGAATACATTGTAATAGACTGATGAAAAGGACAAAGCCCTCGAAACTATAGTCTCGTTATAAATAAATAAAATTTATAATTCCAGCAGAAGACACACTCTTTATTGTCTCCTTCAATATATAAAAATTCTGCTACTCTCGGCAAAAACTTTCAATTCATTTTTATTGATGTTTTTCTTGTGTTATGTTGGTATGTAAGATTTGAATGTTATATTTTGTTATATTGGTACAAATGATTTAGATGTTAAAAATCACTCGTTCAATTATTATTAGTTTTAACTTGTAAACTCCTGATGATGGACTAATAATCCGAAATATATTGAGTTTGTATAAACCTCTTTGAGTTTTATTTCATTCACTGTGAAACTACACACCCTTTACTTTATTAATTAAACTACTAAAATCAAAACTAATATGAAATGTATTAGATTGGATGTAATGGATAATAAAAAAAATAATATCCTAATATAACAAATAATTAGGTCATTTTCAATCTTTTAGAACCCGTCGTTTCGGAGAATCTTCTCTCTTCTTCTTTGCTTAAAAAGGTCAAGAAGAAATCTTATAACCACCTCCTCCTTGTCTCCTTTAACACCAAATAACCACTGTTAAAGGAGACAAGGACTATCTTAATTTAAGCTTTTACGAGTGATCATGTTGGCTGTTAGTTTTTTTTTTTTTTTTTTTTTTTTATAATGATATTGATACAAGAAGAAGTTGCACCAAGAAGGTACAACCTCTGAAGTCCGTGGTGGACCCTTGTAACGTGAAGATAAGGGGAGATTTAGGGATTGGGTAGAGGTCGAAGGTATCTGTGGATGCTGGTCTTGAAAGTTTGAAGGTTATAAGTAGCTGGAAAGACGGTCGGGGGAAGAGAATTCCAGTCTCTAGATGTCATAGGGATAAATGAATTGGCGAATGCGTTTGTTCGATTAGTATCTAGTTTAAGCGCTGTTTGAAATCTGGCTGATAATTCGTAAGCACAGTTCGCACGAGTTCACTTAAATGTTTATCAGTTAGTTCGGATAGATATTTAGATTTAATGAACTTAAACGTTGAGTACAGTGATTTACACACATAAGTAGTTCCAAATATTGAGATTAGTCTCTTAGCACACTCTTTTGTTAGTGGATATTTTTCTTCTGGGAACTTCCGAATGTAGTTAACAATTTTTAGAACTACCTGCTTAACCTATGGATATTGAAAATATTTTGCTTCTAAATGTTCTCTGTGAACAATATACTTTTTAAAATCAGTATTATTCAAGAGGGTTCAAGAGCCGCATGCGGCTCGCGAGCTATGTTGTGGCCACCCTTCCCAGTAAAATTTCTCTCTGTTATACGTGAAGACTGGACTCTCTTCCTCTGACCGTCTTCCCAGCAACATATAACCTTCAATCTTTCAAGACACGCATCCACGAACACCTCCTACTTCGACTCAATCTCTAAATCTCTTCTTATTTCCAAGATACAAAGGTCCACCGCGAATTTCAGAGGTTGAACCTTTTTTTCGGTGCAACTTCTTCTTGTATCAGTATCATTATAAAAAAGAGATATATACATACTATATAATTATATGAAAACGGACTGATAAGTGAATTAAGTGGATATTGATGAGGCAGTGCAAAAAAAGAAGATAATTTATACTATCTTTTTTTATTCAAAGACTGATGTTTTGGAGGCTAGTCCCTCCTTCTTCAGGGTTTTAAAAGTCAGTGAAGAATCAATGCGACATTTCTTTGTCTTCTCTTTCAGTGGCAGTAACAATAATATTATATTGTATTTCATTCTCAGCAGAATTATAATGTAGTATTCTGCTGAGAATGAAATACAATATATTATTGTTACTGCCACTGAAAGAGGAGACAGAGGAGAATGTCGCATTGGATTTCCTTCACTGACTTTTCAAAACCCTGAAGAAGGAGGGAATAGCCTCCGAAACGTCGGTTTTTGAATAAAAATAAAAAGATAGTATAAATTATCTTCTTTTTTTAGACTGCCTCATCAATATCCACTTAATTATATGAAAATTTATAGCTACCTATAGATTTAAAATACCAAATAATGAATAATTTAAAAAAAAATATTTTTTTCACAATAACAGTTTATATCTTCAATAAAATTATTGTATTTCCAGGGAAGTAAAGGACTTTTGATTAAAAAGCCAACGGTGTATCTGCGGTTTGAAAACAACAGCTTCGAACCGCTAAAAGATAACGAGGAAGAAATGGAAGGTGCTAGTTTTATTATTATTATTTTTATTAACGAGCTTACATAAAAAATTGACAAATATCTCTAGAAGAAGCGTCCAGGCTCCTGAATGTACAAAATCTAACTAGAAGACTGAAGCGGAAGATAACCGTTTGAGTTAGCTGGATAGCCAGAACTCTGAGAAATCCAAAGGGAGAAACTTAGTTTATATAATTTTAATATTTTTATGTCAGACTAATGGGTTGGTCATAGGATTACAGCCCCCTTAGGCTTACGGATCATTGGAGCCCACTTTCAATTCACATTTATTGTGAAAAAAATTACTATTTTCATTATCAAAGCTTTCAAAAAGATCGAAATTAATTCAAACATGTTTTCTTTAAAAATTAAAAAAAAAACTACAACGGATCGTTGCTAAACTTTATCCAATGTAAGTACTATCTTATTCTAGGGTAAAGTATTTTAAAATATAATTTTACAAAAAAAATTTATATGACCTTTTTTGTGGCCTTCAAGGTACTTAATTACAATATTAAATTTTATCAAAATTGGTTTAGTCATTTTAAATATTTAGATGAAAATAAAAAAGTACTGAAATATAGTAACAATGTTTGTGGGCCAACAACTAATCAGCGCTTCATTTTGTTAAAGTAATGGTAGTTTTTAAATTTTATTTCAATCGGTTGTACGGTGTGGAAAAAATCGTGGACGAAAAAAACGATAACATACATACATACATCCACACGCACATCCTGAAAAAATCGCACTTTTTGGCCTCTGGATGAGACCCCATGTATTTTTTGACAAACCCGGAACGTGTTAAAATTCAACCTAAATAAATACTACAATTTGTGACTTTAATTAAGACTATTGGTTCCGTAGTCTTTACCTGAGGACCCTTTGAAGTCGCGCTTGCCACGAGACCGATTACAATACTTTACCCATGCTTCACATTGGATAATGTAAAAAAGAAAATTGATGAACAAGCTAAATTGTCCTCAAATTTTGGAGAAAGTTGAAACTTAACTTCATTAATTTATTAATCTAAACAACTGTCTTAAATTTCAATCCATTAGTTGCAACATTTAATAGCTTGTCACCATTATGTCCAAGTCATGAATATGTAAATTTTCCGATTTTTCATTAATTTCATTTTCCAAGTGTGAATTTGGCATAAAAGTGACGATATACTTAATATCAATTTTTTTCAAATTCAGAAGTTTTTAAAATAGAAATCTCAAAATCTAAAAACTCATTCGTTTTAGAAATACAAACATTTAGAACGAACTTTCTACGACTACTTCTAATTTCTTGAGTTATAGTGAGATCGGTATTCGGATAACAAGCAGATACATGCATATTGTCAGTACACCTAAATTGCGATACTCACAATAACTCAAGATTGGAAAATCGTTGAAAGTTCTTTTTAATGAAAAAAGTTTCTATTTCAGAATTGATAAATTTTGGGGTTACTAGCTTCAGAACTTTCCAGTTTGTATGAACTAGTTTTTGTATTTTATTGAATAAAAAATATATATATATATCCAAGGGCGGATCCAGGAATTTTTTATGGGGGGGGGGAGAATGTATATAAGGTGCCCGGTGTAAGTGTGTCGCGATCGAGTTGTCCAAGCGGGGGGGGGGGGGTCAGAGGCGCCCCCCCCCCACACACACACACATAGAACTTTATTTTCAATTTTAAAATTAAAAAAAAAAAATGTTGTTTTTTTTGCCAGGCACGGGCCTCTATGGGGGGGGGGGGCGGTCGCCCCCCTTGGATCCGCCCTTGTATATATCTCTAGAAGATATTATAATCACAAAAGAGTATAAGAAATTTTTTAGATAGATTGTGACGTAAAATATAAATCAATTTTAAGACCTCTTCGAATCGCACTAGTTGATGAATTCATATTGATTTAGCCTTGACTATTTACATTTCACTTGAATAAACCAGTTTAATTTCAAGTTTAATAACATTTCCTTTGATCTTTTAATTGAAGAAACAAACAAAACACTGTCTCATTGGCATTTCTAAATCATTAAATTATTAGAATTCATGAATAAATACAAACGAGGAATGTTTTAAGCAAATGTTAGTAAAATAAATGAGGAATATTTAATTTTTTTTTCTTTGTTGGTACATTTTCAGATCACAGAACATTTTACTTCCTCATTGAGATTCTACTCAAATATTTTCATAATTAGGAACTCAAACACCTTGACTTTGTTAAAAAACAAAAAAAAACAATATTCAAAAACTAAAATTTTAATTTACAAAAAACAAATCGCTAAATTTTTTTTATTTATTCTTTCATATTAGATATTGCAAATCTACTCTTATTAAACGAGCAAAAATTGTGTATATATATATATATATATATATATATATATTTGTATCTTAGTTCTATTTTGAAAACGGCTTTACCCATTTTGATGAAACCAACTCTATTAACAAGTTTTGAGGACGAGAACGCGATCTGGCTAGGTCTGGACCTCGACAAATTTCATCTTAATTGATCTTTTCTTAATTAAAGTAATTATTGATAGATGAAAATCTCAATAAAAAAGTTTGTTTACATTTTTTTTCAATTATCTTTTATTTTTAATTGGTTTTTTAATTTTAAAACCCACTAATACTTTATACCAAATATTGTTATATATTAGAATTTGCCAATTTAATTGAATAAAATTCCTCTTATTAAAAAACACGGACTAAAAATATTATCGCAAGCTAGAAGATCAAGTAGAGTCGATGGTGGGGAAGTAATCTCCGAAATCGAAGCCTCAAATACAATCTATATATTATTTCATGTAAAAAATTGCTTCAATAAAATTATTATTTATTATTTATTTAATTGATTAAAATACTCGATAAATTGTTATTTAATTAAATAAATATGGAATTTATTTATATATCTATATACACATAATATGTGGACCACTAGAAAGCTAGAAATGCAAAAACTGAGTGCGTGGTGGTGATGGATGTAGGGGGTGCAGTTCTGCGGGATCCAGGGATGGGGTGAGGTGCGGGGTTTTGGGGCGTGTACTATATATATATATATATTTGTATTTTTTAATTTGGTTACCGTGCATCGCTCGGTGGCTCCAGGTACTATTAATAATAAGCCAAAGGTACATGCCTACGCTCTTCCGGTAAACATATTTAACTGTATTTCTTCAAATGATTTTTTTCCTTTCCTCGCAATGAAACGATTTTTTTCTCCTTCTATTCATGGCGTTGATTTGTTTAAATTGAGAAGTAAAATTGAACTATTTTTTTTTTTTATTCCCTTCATGATTTAGCTGAGTAATATAACTTCCTTAACACCTGCAGCTTCGGTTGATCTTTAAAAACTAGTTCATCCTATAAATCATTTAAAAATTGATCTTCTTTGTTTCTTTATTCTATTTTCTCGGTACAAATGTAGGTATGTACTTAATTATCTTTCTAACAATTTATTTAATTGTTTTATGTTCAACAAAATCAAAGAAAATTCTATATATCTACATCTTTGCAATCCTCGAATCAAGAAGCTCCATTTATAAAATACAAATGTTTTCAAAATTTATATATTTTGAACAGATTTGTAGTTCTGCTTATACACTCTCCAATTACAATTCGTCAGCTGAGAATTGGAGTGATCCAAGTCGACATATCCTTATTTTGAGAAATTAAGTTCAAACTTTTCAGATTCATTGTTTTTAAATCGACATAGTACAATTATTACACTGAGTTTTAAAAGATACACAACTAAAAATACTATAGGACCAAGAGGACTTGGTTCATTTGGTAAAAAGCAAGTCTTGTGCATTAAGAGTTGAACATTTTTAAAAATGGACTTGGTTCACTCCAATTCTCAGCAGACGAATTGTTAAAATAGAAAAGTTCAAATTTCCAATAGTAGCAGACTTAATAAAATGTCTAAAGAAATTAATAATTAAAATAAAGAGGTTAATCAAGTGGACCCGGGTTCGAATCCGACTCGAGGCAACCGACTAAAAATCTGATCCCACATAGTAGTCATAATTAAATAATAGTATCGTAAATTGCCTGATGGCTAGAAGGGCCGAAAAGCCAAAAAAAATAAATAAATAGATATAAAGAGTTTTATTTAATAATCCAACCGTTCTGACATATGTAATACAATTTATTAATTTCAACTTGTATTTAGTAGATGACAACCTCTCGTGATGCCATTAGAAATTTTAAGTCTGTTACTATCAGCAATTCGAATTTTTAAATTCACTTTAGGAATAGTTGATTAATTTTCGAATTTTGAAGAAATTCAAAATTCAAAACGCCTACTGTACACCGAATATAAAGTGGATAGATAATTCTGGAGAGACTGCTGTATCTACTTTTTCTACTGACTAGTAGCATGAGTTTAACATTTCATTTCTCTGCCACTTGCTACTGTTTAAATTTTGGGGATACAAACTCACACATAAATTTATTGCTGAAAAGTGTCTTATTTTTGATTGTGTAAGCTCAAATTTCTTAATTTCTTGATTAGTTTTTGAGAATTTTTTATTTTAATATATAACTAAATATAACTAAACTTCTTGAGGATACAAATTCTCATTTAAATAGGTGTTGGTTTTATTCTTTTTTGACAAAAAAACACATTTTTATCATTTATTTTTCTTTATTTTATTTTATTGTTACCAGGAACGTTTCGACATTTTCTATTATGTCATCATCAGCCTAAAACATTTCATCATTACACAATTTTTATACAATGAAAATTTCTTATCACACAGACAACAACTTAAAATTAACAATATATGTCATACCTTGGAACAATTTAAAGATGGTAAAAAAAATTTTTACATCGAAATTATTAGAATATATAACATTATTCTTTTGTTCAACAATTATTCTTAACAACACCTATTTAAATGAGAATTTGTATCCTCAAGAAGTTTAGTTATATTTAGTTATATACTCAAATTTCTTGTTGACCCAATAAATAGTTTAAAATACATATTATAGAAAGAACTGAGTTTCTAGTATCTTAAAAAACTCTAACACCACTCCAGAGGCCGCATTAAAATTCATTTCATAAAAAAAATAGATTGTTTAATTACTTATATGACTATAAAAAAATTGATTCCAAGCAAGGGCGTAGCCAGAATTTTGTTTTTATGTGAGGACTAGGCAACATATTCTCCCAGATGCTCAGATTACTTTTTTTCTCAGAGTATTTATTTATTTTCTTAATTGAGTGTTTATTTTATCCAGTAAAACTTCGATTTTTTACCTCAACATTTCGGGGGGTTCTAACACCCTCCCCCGCGGAGTACGGCCTTATTCACAAGTGCTAAAATCGCTAACTAGGCAGAGGATAGCCCGGTTAGTAATTTTGGATTTTGAATCGATTCATGAGGTGTTGAGTGCTCTTTTGACATTTATTCAAAAACATATCTATATCTAAAAAGATTATTGATTCGGACTTTGTTAATTTTTTCTCATGAAACGAGCTTTTCGTGCGTGCCTTCGGCACGCCCTCGAACTCGGCCTCCCGGGCTCGTGCCTTGGCGGGCGGCGTCTCGGTCCAAAAATTTTATTCCTCTTAAAAAACCACACTCCAAATGTATACCTGTAAACTCCCGAAAATACATAGTCTCTTAAAAGTTTCACCTCATTTTCGTCCTGACACAGCTACAAAAATGAGGCTCTAGATATGAATCTGAAAGTATTTCTTATTTCTATAATCTACAGCATTGTGATATTTTTTGTGTGGGAATATGTCGATTTATTTAAATAAGTGGGATCGTGTGAGGAGGAGAATTATATTATATCATTTTTTAAATTTGGGATCGATAATCGATATAAGGCTCCAAATATTTAAAAGATACCAGGTGTTGTTTGTATGACAGACTGCTCCAGTAATGCCATGAAAAACTCGGGCATGCGTGTCTTAAGTCGTTCAATTTTTGTAAAAATCAAAAAATAAGAATAACGAAATTTAGATTTTTAAAAAATTATAAAAAAGTGGCAAATTATTAAAAAATAATTGATAGAGATTTTCTTTAGGAGACGGACTGGTATAAATATGCAATTGGATGTTAAATGTAAAATAATAAAACCTCTATAGTCTTATATTTTTACAACCACCGGGGACTGCTTTCATCAACATCCAATTGCATTAAAAAATAAACAAATAATATATAAAATATAAATCAAATAAGATGTGATTAATTTCTTCTTCTGTGCGCAAAAGAAAAGCAAATTGAATATTTAATTTTTGAGTGGTGAGAGGGGCGGGGAGGAGGAATAATTATCAATATATTTAATGTTTCTTAATTTAAAATCAATTGGAGTGTTTGATTTAAAAATTCGAGTCCAAATTACGATTATATTTCAAATTTGCCGCAAATATACCGACGGTGCTCCCTGTCGGGAGCATTACGTCAGTGTTGTTACAAATTAATCTGGCCTAATCTATATATTATTATTGATTCGGACTTTGTTAATTCTTTCTTATGAAATACTCAACTTGATATATGTAAGAAAAAATGTGTACATTGCTGATCCAGTTTACCTTAAAAGTGCCATGACTGAGTCGGTTGATAAAGTTGGCCGCCTCCCGATACTGATAATTTTCATAAAGTAGAAGAATCCGCTTGACTGCATAACGTGGGCTGACATCAGCGATGGTCATCGATCCCGCCATTGGATCGGAAGCCGGAAACCCATTGACCCAATGCGAGGAACGCCATTGCATTCGTTGAACATTGTTCCTGCGTCCTCGCTCAGGCCGAATCCGATCGAATCTTTCAATCAATGGATCCACAAGAGACTGAAACAATAAAAAAAGTATTTTTAATTAAGTAAAAGATAAAAAGCATTTCATAAAATCTATCATATTTCTATCTTTTATACAAGTGCATTGCGAGAGTAACTCAGGTGAGACGAAAAAAAGTACTTATTAATATTAATTTTATTAATGAAGGATATAATTAAAATATTTTTTGCTTGTTTTCAGTAATTTTATTTAATTAAGTGATTTTTAGATCCATATATTAATATATTGCTAAAATATCAGAGGTACTGGAGGTAATTGGATAAAAATCGAACAAGCGCTTTCGCCAACTCTTTTATCCCTATGACCTCCAGAGACTGGAACTCGCTCCCTGCCACCATCTTTCCCGCGACTTATAACCTTCAGCTATTTAAGACCCGCATCCACAGATATCTTCGACCCCCGCCCAACCCATAAAATTCTTTTTTCTTCTTTTCACGATGGAGGGGTCAACCCAGGCCTTTAGGGGTTGCACCTTTTTGGTGTAACTCCTTCTCTCATCATTATCATAAAAAAAGGTACTCGCATATTATTAATTTGTATTCCAAGGTGGGAGACTCATTGTTTTCCTAATGGAGAACAAAAATGACCTGACGGTCTTAAGGAGAGTCTTGCCATTTCGCAAGGCCTGAAAAATGACTTCCTCTCCATGGTCATTTATGTCTTATCCCTTTTCGGGGCCGTCCATAAATTACGTCACACAAATTCCAAGATTTTTAGACCCCCCCCGTCACATTTTCGTTGAATTCCCCCCCCTGTATTGTGACGTCACACTCTCACTGTTTATTTGGAAAAAAATTAAGTGATTTTGCTAAAAATTACTTGCTTACAATTTTTTGTTTAGATTTATTTTACCAACAGGTTGGAATAATACATAGTTTTTAAGGAATTTGGTGTTGGTACTTGGTGAAACATTTTTTTTAATTATTGGATAAAAAATACTTGGTAGGTTTCACAATAAGGTGAATTTTGTTAATGTGAAAACCTACCAAGTATTTTTTATCCAATAATTTTGGAATAATAATAACCTAAAATCTAAAAAATTTATTTGAAAATTTTTTAAAATTTTTAATTTGACTTTTGTGACATCACAATTTTTAAGATAACTGGGCCCCCCTGTCACATTTTGTCACAAATTTGAGATGCCCCCTCCCCTCTTACTGTGTGACGTAATTTATGAACGGCCCCTTCTGACAGCCAGAATAAAAAGTTCAATTTTTCCCTCTCACCTAAGCTTCTATTCTCATCCTAATATCGAAAAAATTTAAGAAGAGGATAGTTTTGAATTGGATAGACTATTTGATCTTTAGAAAGGTTCAAGAAGTTATGTGTGTCTACTGAAAAAAAGAAAACCCTATCTAAAACACATAGATAGTTCTATCACTACACACTTACAAGGCTAGCCGATATAATGCCCGATTCTGACCAATGTCAAATATATAAATATATTTTAATCAGGCATTAGCCATTGTATAAGTGTGTAGTGATACGATTATCTATGTGTTGTTTTAAAATAAGTATTTCTATGACTTATAAAATTTATAAATATAATTTTATTATATAATCTTGTGTTGATGTTTTCTTTTTCGTTAACATATAAAATTTTTAAGAAAATTGATGAGCATATCCTCTGCTTGATTTGAGATGTTATAAATAAATTTGCATACATGTCTGACAGAAGTATTGTAACGCAACTTCGGGAATCTAACTCAGCCATTCGTACTTGGGCTTGGGGGGGGGGGGGGGGGGCAGCAAAATTCTCTAAAAGCCCTCATTAGTTTTTCCTCTGAAATCAAATTCAGCTATTATAATCTGCATTAAGAACTTATAAAATGTTATTGGATAAAAAATACTTGGTAGGAAACCTACCAAGTATTTTTTATCCAATAATTTTAAAAAATGTTTCACCAAGTACCAACACCAAATTCCTTAAAAACTATTATAAAATGTTGATGAGTATTTTTTATTTTTTTGACCTCGGATACTTAAGTCCATTTAGCTGTATTGTCTGTAGTATGATACTTTTATTAAGACCTTTTAGTAAAGTAAATGCAAGAGTCGGATTATGTCCGATCAGAATTTTGCCGCGAATGAGGCTTGAACTCGAGCCTCCCGTTTCATTATAAAGGAAGCATGCTTCAAGATAGATCTATATCCGACCCTTTCTTCTTTTTTACTTTACCATACAGGGTATGGTCAAGTATTGTAATCGTGCATGAAAAAAGTGTTTTTTCGAAATATCTCAAAAACGGCTAAAACTATTTTGATTAAAAAAATTGAGCGAAACCAAGGCATTTCGCTCTACAAAAAAGCTCTAATAAGTGAACATCAAAAAAATTATATTTTTTGAGATAATAATTGTTTTGTCAAAATGTCTGTTAGTCTGTGCGTTACCAAATTTGTTTGGACGACCTAGCTCAAAAACTAGTGTGAATATCGAAACCAAATTTCACTCGTAGTTTTGGTCCATTGAGATTAAGAGCTGATTAGATTTTGGTGCATATGGACCCAAAATTAACGGGGGTGAAAGGGGGTTAAAAATTAAAAATCTAGGCCATTTGAGCAAACTCAACCAAATTTTGTATACATAATCAGTGGGATCCAGGAAGTCTAAAAATGCAAAAACTAACCGCCCAAAGGGGGGGTCAAAAAATGAAAATCTTGGCCATTTACCAAACTCAACCAAATTTTGTATACATATTCAGTGGGTCCCGAGAAGTCTAAAAATGCAAAAAATAACCCCCCCTCCCCTATATGATTATAAATAATTTTATTAAATATTAAATATAAGTGAGGTGTCAGGTTGTATGGTAAAGTCAAGTGGATGGCCACATCAGAACACGTCAGCTTATTTTAAATAAACTACATATGGTACATTGAGGAAATTTGTAATGATTTTAAGTAAACGGAAACTTTCATAACCTGGGCTTCTTCTACTGAGACATGAGACGTAAGAAGGAAAAAAAAGCGAAATTCCTATGATGAAGAAGAAGAAAAATAAATTTTCATTGCATTGTGATATTCCTCTAAGACTAAACTTGTTTTTATAAATGTTTCGTTTCTTTAAAAAGGTCGAGAAATATTGTTTCGCACCAAGGTGTATTATAAAGAATTCATTTGTGTGTTCAAATCATTTTCATTTCAAATTACTTTTGCATTTTTCTGTAAAATCATTACAGTTATAGGAAAGTGTTTTAAAAAACAATAAGGAAAAAAGGGCAATTTCCATAAAATTATAGCTAATTTTTCAATTAAACTTTTTATTCAATAATTGAACGCGTCTAATCAAGAATAACGCATGAAAAAAAGTGAAATCAACAAATTAGTAGCTTTTAAAATTTATCTTTTAAACGATGATGTGATGTGAAAAAATATTGTAAGTAGTAATTGATTAAAAAAAAACACTGGAGGCTTTTACTATTTTCATTGTTTTTCGTTAAAGAAAATACTTGTTTTAGGTTCTATTTAATTTTAAACTTGAATATTTAGAAATATTTTGTTTATAAAGGTGATATGATGAAAAATCATTTTAGGTAAAATTTTTCGTGATCTATTTGAATGAATAATATCACTGAAGTGCAAAAAAATCGACCCACAAAGTAAAAACTTTATTAAATAGTAAATCATTTTTAATTTTTTTACAAGGAACCATACATTATTGAAATTATTGCTTATTGCAAGTGTAATTCCTACTTGTTGTTGACTTAGCCCTTGATTAATTAGGCACACAATTTGAACTGCTTGAACTTCAGAAATATCCATTTTATATATTTTATCTTTCTATCAATGATACTTAATTCAAAATTATTCATTTTATTGATATTTCAAATGGAATTTGATCTTTTATTAAAACTTTATTTAAATTAAAGTAATATTGAAAAAGTATGATAATTTGTAATTGTATCTTTTAATTTAATTTCACTTATTTTTTTATAAAATTCAAAAATTATCAACATTATTTATTGAATATATTAGTTTAAGAGTTAATGGAACAAATTATATGAATATTTGTAAAAATTTTTAAAAATTATTTGCTATTTAATCAAGTTTTTATTAGTGGGTCGATTTTTTTGCACTATAGTGTAGTTGTGAATTGGTTTTTAGAGCTTTTATGCACATAAGTTGTAGGAATTGCGATTGCATTAGCTTATCATATATCAAAATAAGCCTGCTTGTCAGGCAGACCGAAGCATCGGGTTTATTCGAAAATTTTCATTTTTAGGGTTTCGTTCAAAACTAAAACGACACCCTATATATCCATTATCGCTACAACTTCTATCTGTCCGTCTATAAGAGCAATGTAATTTGTAAAATAAATAACAAACTAACTTGAAATTTACAAGTTCCTAAGTCTTTTTGAATAGTTTTTAAGGAATTTGGTTTGGTACTTGGTGAAACATTTTTTTAAATTATTGGATAAAAATACTTTCTGTTGCTCCTGAAGATGGGTTAGTTACCCGAAATATATATATATATAATCGAGATTAAAGATTCTCCAAAAATAAATTCGTTTTATTTTTTATATATTAATGTGAAACCTACCAAGTATTTTTTATCCAATAATTTCCCTAAGTCTATTCATTTTTCTTGAAATCAAAAATCACATTAAAATTATAATATAATTAATATTTTGAGTAGGGTTAAAAATAAAAAAATAAAGGAAACATTTTATTTGTTTCATTCATTGACCCTTTGAAACCCTGAAGAAGGAGGGAAAAATCCTCCGAAACGTCGGTTTGAAAGGAAAGGAGGAAGGATTCCAATAAATTACACCTTATTTTATATGTGTTAATTTTTTCTTTCCTCACTACCTCTGGGCTGCCTTCCATTACATTCAATTAAAAAAATAAAAATTACTATGCGGGCGAGGTATAAAAAAACCTCTTCAAATGATTTAGGATAATTTTTTTTAAATTTATTTAGACTTAAAATGATTTTTTGAGAAAGCTCCTAAGTAGCCATTTTTATCTCATTTTTGTTTCGGATAATTAAACTTAAAATTATTGAAAAATTCAAGAAATCTAGTCATTTTTTGTTTATAAACAAAAAATACTAAGAATCAAGTATTTTTCGAAGTCATAATGTAGTACGGAATGTTTGGTATGCTGTTCGACTGCCAACTTTTTAATACTACAAATTATTTTATTAAAAAAAAACAATGTTTCGGTTTCTAATTTTTTTTTAATTCTTCACACAGTTTACTAGAGAAATTTATTTAATTCATTTAAAAATTCTAAAAAAAAAAATACTTCGCCCTGAGTGTTAAATTTGCTCGAAATTTGTCAGATCATTTTTTAGGAGTTAGGCCATCCAAGGATAAAAGATAAATATAATATTCAATTTATATTTTATATTTTTATATATTATCAGATGGTAATATTCTTAATTTCAGAGCAAAAAGAATGTGGACCAGGGTCTTTTAAGCGATTAAAACAGAGATCACTTCATAATTTAAGCTTCAGCATGAGATAGATGGTAAAATCGCTCTTAAGTAGTCAACTACTGGTGCTTTTATTTTACTCTCACGCTTTGATAACCATATGAAAAAATTAACTTTTCAAAAAAACATTTTTTATGTTGTTTATTATTTAAAACTACTTTTAAGTCTTAGACCTTTATTTTTTAAGAAATGGCAGAAATGTTGTTTAATTTAAGATAAAGAATTACAATAAATTAGTAGTTTAATGGGCCTAATCTGAAATACGATATAAGCGCTTTAACTAGATGTAAATTTGACTAGTTATAGCCGGTGGAGCGTTTACAGAATCGACCCATAACATTCTTAAAATTCTATGATATACACACAGAACATTTTTTCTATATGAAAATTTAGTACCTGGAGCCACCGAGCGATGCTCGGCAACTTTTTGCTTCAGTTAAAAGTTATATATTAATATTATTTTTAATTTAAAATTCTGATAAAAACCACCCCGGCACCCCACCCCCTGGACCCCACCCCCATACCAGCACCGCTACGCCCCTGGACCCCTGTCCCATACCACACCCGCACGCCACGCCCCCTGGACAACCACCCCCATACCGCCCCCGCGCACCTCACCCCCGCTATGCCCCCTGGACCCCGAACACGCCACTCCACCAGCCCTGCACCCCACCTCCTAGTCCACCCACCCCCACCCCTAGTTTTTGCATTTCTAATTTTCTAGTGGCCCACAGATTATGTATATATAGGTATATAGTAGGTTTTAAAATTAAAAAACCAATTAATAAATAAAAGATAATTGAAAAAATGCAAACTTTTTTATTGAGATTTTTATCTATAAATAATTAATTTAATTAAGAAAATATCAATTACGATGAAATTTGTCGAGGTCCAGACCTAGCCAGATCGTTTTCTCATCCTCAAAACTTGTTAATAGAGTTGTTGATAAATAATAATTTTATTGAAGCAATTTTTTACATGAAATAATATATAGATTGTATTTGAGGCTTCGATTTCGGAGATTACTTCCCCACCATAGACTCTACTTGATCTTCTGGCTTGCGATAATATTTTTAGTCCGTGTTTTTTAATAAGAGGAATTTTAATCAATTAAATTGGCAAATTCTAATATATAACAATATTTGGTATAAAGTATTAGTGGGTTTTAAAATTAAAAAAACAATTAAAAATAAAAGATAATTGAAAAAAATGTAAACAAACTTTTTTATTGAGATTTTCATTTATCAATAATTACTTTAATTAAGAAAAGATCAATTAAGATGAAATTTGTCGAGGTCCAGACCTAGCCAGATTGTTTTCTCATCCTCAAAACTTGTTAATAGATTTGGTTTCATCAAAATCGGTGAAACCGTTTTCAAAATAAAACTAAGATACAAATATATAAACAAACAAACAATTCGCTGTGAAATATTAAAAAAAAACCCTAAAAACTCAAATATAGCACAACTGATTTTAAAAGTACAGATTCCTATCTGTTGTGGAGTAATGAAAATAAAATCGATATCTATAAACTAAGTATAGTAAATAGATTAGAATTAATTAATACTATTAGGATTGAAAATAGTTATTTTAACTATACATTATTTGTCACACTATTGAATTAAGTTTAATAATTTCGATAAATAATTGCGATTTGCATGTGAAAATTTCAAATGTACGGTTATTATTATAACTGCATTCAAAAAGTCAAAGTCATAAATAGCGATTCTATTACCTTTTCTTTTTAACTCCATTCCGTCCATTCATCTCCCGTAAAATAGAAAATTAATCGCAGCCATCCTTTAATTTGACACTCAAAATGTAATAATAATTCTCCTAGAATAAATAAAATATCTGAAAAATGTTTATTTATTCGAGAATGCATTTATTTCTATAATGTCTATAGAATCTGCTTGTCATAATACCTAGATATATATGATATAATAAGGTTCTGCCAAAACTTGAAATAAAAGCCGAATAAAAAAAATTCAAGTTTATCCATACATGAATAAATAAGCTGATGGGGCCTTCCATATGACTTTACCATACACCTGGCCACTCTCTTATATTTAATATTGAATTAAAATAATTTATTTATTATTTATTTAATAATTTAGTTATATTTAGTTGTATATTAAAATAATTTATAATTATTAGTTGAATAAAAGATTTCACTGTCGATGGTAACAGAATTGTTTTTATTTTAGGTTAAAAATAAAATGAGAAGAGTCTTCTGTTTTTTAAATAAAATAATTTTTAATTATTTCTAGAGACTAGAGTTTCGAAGGCATTGCCTTCATCATCAGTCTATCACAAATATTTCAGTATTTAGTTACAAATTAGTTACAAATTAAGATTTATACATTGAAAATTTTGAAAAATATATAATGTCTTTTTCAAAATTTTCAATTTATAAATCTTAATTTGTAACTAATTTGTAACTAAATACTGAAATATTTGTGATAGACTGATGATGAAGGCAATGCCTTCGAAACTATAGTCTCTAGAAATAATTAAAAATTATTTTATTTAAAAACAGAAGACTCCATCTCTCATTTTATTTTTTTTTAACCTAATATAATTATAATTTTCCCATTAATATATTAAAGAATAATTAACACATTAACGAAAATATTTGACAAAAATCACCTGCTTTCGATTCTCTATCGAATCAAATACAGGAAACATACGATTAGGTCATATAGGGTTCATGTGCAAAATTTGGTCTTCCATTATAAGCTCTAAGACTTATATTTATAATTTTTTGAACCCCCCCCCCCAATTTTGCCCCCTGAAAAAATAATAACTCTCTTCTTTATTATAGGTTCATTTTATGGTATATTTCATCATTTTTTCGGTTTTTTTAGTTTGAAAATCTTATAATTTTAATCCCCTCCTCCCATCGCCCTCCGCCTTTCAATTTCAGCCAAAATCTAATCAGCTCTTAATCTCAATGCACCTAAACTACATGTGAAATTTCGTTTTGATATTCACACTAGTTTTTGAGCTATAGTTCGTCCACAAAAATTTGGTCACGCACGTACTAACAGACTAACTAACGTATTAACAGACATTTTGACAAAACAGTTGTTATCTCGAAAAATATAATTTTTTCGATGTTCACTTATTAGAGCTTTTTTGTAGACCAAAATGCCATGGTTTCGCCAAATTTTTTTAATCAAAATAGTTTCAACCGTTTTTGAGATATTTCGAAAAAACGAAGCAACAAAACCACTTTTTCCATGCCCGATAACAATACTTGACCATACCCTGTATGGTAAAGTAAAAAAGCAAAAGTAGGTATATCAGTAACCATTTTTTTCTATTTATCAAATGACAAAATCAATTTTTCTATTAAAAATTCAATTTATATTTTTTCTTTACACATATGTTAAAAGAATATATTATAAAGAAATTTGAAGAATTTTTTAAATGTATCTAAACGGGTGGTAGGAACTAAATCAGAATCGTCATCTTCAGGAGGAACAAATTTCTCTATTTATATATTCAATATATTCAAGTTCAATTACAAAATAGACAACATTTTTCTTACAAGTACCGTTTCTTCTTCAGTAACAATTCTCATTCGAATCCTGAACATGGACATTCCAACAGAATGCATTTCAAATGTATGTTATTCTCATAAACATATTACCATACATATTTATATAAATATATAAATGTAGAACGTAGATAATTCTCTGACAACTCGGAAATCATTTGAACAGTCAACATATCATGAAGTATTACAAACATAAATCTTGGAAAGTTATTATTTCTCCTTTCGTTAGCTTTAAGAGAGTAGAATTCGAATAAAATTGGATGGAATAGTGAAAACTTTTTAATTTTGGTGATTTGGCGATTTTTTTCTCAATGAACGGTTTGAACTAGAAGGATGAAACTTTTGGCACACAATTAATATAATTTTTTGTGCCAATAGCAGAATAGTTACAACCGAGGGGTGAACCGCGACCTAATATGCTGTACACTTACTTCCACTTGTACTTCCAAATATTTCCAAGTACTTCCAAATATTCCCAAGTACTAAATTAATTCCCAAGTACCAAGTACTCAAGTAATCGAAATTATATATGTATCTGTATATATCTATATTATTTATTTGTTTGAGACTATAGTTTCGAAGATTTGGTCTTCATCATCAGTCTTTTTTAATTATAAATATTATTTTTATGGAGGTTAATATCGTATGAATATTGAAAGTTTTTGATCTTTACTTTGCTGGGAGCCAGTTAAAATTTAATCCATACGGTATTGACCGCATGAAAAATAATATTTATAATTAAAAAAGACTGATGATGAAGACCAAGTCTTCGAAACTATAGTCTCAAACAAATAAATAATATAGATATATACAGATACATATATAATTTCGATATATATGTAATATTTATTTGCATCAAGCAGAAGACAACCTCTTTGTTTCTCTTTGTGAATTTTGCTTTATGGTTGACCCCCCCCCTATGAAAATTTTCTGGTTACACCACTAGTCGAGTACACCAGTTAATAAATGTCTCTAAATCTGAAAATCGTTCGACCGGGAAACACACCTTATATTAAAAGGAAGAGTAGTTAAGATCAGACAGCAGATTATTTTAATTGCCTAATGAAAAAAAATTCAAATTGCTATTAACAAGATGTCCAAGACACAATTTATAAATACCTAAATATAATAATTTTAAAATAATTTCATCTTTATTAATTCTCAGCTTTTAAGACTATCAAGTGAGAAGATCATAATTTCTTCATTTATGTTTTATATTAAAATAAAAAAAAATGCATAAATCAAAGTTTAATGAGACGTTGATTAAGTAAAGTAATTATTTGCATAATCTATATAATTAAATATTTCTATTATAATACTTTTTAATAATCAGGTATCAAGGTCGTTAGTGTTAGGTATTCTGTTAAAATGGGAACTTAAAAAAAAAAAAAACATTTAGTAATTTTTTCCAAGAACATTCTTTAAGTACAAAGTACCTGGAGCCACTGAGCGATGCACGGTAACCCCCCCCCCCCGAAACCACACACCTCGGCCCCACAACTGCACCCCACCTCCTACACCTCCCACATCCACACCACCCCGCACCCAGTTTTTGGATTTCTAGCTTTCTAATGGTCTACATATTATGTGTATATTTGTTTACTCGTACACTAATTCGCCCACATTCGTTCATATTGATAAACAAAAAATAATCTTGTAGGATCTGAAATAAAAACATAAAGTTTTTTTTTTTTTTTTTTTTTTTTTTTTTTGGTTTTTCGGCCTTTCTAGCCATAAGCCATTTACGATACTATTTATTTTTCTTTAAATTTGTCTCTACCCCGGGGGTCAGATTTTAGCCGGATGCCCCGAGCCGGATTCGAACTCGGGTCCTCTTGGTTTAGCTGGCTGACATGCTACCGCCTAGCCTACCCGACCCCCCAAAACATAAAGTTAAATAAGATTTGTTTTCAAGTTATATAAAAAAAAGCCACTTCAACCACTTTATTTGTAAACACACCTGTAATGTTATGATTTAGACATCTGTTAATTAAAAACAAACAAAAAATTCCCAATTTTAATATAATATATTAAAATTTGCTATAACCTATTAGTGGGTTTTAAAATTAAAAAACCAATTAAAAATAAAAGATAATTGAAAAAAATGAAAACAAACTTTTTTATTGAAATTTTCATCTATCAATAATTACTTTAATTAAGAAAAAGATCAATTAAGATTAAATTTGTCGAGGTCCAGACCTAGTCAGATTGCTTTGTCATTCTCAAAACTTGTTAATAGAATTTGTTTCATCAAAATCGGTAAAGCCGTTTTCAAAATAGAACCAAGATACAAATATATATATAAATAAATATATAAACAATTTTTGCTCGTTTAATAAGAATAGATTTAGTGCAGAACTTGTTCTTAAAATTTCTTTTTTCAACTTTGAATTTTAATTGCATGTGGGAGGAAGTCGCTTTTTTATAATATATAATTTAATAAAATTATTTCGCTCAAATCTTTTATGAAAGAATATAAATCCATCTTAAGTGGTTTGGTCTCGTTCTCATTCAAAATTTAGACTAATAATAGGCTAAGAATGGCAAACAAAAACTAAACTTAAATAAAAATTTTTAAAAAAAGTGATTTCAAATGAAATTATGTGAAAAAATGAATTATCTTTAAATATATTATTTCACAAGTGTAATTTAATAATAAAGAATTTGTCACAAACTTTCTTTTCTGTCTGTTATTCGCACTACCCAAAGAGTTATTATTTTCTTCGGGGGCCAAAATTGAAGGGGTTCAAAAAATAAAACTATCAAAATAAGGTGTAGACCGTTGAACTTGTGAGCAGTGGCGTAGGCAGAAAATTTTCATGGGGGGGGGGGTCAATCCACAAAGCAAAATATTTAGTGGGAATTTTTTTTTAAATAAATAGTCCAGTTATATTGTGTTTTTACCCTGAAAGTTTTGGGGTAGTTGTAATTTCTTCGACCCTTTATGTTTTTGGGTGTGCTGAATCCGAATCTGAGGTTTGCTAATTTTGTGACGGAACATTGTCAAAAGTGCCAAAAGAGGTAAAAATTCTCATTTTGGGGCAGTTTTTTTCTTATAACTCGAAGACTATCAACTTTGTGGTTTTTCAAAACTTCAACATCATTGCGGCACGGGCTATCATTATCCAATTAAGATGAAAATTTGTTTGAATTGTAGCAAATTTAAACTAGTTTGAAAATATATAGAGTGGTCTTTGTCGAAAACGTGCTCTTTCATGGTCAAAATGGGAAAAAATCGAAAAAAAGTGCGAGTTTTTGGGATTTGCGGAAACGGAAAAAATACGCCAATTTTCAACTAGCGCTTGAGCCCGAACGGTTGGTCGGAGAAAAAAACCTAAATGATGAAATTTGTAGGAAATTTTATGAAATTTTATTTTAAGAAGGAAGGTTATTTACGAAAAGTTGATAATTTTTGAGTTATAATCAAAAAACCGCCAAAAAATAGATTTGTTACCTTTTTTGGCATTTTTGACAATGTTCCGTCACGAAATTTTGTTAGTAAACCTCAGATTCGGATTTAGCACACCAAAAAACATATAGGTTCAATAAATGAAAACTACCTCAAAACTTTCCCGAGCTTTAGAGAACAATTTAACTGGACTAAAAAGGTACTTCAATGAATTAAAAAATAACATAATTCTTGATTAAACATATGAAATATATTTAATTACGGTTAGTTTGCCATAAGAAACGGTTTGTCATCCCATGAGCACCGCCCTTGAAGGGGGGGAGGGTTCTGACACCCCCATGCCTCTTCTTGTGAGGAGACCTCCAATCTTTATAATGTTTCTTTAAATGTTATTAAAGGAAACGCACTGTACCTGGACCCTCTTTTTCAGGATTGGTAAAATTTTCAGGATCTCCTCCTGTTCATTAAAGCCTTGATTAAATAACTAATTTAACTTCCTTTTACTAAGTTTATTATTTATTTATTTTTAATTTTTATTATATGAATAAGAATATTAATTAAAAGTGTATGTTTTGTTCCTATTCAATGATTTGACGGATTTGCTTCGAGTCCAAATTATTTAATATGAAATCCGAATAAACAAATAATTATCTTCCTAGTGGTAAAAATTTCACTTTCATATTTAGTATGATATGAATTTTAAGTTTTCCAATACGATTAATTAACATAACGAGAAACTTAATTTTTTTTTTTTTTTTTTTTTTGTTTTAAGATATTTCAAAGGAAGGAAACGCATTTTGTAATTTACGATCTAAGGTAATTTCCTATGAAATAATATTTCATTTATCTCCCAACCATCGCTCGTTATATATATTTATTTTTTCGGATATATCATAATTTAATAAAAACACACCTGATGTAATAAATGTGCTAAATAAATTTTGTAAATGAGAAATTAAAAGATTAATTTGCTTTGATAAAAATGATATATATAATTTGAATTTCACACTTCAAATATTTCATCATTAATTAACATTCACAACCTTTTATTACATTAAATGGTACATCCACCTAAGGAGTAATGAATTTCCTCAGATTTTTTCAATTTTTAGGGTTTTGAAACCCAAAATGGTAAAAATCAAACTCTTTTAGCGAAACTTCGTGTTGGTCTGTTTATGTCCTCGTTCTGACAACCCAGACCTGTAATAACTAAGCTTCGAGTATGAAATCAATAACGTAGCTAGAGTTTGAATATCCGCAGCTACTCCTATTGTCAAAGTGTCATTCATAAAAGTGATGAGGAAAAAATAAGCTGACGTGTTCTGATGTGGCCATCCACTTGACTTTACCATACAACCTGGCCCCTCACTTATATTTAATATTCAATAAAATTATTTATAATCATGTAGGGAAGGGGAGTTAGTTTTTGTATTTTTAGACTCTTGGGGTCTCACTGATTATGTATACAAAATTTGGTTGAGTTTGCTCAAATGGCCTAGATTTTTAATTTTTAACCCCCCTTAATTTTGGGTCGATATCCACCAAAATCTAATCACCTCTTAATCTCAATGGACCAAAACTACCTGTGAAATTTGGTTTCGATATTCACACTAGTTTTTGAGCTAGCTCGTCCGCAAAAATTTGGTAACGCACAGACTAACTAACTAACAACCAGACAACCAGACAGACTAACAGACATTTTTACAAAACATTATCTCGAAAAATATAATTTTTTCTATGTTCACTTATTAGGGCTTTTTTGTAGAGCGAAATGCCCTGGTTTCGCTCAATTTTTTTAATCAAAATAATTTCAGCCGTTTTTGAGATATTTCGAAAAAAAGAAGGAAAAAAAAACACTTTTTTCATGCTCGATTACAATACTTGACCATACCCTGTATGGTAAAGTAAAAAATAATAATAATTTGTTTGAATAACATTAGAAATATACTAATGAAAATAATTTTGAGCACTCAATCGGCTGATAAATAGGTCTTTTAAAATTCAGTTAATTTAAACATGTTTAATTGCAATTTATAATTTTCCTTTTTATGCCTAAGTCCGGTCTACATTCAGGCAATAAAATATGTGCACACACATAACAGTGTTTTTTTATGGAAACTATGTAGAATCCACGCCAATATAACTACGCTGAGCGTTTGAACTACCGCCTGAATGTAGAATCTAGAACAGGCTTTAGAAATGTCTGAATCAGGAAGAAAATATGCTGAAATTCCAAAAAAAAAAATCACTTCATTATATTATGGAAAGCTGTGGCGAGTGAGCTTAAATTCGGTACAACAATATCTATTTAGAAGTTTCATATATTTGCCAAGTTTCAGCTTTCTAGTTTAACCATTAGCTGATGATTGATTTTTCCCTATAGGCTTCCTTTTTAATCATAATATACAAGTCTCATATTTGGTGTTATAATTAATAAAATTATTTTATTTTGATTAAAAAATAAGTTGCTATCCACCTTTAGAACATTTTTTATCGTTTACTAAAATAATTAATTTTTATAAACGCTTAGTAAGCTTAGCTTAAAAAATTAAACTCATTTTAAATACAATAGTATATTTTATAGATAGTTTAAAATCAATATTTTCCTTTGAAAAAATTTCTTTTTGAACCCTCTGTTTGAAGGGTAGTTGATACAAAGGGGGGACCCTTATCGACTTAATTAAAAATTTCTAGGGGAAAAAAAATATTAATTTTCAAAAAACTAAACTCATTTTAAATAGTATATTTTATAGATTGTTAAAAGAGTATACTTTGGTTGGAATATATCGAAAAAAAATTAATTTGCGCGAGCGGAAGATGTTAACCGATTTTAATTTTTTATGGCGTTTTTCTTCTTATTACAATAGCCAACTTTTTTGCACTAAAGTGTTTTCGAAAAAACAATTCAGTTCCCTCTCCTCTCCCCTAATGAATATTCTTGAATGTTAAATGAAATTATTTGTTTTCAAATACTAATGATCCTCTCTTTCGCTTATTAGAGGTCCAACGAGCGCGAGCCCCCTCGTCCACCTCTGTCGCTCGGTAGTCTTCTGCAGAAAGGACGCCCAGCAACCAACCATCGTGCTTGGGATAATTCAATCTTGGCCCTTTTGGTAAGTAGTTGTTTAAAAGCAATTTTTCATTACTAATGATGTTTTATTCATATATCTACTCTTATTAAACAAGCAAAAATTGTTTATATATATTTATTTATTTGTATATATATTTGTATCTTAGTTCTATTTTGAAAACGGCTCTACCGATTTTGATGAAACAAAATCTATTAACAAGTTTTGAGGATGAGAAAACGATCTGGCTAGGTCTGGACCTCGACAAATTTAATCTTAATTGATCTTTTCTTAATTAAAGTAATTATTGATAGATGAAAATCTCAATAAAAAAGTTTATTTACATTTTTTTTTCAATTATCTTTTATTTTTAATTGGTTTTTTAATTTTAAAACCCACTAATAGGTTATAGCAAATATTAATATATTATATTAAAATTAGGAATTTTTTGTTTGTTTTTAATTAACAGGAGTCTAAATTATAACAAAACAGGGGTATTTACAAATAAAGTGGTTGAAGTGGCTTTTATTTATATAACTTGGAAACAAATCTTTATGTTTTTATTTCAGATCCAATACGATTATTTTTTATTATTATTTTCTTATTTATTTTTTTATAATGTTTATCAATATGAACGAATGTGGTCAAATTGGTGTACGAGTAAACAAATATACACATAATATATATGTGGACCATTAGAAAGCTAGAAATGCAAAAACTGGGTCCGGGGTGGGGTGGATGTGGAGGGTGCAGTTGTGGGGGATCCGGGGGTGGGAGGCACGGTTGGGGTGGGGTGGGGCTGAGTGGGGGTGTAGTGGTGGGGGTCAGTGGTTACCGTGCATCGCTCGGTGGCTCCAGGTACTCTCTATATTATGGAATAAGTAAAATATTATAATTTACCAAAAATTCAGATTTATGCAGAGGACAACCTCTCATGGATAAATCTAGCCTTTGCTCTTTTTAATTCATTAAGGGATTTCGAAACATTTTTTTTCTCAATATGTATCTCTAAACGTTTGAGCCTCTTCCAATAAACAAATTGAGAATAATTAAAACGTTAAAGGACTACAAATATATCTTGTTTAAAAAACATAGAAAAAAAATGATTTTTTTTAAGGAAATTTTTTATATTGAGTCAAAATAATTTGTTTATTCGTGAATTCATAACCAAATTTGTGAGTGCTCTAGCTCAAAAACCAATAAGAAAATTAAAACGAAATTTCACTCATAGTTGTTTTATAATGAGATTAAAAGTTGAATCGATTTTGATTGAAATTTGATTGGAGAATGGATTCAAAATAAATATGTATAAATGATGGAATTTTCAATCTAAGGAACATCCCAAAATGGACTGATTAAAAAAAAAAAAAATTACTAGAGAATATTTGGCCTTTTCATATATCTGTTCCAAATTTCATACGGCTGCCGTTTGAAAATTATTATTTATGTGAAAAAGATATTGACTTAACTACAATTTTGATAAAGGAGACAAGAAAGTGGATTCATGTTTTTCCATTGATCTCTGTTATATCTACTCTTATTAAACGAGCAAAACTTGTATATTTATTTTTATATATATTTGTTTGTATATTTGTATTTTGGTTCTATTTTGAAAACGACTCTACCGATTTTGATGAAATTCACGGGTTAGGGGGTTTTTGGGGTGACAATTCGATCTGTCACGGTCTCACCTTCGACACAATTGCTTTTGATGGGGTTTTTCGTAATCAAATTAATTATTCTCAGGTAGACAAATCCCATTCTTAGGGTTTTAAAAAAGGTTACTCTTTTCCTTTTGTGCCCAGGCAGACAATGGGTTGCCTTAATTCATTGTTCTAAAAGGCCTTGAAGAAGTATTATGATTGTGGATTTTAACATATTTTGTTCTCCATAAACGTTAGAAATATTAATAAACGTTTTATAATTGTTTTTATAAAGAATTTTATTTATTTAATAGAATAAAAAATAATCAAGAATTTATTTAAAAATATATTTCGCATAAGCAGGTCTCAATTTTCTGAAAAAACAACACATTTTGATAGGTTTTATTTATTAACAATTGGATGAATAAAAATGAATCATATGGTTGAATCAAAACAGGTGCAGGAGGCGGGGTGCAGTGGTGGGGGATCCGGGGGTAGGGCGAGATTTCGAGGGTGGGGTCAAGTGGGGTGGGGGGGGGGGTACAGTGGGCGAATACTATATATATTTGTATTTTTTTTTATTTGAAAACGGCTCTCAAATAAAAATCGACCTTTTTATCAGAATTTTAAATTAAAAATAATATCAAAATAAAGGTTTTAACTGAAGGAAGAAGTTACCGAGCATCGCTCGGTGCCTCCAGGTACTATATCCTGAAGACGGAAAGGAAATCCTTTGAAACATCGCTTTTCATAAGGAATTAAATGACATTCTATTACAAAGACTTAAATTATTCAAGGATTTTTGTGGGGGCATCCCATAAATATTTTACAATTTTTTATTTTAAAAAAGTCTTTGTAAAATATATATTATGTTAACACATGACAGGCAATTAATATATTGAAATCAATTCGACTGAAGTAAAAACTTTCATAAGCGATTATATGAGAGAGCCTGTAGGGTAGGCAATCCTGAGCGAATTAGGGAGCGCTAGCGGCCTCAGGAAGGAACCAAGCCTTGCTAAGTCAACGGACATGAAATAAAATATATTTCTGAATATTAATAAGTGTCTGGAGCACCGAGCGATGCTCGGTAACTTTTTGCCTCTAAATAGCTTAAGTTTCAAATTTCAAGGCTCTACGACTTACCTAAGACGATATATGAATTATTAAAATATTTGGAGTAATTTTTGGAGACGGACTGATAAGTGAATTAAGTGGATATTGATGAGGCAGTCCAAAGAAGAAGATAATTTACACTATCTTTTTATTATAGAACCGACGTTTCGGAGGCTATTCCCTCCTTCTTCGAAAGTCAGTGAAGGAAATCCAATGCGACAGAGGGGAATGCCGCATTGGATTTCCTTCAGTGACTTTTCAAAACCCTGAAGAAGGAGTGGAATAGCCTCCGAAACGTCGGTTTTATGAATGAAGATAGTGTAAATTATCTTCTTCTTTTTTGGACTGCCTCATCAATATCCACTTAATTAAAATATTTATTTTAAGACACTCTTAATTTACACCCCCTTCCTTTATTTCAATAGGATTAAATTGATACTCAACTAATAACTCATGACACTTGATAAGTACCTATATAAATTAAAAAAAATCGTTATGGCCGTTTTTGAGAAAATAAAAAAAAATTCATGTAAATGTCCACTTACGGTGTTCCGATTTCAACCAAAAGCTTGCTGTACCTCTTCTAGCCTATATATAGCTTAAGTTTCGAATTTCATAGCTCTGAGATTTATGGTTGCGAAACGCAGGAGGGTACATTCTTACGTACGTAAACAACAACTTCCGGTACTTCTATTTTAACAAAAATCTTGTCGTACTTCTTGTAGCCTCTAGATATCTTAAGTTTTAAATTTCAAGGCTCTGCAACTTACCGAAGACGAGATATGAACGATTAAAGTATTTTTTGCGACATGACTAATTTACATCCCCTTCCTTTATTTCAATCGGATTAAAATCTATACCCGACTAATAACTCATGAGACTTGATAAGTTCACCAACTTTTAACTAAATGATTAAAGCCTTTTTCGAGAAACCGATTCTATATATGCAAGAACTCCTCATTTAATAATATAAGATTATTATTATGATTTCCGTCCATAATTTGTATTAATTTGAAAGTTTATATTAGGAAAATAAGGACAAGTTTTCATGAGTGACTTTTTTATTTATCAGACATCGTTTCGTCAACTTTGCTGACTTCTTCAGGGCTTCAAATAGTCATACCACACATTCGTCTAAATTTTCTTGTTATCTTCGTTACTATTGAAGGCCATCAGAAACACAAATTTTAAAAAATATTTGGCACATTCCAATAAACAATTTTTCTTTCTTTTCTTTTTATATTAACAATAACATTAGATATAAAACAGAAATAACATAAATAGACGAAACGTTGGCTGATAAATAAAAAAGTCACTCATAAAAACTTGTCCTTATTTTCCTATTATAAAATTTCAAAAAAAAAAAAAAAAAAAAATATATATTTAAATAATCTGGAAGCACTGCATGATTTTGACTCCTCTGTAACTTAGAACTGGAAAGGGTATATTTTTTTTATTATTATTTTTTTCTTTTTTTTTTTAATGATATTGATGTGAGAAGGAGATAAGCCCAGAAGGTGCATCCCCTAGAGGCCTGTATGGGCTGGCCCCTCCATCGTGAAAAGAACAGAGTAGAAGGAAAAGAAGCCGGGATCACGAGCCAATCTCAGAAACTTAGATTACAATCCAATATCCAATTTACTAAGGTTTTAGGGGCTTCGAGCAGTGGTAAATTCTCCGCGCGATAAATTAGGTTAAATTTATCTACTCCTTATTTATTTACAACCATCTTTAAAAAATTACATATAACTTTAAGTAAAATTGATTAGATAGAAATCCCTATAAAATTTCCTTGTGAGTTAGCAGGTTTACACTCTAAGGCGACGATATGTTTATATTATCAAGGGTGCTCAACTAGGAATTAGAATAATAAAACAACTTTACTGGGGACAGTCTGCTGAAATCCGACTCAGAAGAGATCTCCTGACACAAGGGTTTAACATCGCTAAAGGGATAGGACAAGGATGCTTTCTAATGCGTGAACTACCTTTGTATACCAAGGTATATGGCGACCGACAGGTTATTATACAAATAATACAAATAAATTGCTAAGAAAGTAAATGTGTGTATTAATAATTTACGAAGTACATAAAAATTTACAAAGTTGCATTCAAAAATAGTAAGAGAATCCCTTCTGGGTGTACCTACTGTGCGGGAGGTTGAAACCGGTTGGTGATCGACCAAAAACAGTCCTGCGGTCGACCCGTCGATCGCGATAGACAGGTTGATCACCCGTGGTATATATACCAATATAGATATTTTCGTATCATTCATATAAAATTAAATTTAGCTTAGCTACATTGTTAAAAAAATATGTAAATTTACTATATGTTTAAACAGGAAATTTACAAGATTGCCTATAGTAAATAAAGAAAAATACTATAATATATTTGTAAAATCACACTAACTCATTGCAGAAATACGTCCGCCTCGGTGGTGTAATGGTCAGAACAACTGACTGGCAACCCGGAGGTCTCGGGTTCGATTCCCGGCTATACCCAGACATTTTTTCTGTAAGTATAGGGTCTGGTAATAAAAATTAAGTGGGAGATAAATTTAACCGAATTTATCGCGCGGAGGATTTACCACTGCTCGAAGCCCCTAAAACCTTGGTAAATTGGATATTGAATTGTATCTAAGTTTCTGAGATTGGCTCGTGATCCCGGCTTCTTTTCCTTCTGCTCTGTTCTTTTCACGATTGAGGGGCCAGTCCATACAGGCCTTTAGGGATCCACCTTCTGGTGTATCTCCTTCTCTCATCAATATCATTAAAAAAAAAAAAAAAATACAAAAATAAATTGTAATTGTATTGTTTTTATTGAATTAATTAGATAAATATTAATAGAAAATGAGTTTTAAGATTACACATACTCGTATGTATTATTAGTAAAAGGTTTTGAGGCCGCACTTCCCATTTTTACTTTACCATACAGGGTCTGGTCAAGTATTGTAATCGTGCATGAAAAAAGTGGGTTTTTTTCCTTCTTTATTTCGAAATATCTAAAAAACGACTGAAACTATTTTGATTAAAAAAATTGAGCGAAACCATGACATTTCGCTCTACAAAAAAGCTCTAATAAGTGAACATCGAAAAAATTATATTTTTCGAGATAATAATTGTTGTGTCAAAATGTCTGTTAGTCTGTTAGTGTGTTCGTGCGTTACCAAATTTTTGTGTAGGAGCTAGCTCAAAAACTAGTGTGAATATCGAAACCAAATTTCACACGTAGTTTTGGTCCATTGAGATTAGGAGCTGATTAGATTTTGGTGCATATCGACCCAAAATTAAAGGGGGTGGAGGGGGTTAAAAATTAAAAATCTAGGCCGTTTTAGCAAACTCAACCAAATTTTGTATATATAATCAGTGGACCCCATGAAGTATAAAAATACAAAAACTAACCACCCAAAATGAGGCGGGGGGAAATCTTGGCCATTTACCAAACTCACCCAAATTTTGTATACATAATCAGTGGGACAGCAGAAGTATAAAAATGCAAAAACTAACCCCCCCCCTACATGATTATAAATAATTTTAGGGGCCAGGTTGTATGGTAAAGTCAAGTGGATGGCCACATCAGAACACGTCAGCTTATTTATAGTAAATTTTATAGGAATTTTTAACAGTATACTGTCAGCAAAATTTCATTTTCTAAATTTTATGAAAATTATTTATTTTATAAGGAATGAATTAAAGAGTGCCTGGTGTAAATAAAAACATTTTCTTATCACAATAACTATAAATTTGAAAGTTTATATTAATAAAATAAGGACAAGTTTTTATGTGTGACTTTTTTTATTTATCAGCCAACGTTTCGTCAACTTTGCCGACTTCTTCAGGGCTTCAAATAGTCATGCCAATTTGAAATTTCAAAATGTAAACATCAATAAAAAAAATTATTCTATTCTATTGTTTTAAAAACAGTGTTTCCTCATTCTATGTATATATTTATGTTTTGTCTAGTGTAATTATTTTAATATAAAGAATAGAATGAAAAATTGTTTATGTGAATACGCCAAATATTTTTTGAAATTTGTGTTTCTGATGGTTTTCACTGGTTACAAAGATAAAAAGAAAATTTAGACAAATGTGTGGTATGTCTATTTGAAGAAGTCGGCAAACTCGACGAAACGTTGGCTTATAAATAAAAAAGTCACACATAAAATAAATAATTATTGAAGGAGACAATAAAAGAGTGTGTCTTCTGCTGGAATTATAAATTTTATTTATTTATAACGAGACTATAGTTTCGAGGGCTTTGCCCTCTTCATCAGTCTATTACAATGTATTCACAGGAATTAATTTATGAATGAAAGGTTAAAATAAATAATTATGTACGAATATGATAATAATTATAACTATAAATTAAAATACTTTGTTACTCATTGCAAAATACCATTTTGATAATTTTATTAAAATTAATTATGATAAAAGAATTCATTTAAAGATAATAATTGTAATATGTAGTAATATACCTTGGAGGTATGGCTGGAATAGCTGGAGTCGCCGCCACCCCCGGTCAAGGGTGGAGGAGGCAACATGGGCCGGCAAAGTCGCTGGGTGCGATGCATTTCCCTTAAGCCCTCCCCCCAAATACCCACAAAATCCAAGGAATGTCGGTGAACTGCCACTTTTTAGCCGATAAATAACATGTTGCAAGTAATTCATTCAAGATACACACTGGATAAGCACAAACACTCGCGAACAAGCGAAGAACACGAAGGGCCGATGATATCCTACAAGCAGTAAGAATGCAACTGACTGGTTTCCGAAGACTTCTCGGTCGGCGACGTCTTCCAAAGGAGAGGGAACAACTCGAGGAGAAAGAGAGGATCTCTTTCCCTTGGTCAAGTACACGCCTCCTTCATTCATACAACAAATTGTTTTGAAATCCCTTTGAGTTGTCGAATTTGAGGAACTTCACTCTAATTAACGTTTATCCAGATACAGAGATACAGATATGGGGAAAGTCAATCGGTCAATTCAGATCTGGAAAAGAAAACAATGCCAGGAACAGGTTTGAAGGTTTGTTGTTCCTATCGTTGACCGGAAGGTCTTAGGTTCGATGCTATGTTAATTACTATCAGCTAACCTACTTGCATGTTAAGCTAAGGAATTTCATCCACCTACTTAGTCTGCTGCATCAGGGACTTCTAGGATGTGCACAGACTGAGAATTGTAGCCAAGGGGTAAAGGGGTACAATCGCCCTATGACCGAGAGCAAAGCATTTTCTCCCTATGATGTCGTTTTTATGTTACTATTATCATAACTATCAATAATTTATTTAATTGAATTATAAAATAATATTCAAAATAAACTGAATGTAGGAGTCTAAAGCAGGGTCAAATTGCACCGCGGGCATCATTGACGACCTAAAAATTTCCAAGGGCCGCCGATAAATAAAAATAATTGCAATTTTTGAAGTGAAACTTCCTTAGTGACGTATCTGTTTGAATTTGTTAGTTCCAATAAATGTCAAATGACTCAATAGAGGGGAAAGTGGGAGATAAATTTAAAAACCCAATTTATCGATAGGAGAATTTACCACTGCTCGATGCCCCTAAAAACTTTTAGTAAATTGGATATTGGATTGTATCTAACTTTCCAGAAATTTGCCTCGTGATCCCGGCTTCTTTCCTTCTACTCTGTTCTTTTCACGATGGAGGGGCCATCCATCCCATTCAGGCCTTTAGGGGATGCACTTTCTGGTATATCTCCTTCTCACATCAATATCATAAAAAAAAAAAATAAGAGACAAGCCCTGATTTTAAATTAATAATTTAAATTTCCGAATTTTATAAAATTTTATTTGTCATGAACAATTAGTGGGTTATAAAATAATAATTAAAATTTCCTAATTTTATTAAAATTTTATTTGTCATAAACTATTAGTGGGGCTTCAAATTAAAGTTTCACTTCCCCCGTGAGCTTATGTGAATGAGGCTTACATATTTTTTCGATATTTGGCTTTACAACGGATTTCGTACTTATAATAGTGATTAATTTCAGTGCACTGAAACGGAGGCATGGCCAAGGGGGAGTGGGTTTAGAGGGTCAGAACCCCCCCTCCCCCAAGGGCAGGACTCATGGGATGAGTAACAGCAACTACAAACATATGTTTAATCAAGAATTATGTTAATTTTTAATTTCTCGAAGTACCTATTTGTTTTAATAAAAAAATTCTCACTAAATATTTTGCTTTGTGGATTCCCCCCCCCCCCCCCCCCCATGAAAATTTTCTGCCAACGCCACTACACTGAAAGTGTTTAATCAGTGTAAATGTGAAAAAAACAATACTATAACGAAATATGAAAAGAAAACACGGATTGAGCTAACAACACCATGTATTTTGTATGATGATAACTATAAAATAAAAATAGTTTTAACTATCAATATTATTATTAGTTAATTCACATAAACCAAACAATATTTCGAATCTTATTTTAAAATTACAAACAAATATGAATGGCTATTTCTTTTAGTGTGGTATTTGCATTTCTTTTCGCTTATTTAAATCTATTATATTTCTCTTGTTGAAATTTATTATTATTAAGGATTTAAGGATGTGAGTTTTTTTTTTAATTCAAAAAAAAAAATGATGGTGTTATTCTAAATGTTCACCTCACTCTGAATAATTTTTTTTTTCAATTTAAAATTAAATTTTTTTTTCGAAAATTCCAATATTCAAAAGGCCGATTTGCCTTACTAGAGAAAAAACAAAGTGAGAAGTTAAAAATTTATTTATTATTTATTTTTATCTCTTACTATTAGACATACTTTTATTTACGACCTCACGTATAGGGCGATGAGGGGCTCTCTCTTAAACTTTTACAGTTTTAATAAAAGATCTTATACAGCGCGTCATAACCAATGTTAATTGTATATAAAAATAAATAAATAAATAAATAATAATAATGTAGTCACTTAGGATTTATCATAAGTCACTTAATGACACCCTCTATGAAATCTTAGCCTGTACATATCTTTCATTTTTTATTTTTTGTTTATTTTTGTTCAGATTTATTTATTTATTATTAATTTGTTTATTTTTTCCTATTCATATTTTTCATTTTTGTTTTTATTGATTTGACATAATAGGTATAAAATTTTAACAAGCTACTACTGTAAATAGAGAGAACTGTAAATATTACCACCGTCTGAATAACCCAATTTTGTCATATATTTTATCTATTGTAAGAGGAGGGCCCCTCCTGCGCGGCCAAAATAAATATTATATAATAGGGCAGCATGGAAAAATTTTAATTGAAAAAATGCGCCGCGACTCGGAAAAGTTTGGGAACCCCTGATCTAAGATGTTAACCATATTATTCTTTGAAAATTTTAAAGACTTAAAATTTTCGAAAAAAACTTTTTTATTATTATTTATTATTTTTTGGTTGATCGTATCCATAATTTAATTAGTTTACAAGATCGCAAGAAATTGGATAAATAAATTAATCACAGAGGTTCATATTACATAAGAGGTACGTTTCGTCAGTTAATTTGCGACTTCTGAGTTGAGAAATAAGTCGCTGAAGAAGTCGCAAATAAAGTGACAAAACGTACCTCTTATTTACAATATAAAACTCTGGGATTAATTTATTTATCCAATTTCCTACGATCTTGTAAACTAAATTATTTATTATATTATTTTTCGCATAATTATTAGAAACACTATTTCTTTTAATGACATTTCAAATTCATTCTGAAATAACCGATACTTAAAAAAAGACCGGGACCAGCCAGCCCTGCCAGTCTAATGTACCATCCTTAAAGTTTTAACGGGGAAACCTTTTTATCAGAATTGCTACCTTAAAATTATGATTCACATTATTCATAATTTTAAAAATTGTTATAAAATCGAAGGCATTTAATGAAAAAAATAATAAATATTTGATAGCCCCATGTTAGTTCACTTTATCAACATTGTACTAATGCTCGCTTTTATAAATAGTACCTGGAGGCACCGAGCGATGCTCGGTAACCCCTGACCCCCCCCACCCCCCTCCCGAAACCATACACCTCGCCCCCAGCAATGCACCCCACTCCGCCCCACCCCACCCCAACCGCCCCTCCCACCCCGGACCCCACAACTGCACCCACCTCCTGCACCCCCCACATCCATCCCCATCCCCGACCCAGTTTTTGCATTTCTATCTTTCTAATGGTCCACATATTATGTGTATATTTGTTTACTCGTAGACCAATTTACCCACATTCGTTCATATTGATAAACATTATAAAAAATACATAAGAAAATAATAATAAAAAAATAATCGTATAGGATCTGAAATAAAAACATAAAATTAAAAAAATGTGTGCGTCTCGGGACGTGCGACAGAAGTGATAACTTTCACCAACCAAGTATTTTTTTAGGAAGACACTTGCAAGGATAATTGCCCGGAGAAAAGAGAATTGAATATTTAATTTTAATTAGAAGAGTGGGGGGGGGGCAAAGGAATAATTATAAATATATTTAATGTTTCTGGATTTAAAATTAATTGTTGTCTTTCTTTCAGCTTAATTCAATTATACATATTTCAAATTTGCCGCGCCGCAATTATCTAATAAATTCTATTTATTAAATACATAGCTATATATAATATATTCAATTATTTCCACACTTATAATAAAGTCTAATTCAAAAATATTCATTTTAGTAAAAGTAAAAAGCAAGGGTTTTTAAAATAGTTCTTTGGTCCAGTGGTAGAGTGCCTGCCTCAGATGCAAGAGGTCTCAGGTTCTAATACGACATCCGCCGAATCATTTTTTTTATTGAGATTTTCATCTATCAATAATTACTTTAATTAAGAAAAAATCAATTAAGATGAATTTTGATGAGGTCCAGACCTAGCCAGATCGTTTTTTCATCCTCAAAACTTGTTAATAGATTTTGTTTCATCAAAATCGGTAGAGCCGTTTTCAAAATAGAACCAAGATACAAATATATAAATAAATATATATATATAAATAAATATACAATTTTTGCTCGTTTAATAAGAGTAGATAAACGGTGATGGCCTTGAAAATAACTTGATAATTAAATAGAAATCGATCAAACTCATTCCCCAAATCGTTTATCTCTATGACTTCTAAAGGCTGGAATTTATTTCCCAGCTCCATCTTTCCCACGACAAACAGCATTTAGACTTTCAAGACACGTATCCGCAGGCAGGTTTGATTCCAGCCAAGTTCTTGAAATTTCTTTCTTTTCTTCTTCTAGTTTTCACGATGCAGGGCTCGATCCCGGATTACGCCTTCTTACATCTCTAATGTATAATAAAAAGATTAATCTCAATTAATTTTTTTCTTTATAAAATTACTTTAGATATAATTTTTGTTATTCAAATCCATAATAAGTTTTAAATATAGCAATTATTCAGAGGAAAAGGAACAGTTGAGAGTGTGCAGTGAGTTTGTGAAGTTACTCTCGCTACTCTAAATAAATATTGGTGTTGTATATTCATATCTTTATATGTATAACTTAATAGCAAAGCTAAATGAATTGACAAAGTGTTTAAAAAAATTGATCAAGATTCTGAAGAAGTTGTAATAAAACAGCGAAACGTCGCTATTGATCGTTTAATATAACACTTTGTATTATTATTTTATTTCCTCTGAAAAATTGATATATTTATTAGTTTAGATATTATAACAAATTAATTTGTTCATGCCATTTTGTTTTTCGGAATTTTGACTTTTGATTCGTAATCAGCGACCTCGAAAGCCTTACTATACCAAGTTTTAGTCAAATTGAAGAACTCCTTCATATTTTGGCCAGGTTTTCGGGATTTGGGACCACTGTGCATCGTGACGTTATTACTTTACCATACAGGGTATGGTCAAGTATTGTAATCGTGCATGAAAATAAGTGTTTTTTTTCGAAATATCTCAATAACGGCTCAAACTATTTTGATTAAAAAAATTGAGCGAAACCATGGCATTTCACTCTACAAAAAATCCCTATTAAGTGAACATGGAAAAAATTATATTTTTCGAGATAATAATTGTTTTGTCAAAATGTCTGTTACTTAGTCCGTCTGGTTGTCTGTTAGTTAGTCTGTGCGTTACCAAATTTTTGTGGACGAGCTAGATCAAAAACTAGTGTGAATATGGAAACCAAATTTCACACGTAGTTTTGGTCCATTGAGATTAAGAGCTGATTAGATTTTGGTGCATATCGACCCAAAATTAAGGGGGGAGGAGGGGTTAAAAATTAAAAATCTAGGCCGTTTTAGCAAACTCAACCAAATTTTGTATACATAATCAGTGGACCCCCAGAAGTCTAAAAATGCAAAAACTAACCTCCCAAAATGGGGGGGGGGTGTAGGGTCAAAAAATGAAAATCTTGGCCATTTACCAAACTCAACCAAATTTTGTATACATAATCAGTGGGACCCCAGAAGTATAAAAATGCAAAAACTAAACCCCCCTACATGATTATAAATAATTTTAGGGGCCAGGTTGTATGGTAAAGTCAAGTGGATGGCCACATCAAAACACGTCAGCTTATTTTCGTTTTGATATTTACTCCCATTATTTTACAGTTTGTCCAATCATTTGGGTCGATATGTACCAAAATCTAATCAGCTCTTAATCTCAATGCATCAAAACTACACGTGAATTTTGGTTTTAATATTCACCTTAGTTTTTGAGCTAGCTCGTCCACAAAAATTTGGTTACGCACAGACTAACTAACAGACTAACAGACATTTTGACAAAACAGTTATTATCTCGAAAACGAAAAATATAACTTTTTCGATATTCACTTATTAGGGCTTTTTGTAGACAGAAATGCCATGGTTTCGCCCATATTTTGTTTTTTTTAATCAAAATAGTTTTAGTCGTTTTTGAGATATTTCGAAAAAAAGAAGCAAAAAAACACTTTTTTCAAGCACGATTACAATACTAAGTAAAAATGAAGCTTATGGTATTTTTAAATATATACGTTTTAATTTTCTCTTAACATAATGGAACAATTGTAAGTGTATAGCCCCTCCATCACGAATTCAGGGCTACAGACACCGCGCACAGGTGTACTAGGAACTCTGTTATCGGCTTCTCCCACGATGCCTGGGTTCATTGACGCCTCTCGCTTTGTCCTTTTATTACTAGATTTTTTTACTCTTAATTCCCGCGATTTCACAATCGTCTTAAAGCTGTCTGCAAACAAACGCTCAGCCTGCTTTTTTCATGCCAAATAGTTTCACTTGTGTGTGGACAGGATTTAAAAATCTTCTCTCCACTTGACACTGATGACTTGATAATCATTCTTTCCTTTAATTATCAACGATTCGCAATCAGTTAAAAAAGCAGACAGAAGAACATAAAATAGTTAATATCAACAATTCACAGAAGAATTATTGTGTCGTTCTCATTTATTTGAAATAAGAACACTGGCTGGGTGGTCTACTATTAACTTAAAATAACAAGTGAGGTTTTCGAATATAGAAAAAATTTCATTTATTCAATTTTTATAGAAATTTTGCTTTAAGCTAAGTAAACCCCTAAGTCAATTTTTACTTTATCCAATGCAAAGCATGGGTAAAGTATTGTAATCGCTCTCGGGGCAAGCGTGGCTTCAAAGGGTCCTCAGGTAAAGACTACGGAACCCATGGACTCAATTAAAGTCACAAATCGTAGTATTCAATTAGGTTGAATTTTAGCACGTGACGGTTTTGCCAAAAATTACATGGGGTCTCGTCGAGAGGCCAAAAAGTGCGATTTTTTCATTTAGTGCGTGCGGATGGATGGATGTATGGATGTATGTATGGATGGATGTATGTTATCGTTTTTTTGGCCCACGATTTTTTCCACACCGTTGCACTGATTTAAATGAAATTGAAAACCTAGCATTCTTTTAACAAAATGAAGCGCTGATTAGTTTTTGGTACATATCGGCCCACAAACATTAGTACTTTATTTAAGTACTTTTTTAGTTTTTTCTAAATATCTTGAAAATGACTTAACCAATTTTGATGAAATTTAATATCCTAATTAAGTACCTTGGGGACCACAAAAAAGGTTAAATAAAATTTTTAGTAAAATTATATTTTAAAGTACTTTACTCTAGAGTAAGATAGTACTTTTTTAATTTTTTAAATTCTTTAAAATTTATTCATTTGAACGTTTTAATATAGCTCATTTAGCCTTGGTTAAATAAGAATGGATAGGCTTCTCTCTGTGAAATGCTAAAAATTTGGGAGGAATTTTTATAAGTAACCATAGCAACTGCGTTGTTTTCTTATCCGTTACCTTTGCTGAAGACATGGAGGAATCGACTTTAAACCAAAAATAGCGATTGATTCTCATCTAATACTTGAAGAATAACCATTCTATATTGGATTTTTGACGTTTCAGTTTTTATTGGTTTCCATTTCTGAAGATATAGAAGAATCGACTTAAAACCAAAAATAGCGATTGATTCTCATCTAATACTTACAATAATAACCGAAATGTCAAAAATCCAATGTAGAATGGTTATTCCTCGACTATTAAATGAGAATTATTTTTGAATTAATGTCAATATGAACTACAAATTGCAAGTGATATCTGATTAATAATAAAGGAACAAACATATTAATATTTCAAATGAATTTGGATAAAGTTTAGCAACGATCCGTTGCAGTTTATTTATTTATTTTATTTATTTACAAACCCTTACCAATTTTGGGTTTTGGGTTAACTTTACATAAGAATAGATCAGTACTCTGGAGGCACCGAGCGATGCTCGGTAACTTCTTCCTTCAGTTAAATACTTTATTTTAATATTATTTTTAATTTAAAATTCTGATAAAAAGGTCTATTTTTATTTTAGAGATAGGAATACACCTTCACAAGCTTCATTTTATTATGTTGTATAACCTGTTTAAAAAAACAAAAACCAAAACAGGAAATCCACGTATGGAAATAAATAGATTTTCGAAATATGTTTTTTATATATTTTTTGAAAATATATTAAAAATATAAAAATTTTGTGTTAAATTTATGTAAAGTTTATGTTTTCCATATATTCTTAAAATATAATTATTTTTATATCTCTCTAGTATAAATTTTTTAATGTTTGTAACTATGTTTCAACGATATATTCAGAATTCGATATAAATTTTATGTGTTTTAAATATGTTTTTAAAATAAAATTATTTTTATATCTCTCCAGTATAAATTTTTTAATGTTTTTAAATATATTTCAAAGATATATTCTGAATCGGTTATATAAATTTTGTTTTAAATGATATATTTTGAATAAGATATTTGAAAAATAAATATATGTATTTAATTTGGCTGAGGGGTCCCAAAATAAGAAAATGATAAATGATTTTTTATGAAATTTGATTCACAGAACAGCATATAGCATATGTTTTTTATGGTGGGGTCCAATTTGGCTGGAGGGTCCCATAAAAATGATGAAAATGATTTTTGATGAAATTTGATACAGATGGCCAATATTTTTTCTGGTGGGGTCAAATTTAGCTGAGGGGGTCCCAAAATAAAAAATGATTTTTTTAAGAAATTTGATTCACAGAACAACACAGCCTATATTTTTTATGGGGTCCAATTTGACCAAGAGGGGTCCAACAACAAAAAATTATAAAAAAATGATTTTTTATGAAATTTGATTCACAGAAAAAAACATAGCCTATATTTTTTATGGGGTCCAATTTGGCCAAGAGGGGTCCAACAACAAAAAATTATAAAAAAATGATTTATTATGAAATTTGATTCACAGAAAAAAACATATCCTATATTTTTTATGGGGTCCAATTTGACCAAGAGGGGTTCAACAACAAAAAATTTAAAAAAAATGATTTTTTATGAAATTTGATTCACAGAAAAAAACATAGCCTATATTTTTTGGGTGGGGTCCAAAAACAAAAAATGATTTTTGATGAAATTTGAAACAAATCACAACATACATATAGGCTATATTTTTTCTGGTGGGGTCCAAATTTGTATACAGATCGAACGCATCGTTGAATATAACATATATTATATATTATATTATATTATATTCAAATCCGTTCAGATAGGTTTCAGTAATGAAAATAAAATTAACAGTTATATTTCACTATTTTATTTATTTATTTATTTTATAATCAGTCTTTATTGCATAAATATAAGAGAGTAAAAAAGTATAATAAAAAATAAATAAACCCAGTTAAAACATCAAAATAAAAATAACCCCCTTTGCATCTTTGAAATGATTATAAGCTTTTTTGAGATTATCAACTAATATATATTTATTTTAGTTTATTAATATAACACACAACCAATATATACCATCGGAGTTTACATACATGAGCGTGGTGCAATATATGTTAATGTATATATTATAGTCTTCAATATATATCTATAATAATATTATATGACATAGATAATATAGATATGGTATGGGATAAATAAATAATAAAGATTTTTATTAATTAATTAATTAAATAATTTATTGATAAACGACCTTCACATCTTTTTTATACAAAATACTAAATTTTTAACAGTAGGGCATTTAAATTTTTTTTTTAGTTTATTAATGTTGTCAAGAGAGAGTGGCTCCATCCAAATTCGCGCCTCGAGTTAGGGTTTTTGGATGAGCCACTCTGTGTGTTGGCACCTCTGAATATCGAGGAGATGACATGGCATGTCTTTGAAAGAAGTTAGTTTTTTAAGTTGATAGATGAAACTTGTTAAATTATTGTTATAGAGTTTAGTCAAGTTATTGTTTGTATTTGGAAAAAATTTGTGATATATAGAAATAATCTCCAAGCTGTTAATAAATACAAATTGTTAAAAAGAATTTATTAACTCAATCATTTCCTTTGTTGACATTCGTGCTTGATTCAAATTCGAATCCCATACCTTAATCTAATATTAAAGTAATTCAATATTAGTGGCATCCCTTGTGGGGAAAATAATCTTATTTCGATATTTTAAATATTAAGATTATTTTTATTGAAAATGGATCCTGTCGAAAGGCAACGAATGGAAACCGAGTTGAGAAGCCTGAAGAGAGAGAGAGTGAATTTGCGAAGAGCGTTCACTAATATATATAACAAATTGAAGACATCCTTGGGAAATCAGAACACGCCTCGAGATCAACTCGTTGTGGAATTCGGACTAGCTGAAGAAAAGTCTCAAAGACTAACAGCGGTGGAAAACCAAGTAAGTGAGGTGTTGTATAAATTAACAGAAGACGAGGCAGAACTGGCTGCCGAATTTGACCTCACCGAAGACTATAGAGACAAATGGACAGAATTAGTCCATCTTTATAAAAGCAAGACAAATATTAGGCAAGGAGATGTGGCCAGTGTACAAACCAATAATTCAACAAATTCACAATTAAAACTCCCAAAAATAGAACTTTTCAAATTCGACGGCGAAATCAAGCATTGGATCAAATTCTGGGCAAGATTTAGGAAAATACATGAAGATCCGAATCTTGACGAAGAGGACAAATTCCAATATTTGATTTTGTCAACCAAAGAAAACACACCCGCCCGCGAACTTATAGATAGTTTCCCCCCATCCGCGAAAAATTATGAAAAGGCAGTGAAACAATTAAAAGCGAGATTTGGCCGAGATTCACTGCTGATTCAATTTTACATCCGCGAATTACTGAAATTGGTGTTGGACCAGGCGATGAACACAACAAGAATGCCTTTGAGAAGTCTTTACGATAAATTGGAGACTCCCAGAAGCTCACATTGGTTCAAAATAAAAAAATATATCCCCCAAGTTTCAGATCTCTATGACAATTTTAACTCTACCCGCAAAGTTATATAAGTTTCTCATATGCTATTTAAATGGTAAACTTACATCAATGTGCATTCAGCATAAGTTAAGATATCTAGTGATATAGAGAGTCTTAAAACTTGAGGATATTTTTTATTATTTACTTATTTCGAACCAATATGAGCCACTAGGACCATAAAAATATGAAAATTTCCTAAATAAGAACCACCACCCTAATATATATATATACCTGGTGAGTTTTTTATCTTGAGACAATCTTATAACTCAAAAACAGTGCATTATATGAAAAAAGTTTCAAATAAAAGTTTATTTATATCAAGGGGTAAACTAAACTACACTATTGTTTGTCGACCTAGAACCAGCTTTCAAGGGTATTTCGAGGTCAACTTCTGTTTTTTAAACAGTATAAAATGTATAAAAAAATAGTTTTAATAAAAGTTGTTCAGTTTTTTTGGTAGATTCAAAATATGTACAGAAACATATAGGTTTCTATTTAAAAAACAGAACTTGACCTCGAAATACTCTTGAAGGCTTGTTCTACGTCGACAAAAAATAGTGTAGTTTAGTTTTCCCCTTGATATAGAAAAACTTTTATTTGAAACTTTTTTTCATATAATGCACTGTTTTGCAGTTATAGGACTGTCTCAAGATAATATCTGTATATATATGCATATATATATATATATATTATAATTAAAAAAAATAACATGTTAATGAAAATTTATGATATTTTTCGCAGAGTACATCTATTTTAAAAGAGAAAAATCAAGAGGTGAATTTAAGCAAAAATCTGAATAAAAAAAAAACGCTAAACCTCAAGATAAAAACCCCGAAATAATTAACATGGTAATTTATTAAAATCGAAAATTTATCAAAAATATCGCTTACTTTAAAGTTTTTAATGTATTTTATATATAAAAATATATAATAATATTTTTATACATTTAGATATATATTTATTAGAATTTATTTTAAATTACTTTTTTTGTCTTCCATTTAAATTTTAAGGTAGGATATGAGGATGAGGACAAATCAGATCTCAATCTGTTTATAGCAGGTTCAGATACCATTGCCCCTGAAGTTAATGGAGAGTCTTCCATCGGGGAGATTTCGAAAAGTAAAAAACCATACATAATCTGAGTTAATTTTATTAATATTTTTAAATGTGCATGTGAAATAACTAATTCACTTGTTTACAGAATTAGATGTCATGCAAAAGTCTATTTCCGCTTTGTCGGAGACTATAGCATATATGTTTGATGCTATATCGAAAATTCAAAAAAAATTGGATGAATCGACAAGCAAAGACATATCACCTCCACCAAATAAAAGTGGCGGTTTTCACGTGGGACAGGTAAGTGAATAAAAACAATTAAACTTTATATAAAAAATAAAAGAACTTTAATACTATTATAATATACAGGTTGAAATTGGCATATCTGGAAGCGGTGTCAAAGTGGATGAACTGGAATGGATGTCCGCCATTTCCAGAAACAATGCCATAGGCATGGTAAAGGCCCTATTACCATGTCTGTTTAAGATTGATGTTCTCCTTGAGATCAATTACAAAGGAGGTGCCCCAAAAAACAAACTGGGGCAAAATATTTCGGCAAAAAAGCGCCTGGATCCGAAGATTCTTGATGCCTTGAAATGTGGGTATAAGACATCAATGTCTTATTTGATACTTATTCTTTTTTGTTTCCTCAAATTTAAAAGTTTTATTTTATTTTTTATCCCAATTTTAGATAGCGTCAACAAAATTTTCCCCGGGAAAATTACGGATGCTGAATTTGGGCAAGCTGTAAATTCTAAAATTACTTCGCTCAGATTCAGAGCGTCTGAGAAAAAAAAAAGAAAATTTGCCTCCCCCTGCTGAAGACATTCAGGATTCATTGTAAATCTATTTTAAATAAATCTATTGTAAATCTATTTTAAATAAATAAATCGGATTTGTGAAAACTTTTTGTTTTATTACACTACTGTGTAACAATATACCTCTCATTTACCCTTCCTTTTTAAATATCATTGTGTTTCACTTAAAACCTACACCCCTCTCTTTCCCTGAGTATAACCCAAATATATTAAGAAAATATAATATTCATTTAATAATTCTTCTAATATATAAATTATATAATTTAAAATATATTATTTTTATAAATTCAAAATACTTCTTTTTTATAAATTTAAAATACATTTTTTTTATAAATTCAAAATATGTTTTTTTTATAAATATAAAGTATATTCTTTTTATAATTTTAAAATATGTTTTTTTTATAAAAAAAAATATGTTCTTTTTATATCCCTAAAATATATAATGAATATATCTGAAAATATATCCAAAACGGCCAATTTTTATATATTTTTGTAATATATTTCGGACATGTCCCAAGAATATAAACAAAACACATTTCGAAAATCTATTTATTTCCATGCGGGATGTAAAGACTACGCAGAAACTGGAACTGGTCAAAATAAAGAAATTGGAAGTGGAATTCATCCAGAAGACTTGCGATTCACTATGGAATGTCACAGAATAGTGTCGAAAAATTATTAAATTATTAATTATTATTAAATTATTTATTTAATAATTAAATATTTGATCATTATTATTTGATAATTAAGTTGAATGATTGTTAAAAATAATTATTATAAATTTTATTTTGAGATCTAATTGATTTAATCATTTGTTTATTTGATATCGGATAAAAAAATAGTTCTTATGAAAGTTGTTCAGTTGTTTTGACGATTAAGGATCCGTAAAGAAATATATAGGTTTCCGTTTAAAAAACAGAAGTTCACCTTGAAATAACCTTGAAAGCTTGTTCTTGGTCCACAAACAATAGCGTAGTTTAGTTTCTCCCTCGATATAAACAAACTTTTATTTGCAATTTTTTTCATGTAATGCATTGTTTTTGAGTTATAAGACTGTCTCAAGATAAAAAACTCACCCGGTATAATAATCGACTTTAATTTCCTGAAGCTTTAATTAATTTCCTATCACTCTGAAATATTCTCCAAATATTCAGTGATTATTATTTTTAAGTGACATCAAATGATCTGAATATCAAGATGCGCATCTAATATAAACCTAATTATTTATTTATTATTTATAATATAATTCAGTAAGGTCCAAGGCCGCCTATGGAAATAGCTTTTGAAAATGCTAATTCAAATCCTGATGAAATGGACATCGTTGTGAATATAGAGTTTGTTGACTCCATCTTTTAACTATTCATGCATAAATAAGATTGGAACATCACAATCTTTGCTTATGTGTAAATGTGTGCACGATAATGAATGTTCTGGCTTCTTTCAATCATTAACAACAGACATTCTTGATGACTTGAACAAACCAAGCTACAGTTTTCAAGACTACAAATAGGATTCCTAACGAAAAGGGAAATTTTTATTTTCACTATTAAAAGAAAACTAACCCGAAAAATGTTCAAGACATCAACTTGACCTCCAGTCTCAACTAATATATTAATAAAGATTCGTATTTAAGATGTACATATTAATTTAAAATTTTATTCTGGGTGTTTTATTGAACCCAACGCATCCAACTTTGGCTGATACCTCCTCCTTCATCTAATCTATATAAATAAAAATGTACTGTTACGCTTAAGTGATACGTTCACCTCCGTGGTGTAATGGTCAGAATAACTGGCTGGCAACCCGGAGGTCTCGTGTTCGATTCCCGGCTATACCCAGACATTTTTTTCTGTAAGTATAGGGTCTGGTAATAAAAATTAAGTGGGAGATAAATTTAACATAATTTATCGCGCGGAGAATTTACCACTGCTCGAAGCCCCTAAAACCTTAGTAAATTGGATATTGAATTGTATCTAAGTTTCTGAGATTGGCTCGTGATCCCGGCTTCTTTTCCTTCTTCTCTGTTCTTTTCACTATGGAGGGGCCAGCCCATACAGGCCTTTAGGGGATCCACCTTCTGGTGTATCTCCTTCTCACATCAATATCATAAAAATAAAATAAATAAATAAAAATACGTTGAAGGATCTCCGAAAGTTCTTCACCGATTTCTTTGAAATTTTCACACAACATTCCATTCAAATACACGAGTGTTTTTATATATAGTGTTTTTATAGATATCACACCTGTGGCATGTAAAAAATATTTTTTCCGAGGAAACGACGCCAGCGCCTCTCTGAGGGTTAAAATCAAACAAACAAGATGGCCGATAATAGCTTTATGGAAATCTTTCAACTGTCAATATTATTTTTGGTTAAGGGAACAATTTTGACAAGTAATATATAATTCATTTACTGTTTTAATACCTAATCTATCATTATTTCCATTTTCAATTTATTTTCAAAACTATTATTATTTTTTTAAATATATTTAAATTTTTGATGGAGCAAGTGGTCGGGTCAGCTGGTATGGTCAGCTATTATCTATATAAATTTTAACCATAAAACGAGCCGCCAGGGCTAAGTGACGCCGGGCCGAAATCCCGGGCGTCAGCTAGTACATGTATAAATTTAATCGACGATTCATAGGGATGTAGACAAATTAAATTTTTAAAAATAAAAATTAATCAGTGTTGAACATTTCGTCCACTTATTCCTATTTCATCAGCAAAACTTATACTATGTTATTGTTATAATGTCATGAATGAATCATTTATTAAATTAAAATTCGTTATTTGCATAGAGAGGAAACATTAATTAGTAAATTTTTAAGTATTATAATACTTTTTTTCACTCTTTCTTTTACTTTGTTAAGTTCTTTCAATGAACTCTCTCATTTAAATAAAGTATTTTGATAAAGTAAATAAAAATAAATATGGCTTTTTATTATAAAGTACCTGGGGGCACCGAGCGATGCTCGGTAACTTCTTCCTTCAGTTAAAAGCTTTATTTTAATATTATTTTTAATTTATAATTCTGATAAAAATGTCGATTTTTATTTGAGAGCCGTTTTCAAATTAAAAAAAAATACAAAAATATATAATATTCGACCACTGTACCCCCCCCCCCCCCCCACACCTCCACCCCGCTCGACCCCACCCCCGATACTTCGACCTACCCCCGGATCCCCCACCACTGCACCCCACCTCCTGCACCTGTTTTGATTCAACCATATGATTCATTTTTATTCATCCAATTGTTAATAAATAAAACCTATCAAAATGTGTTGTTTTTTCAGAAAATTGAGACCTGCTTATGCGAAATATATTTTTAAATAAATTCTTGATTATTTTTTATTCTATTAAATAAATAAAATTCTTTATAAAAACAATTATAAAACGTTTATTAATATTTCTAACGTTTATGGAGAACAAAATATGTTAAAATCCACAATCATAATACTTCTTCAAGGCCTTTTAGAACAATGAATTAAGGCAACCCATTGTCTGCCTGCGCACAAAAGGAAAAGAGTAACCTTTTTTAAAACCATAAGAATGGGATTTGTCTACCTGAGAATAATTAATTTGATTACGAAAAACCCCATCAAAAGCAGTTGTGTTGAAGATGAGACCGTGACAGATCGAATTGTCAACCCAAAAACCCCTAACCCGTGAATTTCATCAAAATCGGTAGAGTCGTTTTCAAAATAGAACCAAGATACAAATATACAAACAAATATATATACAAATAAATATACAAGTTTTGCTCGTTTAATAAGAGTAGATATAACAGAGATCAATGGAAAAACATGAATCCACTTTCTTGTCTCCTTTATCAAAATTGTAGTTAAGTCAATATCTTTTTCACATAAATAATAATTTTCAAACGGCAGCCGTATGAAATTTGGAACAGATATATGAAAAGGCCAAATATTCTCTAGTATTTTTTTTTTTTTTAATCAGTCCATTTTGGGATGTTCCTTAGATTGAAAATTCCATCATTTATATTTATTTTGAATCCATTCTCCAATCAAATTTCAATCAAAATCGATTCAACTTTTAATCTCATTATAAAACAACTAATAGTGAAATTTCGTTTTAATTTTCTTATTGGTTTTTGAGATAGAGCACTCACAAATTTGGTTATGAATTCACGAATAAACAAATTATTTTGACTCAATATAAAAATTTCCCTTAAAAAAATCATTTTTTTTTTTTTTTAATGTTTTTTTAACAAGATATATTTGTAGTCCTTTTACCGTTTTAATTATTCTCAATTTGCTTATTGCAAGAGGCTCAAACGTTTTAGAGATACATATTGAGAAAAAAAATGTTTCGAAATTCCTTAATGAATTAAAAAGAGCAAAGGCTAGATTTAGCCATAAGAGGTTGTCCTCTGCAAAAATCTGAATTTTGAGTAAATTATAATATTTTGCTTATTCCATAATATAGAGAGTACCTGAAAATCCACAATCATAATACTTCTTCAAGGCCTTTTAGAACAATGAATTAAGGCAACCCATTGTCTGCCTGGGCACAAAAGGAAAAGAGTAACCTTTTTTAAAACCCTAAGAATGGGATTTGTCTACCTGAGAATAATTAATTTGATTACGAAAAACCCCATCAAAAGCAGTTGTGTCGAAGATGAGACCGTGACAGATCGAATTGTCAACCCCGAAACCCCTAACTCGTGAATTTCATCAAAATCGGTAGAGTCGTTTTTAAAATATAACCAAGATACAAATATATAAATATACAATTTTTGCTCGTTTAATAAGAGTAGATTTCTTTGATGTCTTCTAGTGTTAAATCATCCCCAAATAACTCATCATGTTTATAATATTTAAAGAAAAAAACAACATTATCTATACACTTTCCAAAATAAATCTGAATGTTTTTCACTCGTTCAGATCTGAGAAGAATATTAATGAAAGAAAAGTTTTCTTTAAATCGCATCATTTATAGTGTTTTCTGTCCAGAATATAAATAAGATAATAATCAAGATAACATTTGAGTAAGTTTACGGAATTCATTCTGATGTAACGACAAGAATACGGATTAGAATTTAAGATCAAGAATTGAAAGAGAGAAGAAATTATTCTGCTTGGCTTCAGTGTGGAATTTAAGGGAGGACAGAATGGTATTTTCAGATCCAAGAGCCTAGATGTTATATACCTAGATTATATTTTTTATTTTGTATTTTATCAGCTTATATGATTTTCAGAATTTTTTTAATACCATAAAAAATAGACGTCCCAAAAAAGATTCAGTAAACAGATTCGAACCCCGTTGTTCTAGCCCCGATGCTTTGCCAATGAATAATTAACTTTTTTTTAGTGAATCTTATAATATTATTTTTAAAACATACCCCTATTTTATTATTATTTTTTTTGTTGCGTTTGGACCCTTGGGATCACGCAAAGCTTGTTGTTTCTTGCAAGGCCAGGATCTTGATTTTTTTGTTTTATCGAGTTCCATGGTCAGGCTATGTAATTTTCCTGGCCGGATGAGTGTGTTGATGTTAAAGGTGCCCAGGTATGTATGGATTTTTGGCGTTATTCTTCCATTGTTTCTTCCTTGATTTGGTGATGGTCTGGGTCTCCCAGAATCCGAATGCCCGGTTGCCACTCGAGGGTGGGTGGATTGGTTACCTCCTGGGGTAATTTTGTTTTGCCTCTCACGATTCATGGTTGCTTGTTACGAAATTTTGTCCTGCGCATGTGCGAGGTTTTGTAGAACCAGAGATTGTCCGTTTCTGGAGCCGAGTGGCCGATTTTTTTTAATAAATAAATTCACTTTGCTTCTTGCTGGGATCGAACTGATGAGTCTAGGTTGATGTTCTCCTAATCGGATTAGAAATGTTGGTGGTCTAACCGACTGCGCTACCGGCCCCTCATTATTTTTCTTTAATTTTAAATATTTTTTTTTATTATTATTTTATGTAAGTGTTATTTAAATTAAAACAATTTTATTTCAAAATGGACTAAAAATAAGAAAATAAATTTTCCTTGAATACCTACTATAGCTATTCGCTTACTTATATGATTAAAAATGAAAAGTCTCTGCACTATATTAATTTTTAGAAAGTATTAACTCTAGTAAAGTTATATTGAAAAATTTTATATTTTTCAAAATTCAAAAACACTCACTAGCTTTCACTATTTAATGTAAAACTGGCTGCAACGCCCACCTCTGGCGGGCCCCTTGTTAGTCAAGGGGATTTGCCCCTGGACCCCCTCCCTGCCTCTGGCCATTCTCCTCCCAACGACCCGATCATTCCCTTTGAACCCTTTCCCCATTTTAAATAGTTTATTTGATACATTTCTAGTTGTCTAGGGCAGTGGCGATTTGAGAAATATGTTCATGCCCCCCCGTCAAAAAAAAATATTACCTTTTTGTAGACGATATTTGAGAAATTTTCTTCAATTTTCAATGACGACTTTTTTTTACATAATATTATTTTGTAACAATTAAGATAAGCAAAGGTACTTTTCGATCTAAGGAAAATTTAATGAAAAAGAGCGTGTTTTTAATATTTTTATTTTTAATAGCATTGAATAAATCAAAATATATTTTTCAACTTATAATAATAAGTAAAATATTTGATTAACAACTCTGAGCAATTTTGGGTCCCATAGGTTAAGAACCACTGGTCTAGGGGCCCACAGATTATGTATATAAAATTCGGTTGAGTTTGGCCCAAAGGCCTAGAATTTTAATTTTTGACTCTCCTCCCCCTCGCCCTACTTGGGTGGTTAGTTTTTGAGACCCACAGATTATGTATACAAATTTTAGTTAAGTTTGCTTCAAAGACCTAGAATTCTCATTTTTTGAGGCCTTTCTTTCGTTCGGACCTCTAATAATAGTGAACCAGTGAGTCCATGGATGCTGTGGATGCTGCGCATCCCTAAAATTTCAAAACGCCAAGATTATTTTCATACAATGTCATAACAAATTTAATGTTAAATTAAAAAAAAATTCTCCGGTTATCGATGAATTTTACAAATAAATTGACACGTTCTGATGTGGCCATTCACTTGACTTTATCATACACTTCTGGTTGAGTTTGGTAGAAGGTTTTAATTTTTTGACCCTACACCCCCCTCCCATTTTGGGGGGTTAGTTTTTGCATTTTTAGTCTTCTGGTAGCCCACTGAATAAGTATATAAAATTTAGTTGAGTTTGGTCCAAGGGGCTAGATTTTTATTTGTTTTTGCTTTTTTAGTGTTCTGGACAAAACAGTTATAATATAATTTTTTTGATGTTCACTTATTAGGGCTTTTTTGTAGACCGAAATGCCATGGTTTTTCCCAATTTTTTTAATCAAAATAGTTTCAGCCATTTTTTAGATATTTCGAACAAAAAGCTAAAAACCACTTTTTTCATGCTCGATTTGACAATACTTGACCATACCCTCTATGGTAAAGGAGCGAAAAATAAAATAACATTTTAAAAATTGAAGGGTTCTTTTTTGGACAGCGTCCTCTGGTTGAAATGTTACAGCCCGCCACTGTAGTGAACACAAATCCGCAGACAGACAGACGAAAGAAATCCTAACATTCTATATATAACTGTACGAGCTGATCCAGGCGTGCCTTCGGCACGCCCTCTGCATCTCGGCCCTCCGGGCAGGTGGCCATGCCGGGCGGCGTCTCGGCATGTAATTATTAGGTCTGTAATATATATTTTATTTTTATTTTTTATTTTATTTATATTTAAATGTATTTTTGAAACATATATATTTCAATATTTACAAATCTTAATACTAAATTTATAATATTTCCAAATATTTCTAAATAGAAATGTTCAACTGTCCCTCTTAAGATATATTCTAACTTGGTTCTTAAATTGAATCAGACTTGATGCATTTCTTACTTCAGCTGGTAAAGAATTAAATTCCTCAAGTCCTCTAAAATATAATGAATTTCTTGTGCTCTCTTTCCTCGCCCTCTCAATAAATATATTGTCTCTAATTCGCGTCCCATGGTCATGGATCTCATTGACCAATGTGAAATTCAAATAGGCTGGCAGCTGGCTATGATATAATTTATATACAAAACACATTGTCTGTAAAAATAAGAATTGCTTCACATTCATAAGTCCTAAGCATTCCAGCATACTACTTATTGATGTATATCTGTCACATTTTAATATAAATCTCATGCATCTATTTTGTAAGAGTTGCAACTTATCAATATTCTCCTGAGTGCCAGAATATAATATTGTAGGACAGTAAGAGAAACTAGGACTAATTATAGTTCTATACACCTTAATTCTAGTGTTCATATTCAAATTATTACAAGCTCTACCAAAGTATTGCACTTTTCTGTTTACATTCTTCAAGAGCTCACTATGATGACTCTTAAAGTTCAACTTCGAGTCAACCACTACTCCGAGGTATTTAAATGAATCCACATATTCCAAATTTACACCATTCAGATAGATTGGACTTAACCCTTCTCCACCCACCCCCAATTGCATTACTTTAGATTTCGTACAATTTATAAACAGTTTATTCATATTTAGCCAGTCTTCCAACTTCCTAAGGGTTCCATTCATTTTCTGACAAGCCCTCTCAACATCACAATCCTCCACTGATATTAGTGTATCATCGGCAAACAGATTTATAAATACATCATCATTAATACAGTTACAAATGTCATTGATATATAATACAAACAACAAAGGCCCAAGAATACTTCCCTGGGGGACACCAACACTATCAGTTTGAGGATCGGAAATCACATTATTAATTTTTGTAATATTTTCCCCTCTTTCGCCCCCACGCACTCATTTTGGCTATTGATTTTTACAGTATACATTTTATATAGTCTTAAAAAGTAACATTACAAAATTTTATCTATATCGGAGAGAGTATTAATTTTTTGTTCCCACTCACATTTTGGGAGGTTGAAATTATTTTTTAGATATTTCCAACTATTTAGATATTTACAAATACATAACTCTCAGTTTTCTAAAGAGTAAATGTACAAAAAAGTTAAAAAAAATTCTATATTCCCCCCCCCCCCTTTCGCCCCTATACAGTAAATTTTGATAGTTGATTTTTACAGGAATAGTTTCTTAAAGTAATAAAGAATAACTCTACAAAATTTGATCAAGATAGGAGAGAGTTTTAATTTTTGCCCCCACTCACATTTTGGATAGTTGGGAGTCGAATTTCAAAAAATCCTGAAATTACTTTTTAGATATTTCTATTTAGAATTTTATTTAGTAAAAATCAAGTAGATATCTTATCGTTCTTAATTGAAAATGCATAATTAGTGTAAACACATTGCAAAGATATTTTGCCCTTTTTGACCCTTTTAGGGGTCGAATTTCAAAAAATCCTGAAATTAGTTTTTAGATATTTTAATTTAGTATTTTTATAAGTAAAAAGCAAGTAGATATTTTATCGTCCTTAAGAGATATCGCATATTCAGTGAAAACACACTTTGCCCCCTTTGACCCCCTTAGGGGTCGAATTTCGAAAAATCCTTTCTTAGTGAGCCCCTATGTCATAGATGTAATATCCTCTCCAAATTTCATGTTTCTATGTCCAGTGGTTCTGGCTGTTTTGATGATGAGTGAGTGAGTGAGTGTATCGGGCAAAGAATTTTATATATATAGATAAAATATTTTCTTCATTTTATAAAATTTCTAATTAAAATTAAGCAAAATTTCCAACTATTAAATTTTTGACAAATTATAATGAAAAAAATATAATACTAAATATATTGTCATGATATCAATCAATTGCAAGTATGTCAAAGAGAACAATCTTTGTTTTGTTAGAATCTATAAGACAAATAGAGATTTTTTTCTCTGTTCTGACCAAGACGACCCACTTTTCACGGATAATATTACTGTCTACAAATAATTGCGAAACATCTGCTCATCGATCATCTTCCAAGAAAGGGACATTGATGTGAGAAAGACAATCAAACGCAAATTATTTTTGTTTATTCTGCTTATTCTTTGGTTTCTTTTCTAATTCACATGTTTTAAAGTGCATTTAACACATTATCTTTATCTCTTTTCCGATCACCGTAGTATTAACTTTTTTTACGCCCATAGGAATTCATAATAGACCTAGAACAAGATAATACTACGGGGACTATTTAATTTATTTTATTTTAATCATCTATAAAGGTCAGTATATCGTCGCCTTAAAGTGTAAACCTGATAAATCCATTTTTACTTTATCCAATGCAAAGCATGGGTAAAGTATTGTAATCGCTCTCGGGGCAAGCGTGGCTTCAAAGCGTCCTCAGGTAAAGACTACGGAACCCATGGACTCAATTAAAGTCACAAATTGTAGTATTCAATTAGGTTGAATATTAGCACGTGACGGTTTTGCCAAAAATTACATGGGGTCTCGTCGAGAGGCCAAAAAGTGCGATTTTTTCATTTAGTGCGTGCGGATGGATGTATGTATGGATGGATGGATGTATGGATGGATGTATGGATGGATGGATGTATGGATGTATGTATGTATGTTATCGCTTTTTTGGCCCACGATTTTTTCCAATAATCATTCTATAGTGGATTTTTGACGTTTCGGTTTTTATTGGTAACCATTGCTGAAGACATAGAGGAATCGACTTAAAATCAAAAATAGCGATTGATTCTCATCTAATACTTGAGGAATAACAATTCGACATTAGGTTTTTGACGTTTCGATTATTATTGGTAACCATTGCTGAAGACATGGAGGAATCGACTTAAAATCAAAAATAACGATCGATTCTTATCTAATACTAGAGGAATAACCTTATTGCATTCCATTTTTGATGTTTTGACTATTAATGGAAACCTCTACTGAAAATGTAGAAGAATCGACTTAAAATCAAAAAGACTAAATTCTTTTTTGGCAAACAACTCAAGCTTGAGTTGTTTGCCATAAAAGAATTTAGTCTTTTTGATTTTAAGTCGATTCTTCTACATTTTCAGTAGAGGTTTCCATTAATAGTCAAAACATCAAAAATGGAATGCAATAAGGTTATTCCTCTAGTATTAGATAAGAATCGATCGTTATTTTTGATTTTAAGTCGTTTCCTCCATGTCTTCAGCAATGGTTACCAATAATAATCGAAACGTCAAAAACCTAATGTAGAATTGTTATTCCTCAAGTATTAGATGAGAATCGATGGCTATTTTCGATTTTTAAGTCGATTCCTCTATGTCTTCAGCAATGGTTACCAATAAAACCGAAACGTCAAAAATCCAATGTAGAATGGTTATTCCTCGACTCTTAAATGAGAATTATTTTTGAATTAATTTCAATATGAACTACAAATTGCAAGTGATATCTGATTAATAATAAAGGAACAAACATATTAATATTTCAAATGAATTTGGATAAAGTTTAGCAACGATCCGTTGCAGTTTATTTATTATATATGACATATTAATACCGTTCGAAAGAAAAAGAGATGCAACATCGTCCAAGTAAAACTGCTACTTAAAATTACGGTCGTAAGTTGTAGAAAAAATGTGAAAAATAGTTTCTTTCCTAAACAACAATATTAAATTTTATTAGTAATGAAGCTGTTGAAGCTTTTATTTTTGTGATTAATTTGATTAACATTTGAATTTTTATTTAAATCAAACATAATTAATTATAATTATTTATTGAACGCCAACAAATAATACAATAATCGGAGTGGGTGCTCATACTTGAGAACGATCGCAGAATAAGCCGATCGAAACGTCGTAGTTATATTGTATTATTTGTTCGTGTTCTATAAATAATTATAATTAATTATGTGTGATTTAAATAAAAATTCAAATTTTAATATTAAATTTTGTTTCTTTTTTCTCTGCCCTGTAAAATTTCATTGTAGTGAGTTACCGGGTTTACACTCTAAGGGCCGGTTGTATGTCGCAAAGTAAATGCTTTTTACAAGTGATAAAGGGTAGATGGTAAATGGAGGATTGGGATGGCCAATCAGATGACAGGCACTGAAAGTTAATTTTAATTGGTCATTGTGTTTGGAAACATCTGAAACGGGAAGAAAAATAATTTTCAACTCTCATTTAATTTCTCCTCCTTTAGGCTGGGGCTAAAAATTGGTCCACAATATTCCCTGCTTGTCATAGAAGACGACTAAAAGGGGTTGGAGAAGAAACTACCTGGCCCACTCAGTAAAAACTCTCCAAAACGGAACAAGTAGCAGACTAAAGACCACTGGAGCCTGTAGGGCCAAGCAACAAAGATATAAAATAAACTGCAAAGGATCGTTGCTAAACTTTATCCAAAGTCATTTGAAATATTAATATGTTTATTCCTTTATTATTAATCAGATATCACTTGCAATTTGCAGTTCATGTTGACATTAATTCAAAAATAATGATCGATTCTCATTTAATACTCGAGGAATAACCATTCTACATTGGATTTTTGACGTTTCGGTTATTATTGGTAACCATGCTGAAGACATGGAGGAATCGGCTTAAAATAAAAAATAACGATCTATTATCTAATTTTTATCTAATACTAGAGGAATAACCTTATTGCATTCCATTTTTGATGTTTTGACTATTAATGGCAACCTCTAATGAAAACGTGGAAGATTTAAAATCAAAAAGACTAAATTATTTTTTGATAAACAACTCAAGCTTGAATTATAAATTATAAATTGTTATAAATTTTTAGCTTTCTAGCTTTAGAATTTCCTAATAAAAAATCCATAATTTTTGAAAATTGTTTTCCATATTATGAAAAGACATAAACAAACAAACAGGTGTTTTACCAAATAGATTTTGAATAGTTTGTAATATTTAAATTTATAATTGAAAAGTAATTGAAGCCAGTCCAAGGATAGTGAGGAAAAAAATTACCACATTTCCAAATAAGATGTATTTATTGGACTGTCATTCTTTTTTTCCTCTCCTTTAAAACCAACGTTTCGGAAGATTATTCCCTCCTTCTTCAGGGTTTCAAAGGGTCAATGAAGTAAACAAACAAGATGCTTTCCCTCTTCTTTCATCTAGCAGTGTTTGAAATTTGTCTCTTCTTAACAGAAGCATTAAATTTGAAATCCCCCCCCCCCCCCTTAATTAATTTATTTTATTTTTTTCAGTATCCTTGGGCTGCCTTCGATTACTTTGCAATTAAAAATTCTACCAAACCGTCACTCTTTAAAGAGAAAATTTCTTCAAATATATTTAAATTAATTATTATTTAACATCCATTTCCCCACAATCTGCCAAATAATCGATACTCAAATTCAAAAAATCAAAAGAAAAAATTTTTAATGAAACCACAGTTTTTTCATTTCTCCATGTTGAGTGTGAGGTATCTGATGTCTTTTAATCTTCTCCTCTGAAATTTGCCCCTGAGGGTTTATTTATAACGTATCATAACATAATATGGAAATTAGCTCGAACATGTTACGACTTGTTACAATTTAGTATCTAGTACAACAGAATGAATGAGTAGCAGATAATTTTTTAGCATTTATGTATTAAAGTAAATATACTTCCTTTAATAAACTGCCTTTGACAGGAAATTTGTAAAGTAATTAACTAATATACGACATTTCATCATAAATATTTTTACTATCACCGTATACAAGTATTGTAATCGTGCATGAAATAAGTGGTTTCTTTCCTTCTTTTTTTTTTAAATATCTCAAAAACGGCTGAATCTATTTTGATTAAAAAAATTGAGCGAAACCATGGCATTTTGCTCTATAAAAAAGCCCTAATAAGTGAACATCGAAAAAATTATATTTTTTGAGATAATAATTGTTTTGTCAAAATGTCTGTTAGTTAGTCTATGCGTTACCAAATTTTTGTGGACGAGCTAGCTCAAAAACTAGTGTCAATATCGAAACCAAATTTCACACGTAGTTTTGGTCCATTGAGATTAAGAGCTGATTAGATTATGGTGCATATCGACCCAAAATTGGAGGGGGGGGGGTTAAAAATTAAAAATCTAGGCTCTTGTACCAAACTCAACCAAATTTTGTATACATAATCAGTGGAACCCCAGAAGGTTAAAAATGCAAAAACTAACCGCACAAAAGGGGGGGTTTAGGGTAAAATAATGAAAATCTTGGCCATTTACCAAACTCAACCAAATTTTGTATACATAATCAATCAGTGGGACACCAGAAGTATAAAAATGCAAAAACTAACCCCCCCTTACATGATTATAAATAATTTTAGGGACCAGGTTGTATGGTAAAGTCAAGTGGATGGCCACATCAGAACACGTCATCTTATTTTTTATAATCAGGAACGAGGCTTTTGAATCACAGTAGGAAGATCGAATCCTTATAGAATGATGGTTATTTTTCTTTTTTCAATAAAATTTTTTTATCAGGGTTTATAATTTTATTTTATTTGAAACAAGAGACGTTTCGGCATTAACTCAATGCCATCTTCAGTCTATAAAAACATTTAACAATATATCACATTACATTTTCACAATTGATATATCACAATTAATTATCAATTAATTGTGATATATTAATTGTGAAATTTAATGTGATATATTGTTAAATGTTTTTATAGACTGAAGATGGCATTGAGTTAATGCCGAAACGTTTTTTGTTTCAAATAAAATAAAATTATAAACACTGATAAAAAAATTTTTATTGAAAAAAAGAAAAATAACCATCATTCTATAAGGATTCGATCTTCCTACTGTGATTCAAAAGCCTCGTTCCTGATTATAAAAAATATTATAAGAATCAAATAATTACTATTCCTGAACGTCATCTTATTTTTTCATTAGCTGTAGTGAAAAATTTAATTGTAATCAAAATGCATTGGCTAATAGAAATTCGCCCATTGTTGGAGACCGCCTTTTTGTTTTGCCATTTTTCTGTTTTAAATGAGGGCAAATTGTTCAATTCGAAGTGACTTTTAACGTCCTCTTGATGAAATGGGCATTTGAGGCCTGAGGTCAGAGGTCTGCATCTGTGCACAGCTCAGCTCCGTTGACGTGATTGGCCAGAGGGCTCGAGATGCATATCGCTGTTCATACAACCAACAACAAAATAAAAAATCATTTATTAAAGTTGTTTATGTATGTCAGCTGTATTTATAATTTAAATCGAAGTCAGTGCCATCATTTCTACCTCTATTAAACTTCCAACGGTCCAATTGCGCTCCTGGGCTAGAGATTCGGTATCCACACACTTTGCAAATTTTAATTTGGTAATTACAGAGTTGAAAGTTGTTATTAATTATACCTGATTAAAAAATAAATATGTACTCTTACAAAAACTTGAACGTAATCCCCTCCGGATATTTACAAATAAAAATTTTCATCAAGATGAACGAAAAACAATTCATTTCAAGTGAAAAAATTAATTAATTAATCGTTAAGTATCTTGTAATAGAAGGGAAATTTAATAATTAATTGAACTTGATAAAGAAACGTGAGTGGAATAAAATAGGCGAAAAAAAGTTTTATTGATAGAGGAAACTTGGCGATTTTTTGTTAAATATATGTTGTTGTTGTTGTTGATTTAATTAAATTTAAAATATTGAATAGCATTTTTACTCTTTTATAGAACAGATATGTTAATAGATAAAAGTGATTAAGGAAAGCCGAATCTGGCATTATTTATTCTGCAATTATTATAATCTATTATAATAAGAATTCATTTATATTGTCGTTCTCTAATAAAAACTTCATTTAACAGGATTTTATTTCACTTGGTTGTCTGTGTCTATCATCTGTTTTGTTCTGTGGATAGATCTTGTAATCGAATATATCAAATTAACTTTATCAAGCTGATTTTCTTAAAATTTTGTCCAGATACCTACTATTTGGATACAAAAGATGAAGCAAACTTTAAATTTCTAAAGAAATCACTAGATAATGACATTTAATGATGAAAATTAAATCTTATATTATGTTAATCGCGATTGGGGGGTCGGTAGCGCAATCGGTTAAATCACCAACTTTTCTAATCCGATTAGGAGAACATCAACCTAGACTTCATCAGTTTGATCCCAGCAAGAAGTAAAGTGAATTTATTTGAAAATAATAAAAAACCGGCCCCTCGGCTCCAGAAGCTGACAATCTCTGGTTCTACAAAACCTCGCGCATGTGCAGGACAAAATTTCTTAACAAGCAACCATGAATCGTGAGAGGCAAAAACAAGATTACCCCAGGTGGTAACCAATCCACCCACCCTCGAGTGGCAACAGGGCATTCAGATTCTGGGGGACCCGGACCATCACGAAGTCAAGGAAGAAACAATGGAAGAATAACGCCAAAAATCCATACATACCTGGCCACCTTTAACATCAACACACTCATCCGGCCAGGAAAAACTACATAGCCTGACCATGGAACTCGATAACACGTTCCGGAAAAAGATAGAGGCGTGGAAGGTCCAACCAGAAAGAAACATCAAGCTTTGTGTGATCCCAAGGGTCCAAACGCAACAAATAATAATAATAATCATTAATGGCGATTGGTCCACCTCACAAGGTAGTCAATTGGGCCGGATTTATATTTTCGGCACTCCAAAGGGTGAACATACTCTTTTGACATAAAATAAAAAGTAAACGATCCTCGTTTGTTATTTTTTTAGTCTTATTCATATTTGAGATGACAATATAATATTTCATAAATTCTCCAGAAATAATAGAGAAAAATAACAATAATAAAATGTGTGAACCTCATCCACATAAGCTCACGGGAGAAGAGATGTTTTGAAATAATTTAAATTTCTTAATTTTAATAAAATTTATTTGTCATGATGTCATGAAATATTAGTGGGTCTTAAAATAATAATTTAAATTTCATACTTTTAATAAATTTTATTTGTCATTAAATATTAGTAGTTTTAGGTTAAAAATAAAATGAGAGAGTCTTCTGTTTTTTAAATAAAATAATTTTTAATTATTTATTTAAAAAATAATTTTTAAGAAAAAATAAAAACTGACTTCAAAAATTAAATGCAACAAATAAAATACACTAAAAGGTATAAAATAATTATTATCTTATTTAGTTACAACTAAACGACGAAATATTATCATGAAATTACTTTTGAAGTCGGTGCCAAACATATACCTTTTATGAATCGCACTCGACGGATCTTTCTTAGTACGTTTGGAGGGTATGCTCGCTTATAGGTATAGTTTGTTTGGTACCGACATCAAAAAGTAATTTCATGTTAATATTTCGTCGTTTAGTTGTAACTAAATAAGATAATAATTATTTTATACCGTTTAGTGTATTTTATTTGTTGCATTTAATTTTTTGAAGTCGGTTTTTATTTTTTTCTTAAAAATTATTTTTATTTTTCTCTTTTTAGTGATGTTATTAATAGTGATCCTACCATCAGAACTTGACCAAATTAATATGGAACCATCCCTAAGATACCCCCTTTCCAATAAAAAAAGAATCATCGAAATCGGTTCATAAACAAAGAGGTTGGGTCTAAACAAACCTAATAAAAAAGGTCTAATACCTATGAAAAAAACGAAAAAAATGGGACCAATCGGAAGCTAGACTGGACCCAATGCAAAAAAAATTTCAAAATCGGTTGACAATTGGCGGAGATATGAGGTAAAATAGGCACAAAAAAAAATTCAGTCGAATAGAGAACCTCCTCCTTTTTTGAAGTCGGTTAAAAAACACAAGACTCTCTCATTTTATTTTTAACCTAAAATAAAAACAATTCTGTTACCATCGATAGTGAAATCTTTTATTCAACTAATAAATATTAGTAGGTTTTACAAAAATTGTTTCCCCTCTATTGAGCCATTTCCTCTTTATTGTAACAAAATAAAAAAAATATCAAACAGACACGTCGCTAAAGAAGTTTCACTTCAATAATTTAATAGAGAAAAATATAATTTAAACTTTAAAAATTTAATACACGCATTAGCGAGAAATCTCACGGCTTACAATATATTATTTAAATTGAAGAGTATTTTCTGGATCTAATTCTTTTCCCAATTACCCTATCAACGTCATAAGTAAATTCCAAAGAAATAAAACGTTTACAATAAAAATATAATAATAAGAACATTTCTTTATATAAAATTTCCTTTTATTTCAAAATGCACTAAAAAGAGGAAAATAAATTTTTCGTCATATACACTCCAGCGACAAAAATTAAATTCAACTTGAAATTTAATTCAAACAGGCACCACGCTTTTAATTTTTGAGTATTAACATTTTTAGGTCCTAAAAAATAAAAATAATTTTCTAGTTTTTAGTGCATTTTGAAATAAATGTATGTTAATTTTTACTTGGTCAAATATTGTAATCTTGCATGAAAAAAGTGGGATTTTTTCCTTCTTTTTTCGAAGTATCTCAAAAACGGCTGAAACTATTTTGATTAAAAAAATTGAGCTAAACCATGGTATTTCGCTCTACAAAAAATCCCTAATAAGTGAACATCAAAAAAATTATATTTCTCGAGAAAATAATTTTTTTGTCAAAATGTCTGTATAGTTAGTCTGTGCGTTACCAAATTTTGTGGACGAGCTAGCTCAAAAACTAGTGTGAATATCGAAACCAAATTTCACATGTAGTTTTGGTCCATTGAGATTAAGAGCTGATTAGATTTTGGTGCATATCGACCCAAAATTAAGGGGGTGGAGGGGGGTTGTATACATAATCAGTGGACCCCCAGAAGTCTAAAAATGCAAAAACTAACCGCCCGAAATGGGGGGATGGGGTTAAAAATTAAAAATCTAGGCCATTTGACCAAACTCAACCAAATTTTGTATACATAATCAGTGGGACCCCAGAAGACTAAAAATGAAAAAATTAACAGCCCAAAATGGGGGGGGGGGGTGCATGGTCAAAAAATTAAAATCTTGGCCCTTTGACCAAACTCAACCAAATTTTGTATACATAATCAGTGGACCTCCCAGAAGTCTAAAAAGCAAAAACTAACCCACCTCCCCTACATGATTATAAATAATTTTATTAAATATTAAATATATGTGAGGGGCCAGGTTGTATGGTAAAGTCAAGTGGATGGCCACATCAGAACAGGTCAGCTTATTTTTTTAATATATAATATATATTTTTATACGTTGTTTTTGCAGCCTTATTAAATATAGAAAATTTCTCTGATTTATATAATCTATCTATATCTAAGTATACTTATTATATAATCGGCTTGCGCGGCGAATTTTAAAACCCGCTAATAGTTCATGACAAATAAGATGTATTAAAATTAGGAAATTTTAATTATTAGTTTAAAAACACTACAGAGAATAGCCCCTGGCCAGTAATATACTCCCTAATGCGGGAATCGCAGCTGGTTTAATATACTCTAACTGTGAGATTTCTTGTTAATGTTTATATTAAATTTTTTAAAGTTTTAAGTACAACTAGGTAACCCTCGTATAATGTGGAATTTTTAGGAAAGATAAATTATACGAGGATTACCTACTTGTATATTTTCCCTTACTAATTCTTAGAATTAATTGCATTGTTATCTCAAATACGTTGGGATACAAGATTTCAACAAAATCGACTCGGAAATATAGTTCGAAATTCTATTTCAAGATTTTACTCAGATTTCATCATTCATTGTATATTTCCATACTTTCACGCAAGCTTAGGGTTAATATCTTTACGTAAAGCCAGACAAACGGAAGATCTAAGTAAAATTAAAGTACAGGTTGGGGCACGGTCACTTCCTTATTTTAAAAATCATAACACAAAAAAATATTAGCAGTATCGATTTAATTCTTTGTTCTGTATACATGGGTACATTTAAAGTTTTATTTCATTAGATTTTAAAAACGACATCTCGAAGGTGGCCATTGTCTTCGTCACTACACTAAGATAGCTGAATTTTGAAATTTCAGTCCACTTTTTCGATTGAGGGGTTTTTTCTACCCAAATTCGAAGAAATGGATATTGAGGATGTGTGGTTCCAACAAGATGGCACCACGGACCACACGGCACGAACTTCCATGAATATCTTGCTGGAACACTTCCCCGAACTGCTCATCTCTCTTAGGGGCGATCTTCAGTGGCCAGCGCGATCTCCAGATTCAGCCCCGTGTGATCATTTCCTGTTGGGCTACCTTAAATCTATGGTTTACGCGGATCGTCCAAGGACCCTTGGTCAGCTGAAGGACATTATTGGTGCTGCTATTGCCGACATAGGCACAGATATGCTGCAAAAAGTGGAGAGAAATTTCAAAATTCGGCTATTTCTGTGTATTGACGAGAATGGTGGCCACCTTCGAGATGTCGTTTTTTAAACCTAATTAAACAAAACTTTAAATGTACCCCTGTATACAGAAAAAAATTAAATCAATACTGCCAATACTTTTTGTGTTATCATTTTTTAAAATAAGGAAGTGACCGAGCCCCACTCTGTATCTAAAAATTATAAAATGTAATGTTCATGACAAACTTTTGCCCTATTTAAATATGGCTGGCTATGCTTTCCTCTAGTCAGCTATGCACTTAGTTCCTTATAACGTTTTTGAAACTAATTGATATTAAATATAAGTATCTACTTTTAATATAAAATGTGTCTGTTTAGGTTGGTTCTTCTATTCCTGGAAGACATTATACCTCGGCCTCCTTTTTTCAATTCACCTTTAATCTAATTTTTAATATGAATAAAATAATTTCCGTTTTTCTCCTCCTTGAAAAGCTTAACGAAACATAATATAATAGGAGGGCACCTTAATTTATCCTTCCTCTGTTTGATTTGTTCTTAATTTATGGCAATATATAAATATAATCCATTTATGATGAAAAGAAGGAAATTTTGGTATCCACGTGGCGCTCTCGATCGGCCTAATCAAACGTTTGATCCATTCTGCAAATCATTTTTTATTGGCAATAAATTTTAACTAATGGCAAATTTTAATGAGCTATAAATATTTTTAGCTCTTCATCAATTTTATTATTATTAATAAAATATAAAATAAAATAGAATTTTTATTCTTTAATTCTATTAAGCCCCAGTTCTTGTAAAATTTTAATTTTAATAAATAAAAAATAAAAAAAATAAATAAATAGATAAATAATAATATACTTACCTACTCTAATATTAAAAAACTTCCTAAAGATTGATTTCATTGAAAATTAATAAGAAGGCATTTTTGATATTCTAATTTTTAAATAATAAAAATAATTTTATTTTATTCTTGAGTTCTTATTATTTTATTTGTTGCATTTAATTTTTTGAAGTCGGTTTTATTTTATTTTTTTATAACCATTATTTTTATTTTTCTCTTTTTAGTGATGTTATTAATAGTGACTTAATATAATACCTTGCATGTATTTCGTAAAAGAAAGCGTCTGGCGAATGAATCAGAAAATGATAATAAAATTCAATTCATAAATATAGAAATTCTCTCGAAATGTTTGCGGGTTTTAAAAATGAATTTTTTTATAAAATATTTTATTTATTATAATTTCGATTATTTGCTTATAAGAATTGGAGATTTACCTTATTTCACCATTGATCATATCATCATAACTTGACCAAATTAATATGGGTCCACCCCTAAGGTACCCCTTTCCAATAAAAAAGAATCATCGAAATCGGTCCTCGTGGCAAAAAGTTCTCGCTGAACATATATAAAATAAATAAATAAATATCTTGACTATCTTGGAGCTATGCTGATCCAAACGCAGAAAGAATCATTCAAATCGGTTCATAAACAAAGAAGTTATGCCTGAATAAACCTAACAAAAAAGGTCCAATACCAATGTAAAAAAAACGGGACCAATCGGAAACTATACTGAACCCAATGCAAAAAAAATCATCAAAATCGGTTCACAATTGGCGAAGATATCAGGTAACATAGACAAAAAAAATCAGTCGAATTGAGAACCTCCTCCTTTTTGAAGTCGGTTAAAAATACACATTTTTTATAATCATCTGTTTTTAAAGTATATAATTAAAAAAATTACATTTTATATTTTAAAATTAAAAAAATACGCAATTAGTCTATAATTATTTGCATCCTCATTAGGAATTGATCCTAAGGACGTTTATGAAGGGATAATAAAATGCAATCCAATGCAACTGTTTATTTATTAGAAAATAAAATCACCTGGCATTCGTCTTGGAAAAAAATAATAATAATTTTTTGCTTCATTTTATGTAGTATTTTTAATTTTTATTGATACTTTGATTTCTTTAGTTCTGGATCATTTACTTTAAGCAATTCTAAGTAATTATTTTAGATTATTTTTTTAACGCGCTCGAATGAACGCATGAAGGACCACCAGGAAGATTCGGCCCCCATAAATCTCGAAAGATTCATGCATCATCGAAGAGAAGGAGGAATAGATCAAGAGAATGGGTAGAGGGGGGGAAGTAGGTGTTTGTGCACCCTGGTTTTGAAGGTTTTAAGTGACGAACTAACAATTTTTCGAGATGTTTGAAAAAAAATTCTGTTTTGTACTTAGTATAAAATTGTCCACTGAAGTGCAAAAAAATCGAGCCACCAATAAAAAAACTTTATTAAATAGTAAATCATATTTAATTTTTTCACAAGTAACCATACATTATTGAAATTATTATTGCTTTTATTGACAATTTACTTGCCACTTGTCGTTGACTTAGCCCTTGATTAATTAGGGACACAATTTGAATTGCTTGAACTTCAAAAATCTCCATTTTGTATATTTTATCTTTCTATAAATGATGCTTAATTAAAAATGATTCATTTTTTGATATTTTAAATGGAATTTGATCTATTATTAAAACATTATTTAAATGTAAAGCGATATTGAGAAAAAAAAATTGAAAGTTTTTGCCGAGAGTAGCAGAATTTTTATATATTGAAGGAGACAATAAGGAGTGTATCTTCTCCTGGAATTATAAATTTTATTTATTTATAACGAGACTATAGTTTCGAGGGCTTTGCCCTCTTCATCAGTCTATTACAATGTATTCACAGGAATTAATTTATGAATGAAAGGTTAACATTTTTCATGTGGTAAGGTTATAAATTATATAGAGTGGAGCAAGTTAGAATTAACACTTATACTTGTTTTATTATTTTGACTAGTTGACGTTCGTGAAGTTTATATTTTAGCAGCTATTTTTAAAATAAAGCTTTCGGGAATTTCTATTTTATTCTATTCTTAAATCGTAAAATAGAAATTCCCGAAAGCTTTATTTTAAAAATAGCTGCTAAAATATAAACTTCAGAACGCCAACTACAGTCAAAATAATAAAACAAGTATAAGTGTCAATTCTTAACTTGCCCACTCTATGTAATTTATAACTTTACCACATGAAAAATGTTAACCTTTCATTCATAAATTAATTCCTGTGAATACATTGTAATAGACTGATGAAGAGGGCAAAAGCCCTCGAAACTATAGTCTCGTTATAAATAAATAAAATTTATAATTCCAGCAGAAGACACACCCTTTTATTGTCTCCTTCGATATTGAGAAAGTAGGATAATTTGTAATTGTATATTTTAATTTAATTTTACTTATTTTTGTTATAAAATTCGAAAATTATCAACAATATTTATTGAATAAGTTAGTTTAAGAGTTGATATAATAGAACAAATTATATGGTTATTTGTAAAAATTTTAAAAATAATTTGGTATTTAAGTTTTTATGGGTGGCTCGATTTTTTCAGCGTAGTATATTTTCCGAATCTTGGAGTATATATTTTTTAGTTCAATATTGTATCAAAGGTATATTAATTCCATTTTTAAGGTTTCTGGAACATTGGAAACATCAACCCAAATGGAGATTCGAACATGTAAAATGCTCTTTCATAATTTATCAGTTCTGTAATACCACATTTAAAGGCTACTCAAAGTTTTATTATATCGTCGGCAAACTTCGAAAATTATATTATTATAATGCCATTCTTTAAATAATCAAAAATTTTGTGCATTATTATTTTTGGGTTGGCGGCGCCAGGGTTGGGCGAGGTATGGCGACCGCCCAACTCAAATTGCTCTCGCCCAACCGTCCTACCAACCTGCTAAAACGAGCAATTGATCAAAAAAATATTGAAACACCTATTTGATAAAATTATTTACGGACCATAATGTCACAAGAGAGGCTCACAGATTTAGGAATTTTGGACAATGAAAAAAATATTGCAAAAGCTTTGAACTTAGTTGCAGTTGTAAAATTCTTTTGCCATTAAACAAAATAATTGAAAAATAGAGCTTTTTTAATGATTACTGTTCTATAATCATGTCTAATATTTTTTATCCAATTTTTTAATTGTAGTTTGAATTTCACTAATCCAAAGTATCTAATTTATTACTCGAAATAATGCACATTTTTGCTGGCCACCTTCAAAATTTTTCTGCCCGGTGTCGCCCAAACGAAAAAAAAGGCTGGCTCAAACAATAATAATTTTATTTGGAACGCTTTAATCTATCTGCAAGCATCAGTAATTAAATTATTCTGACCCTGCAACTTCATATTCTATTCTGAAATAAATACCATTATTCGTTTATATATGACCAGGGGTTGGTCAGCCCTGCCTTATACAGTGGAGATCGAACAAATTATATTATTAGAAATATTAATTATTTTTGTCAAAATAGTCTGTGTGAGTTAGTTAACACCTTTTAATATGCTCTAGCTCAAAAACCAATGAGATTATTTAATCTTTTTTTCTAGTATATTGAGTTTAAATGCAGATTAAGTTTTGATTGAAATCAGGCCCAAAATTAGACGAATATTCACATTTGTAGCCTTTAAGACCATTCAAAATGTGGAAGAATTGTATGGTAAATTCATGTGGATGACCATCACCTTTTCTTAGTAACTTAAATGTTAATTTTCCTATGTACCTATAACTTCTTAGGCGTAATTCAAAAATATTAAATATGCCTCGGGCTCTATTTCTTAAGTCGATATCAATATCAGATTTCATAACATTTGATGTAGCTCCTGAACAGGGTCAAAAGCTAAAAGTTTTTTCGATATATTTAAACCCTATCTCTATAAAAACAACATTAATTATTTTGACATTGATATTCTTATTAGAGATGAAGTATAATAATAAAAAAAAATTTAGGTATAAGGTAAATAAATTCTTTCTTTCTTTGTTTTATATTTTTTAAGATTATCAAAGAGGGTTGTACTTTTCATACCCTTTCTCTCTGTAACTTTTAAGGAGTTCGGTGTTGGTTCTAGGTGAAACATTTTAATATAATAATAAAACTTGAGTAAGATACGAGGTAGGTTTCACAAACTTTCTCTGGTTTATATTTGAAAATAGAAACTATCACATGCTATATCTTCCGTATATCTTCTATTCATATGAGTTGAATGTGTGCGATTTTTTGTGACTGGTTTATTTTGTGTGATATGACAAAACTTATCCCCCTGTCGACCGAGAGTTAGAATTGGTCCATACTATTCCTGCTTGTCAAATGTGGCGACTAAAATTAGACCTGAGGCGTATAACCCCACTCGAAAAAATACACTTGTTTACAAGATCTTAAAAAAATGTATTATTTATGGTAATATAGGCAAGTAAAAATAAAATATTAAAACTGTTATACGAGTATAATTTATATAGTTTTTAACCGACTTCAAAAAAGGAGAAGGTTCTCTATTCGACTGAATTTTTTCATTTTTTTGTTTCTATGTTACCTCATATCTCCGCCAATTGTGAACCGATTTTGAAAAAAATGTGCATTTGGGTTCGGTCTACCTTCCGATTGAGTCCCGTTTTTTTCATTGGTATTAGACCTTTTTTGTTAGGTTTGTTCAGGCCTAACTTCTTTGTTTATGAACCGATTTCGATGATTCTTTTTTATTGGAAAGAGGGTATCTTAGGGATGGTGCCATATTAATTTGGTCAAGCTCTGATGATAGGGTCACTATTAATAACATCACTAAAAAGAGAAAAATAAAAATAATTTTTAAGAAAAAAATAATACCGACTTCATTAAAATTAAATTCAACAAATAAAATACACTAAAAGATATAAAATAATTATTATCTTATTTAGTTACAACTAAATGACAAAATATTAATATGAAATTACTTTTTGAAGTCGGTGCCAAACACATACCTTTTATGAATCGCACTCGACGGATCTTACTTACTACGTTTGGCGGGTATGCTCGCTTATAGGTTTTATTTTTTTCTTAAGAATTATTACACGAGATTTTAAGATGATTGATATCAGAAATAAAACAGATACAAAAACTCTGTCAACTTTCTCGCTTCTGTATACATTAAGGTTGGGACGAAAAATGAAATTTTTTTTCGAAAACACTTTAGTGCGGAAAAAGTATAATAGAAGATATTGCGCGAACGTAAAAAAAGTATATTATTGATCAGAATTTTATTTATTTAGGTTATTTAAACAATAAAACAAGCATAAAAAACTAGTGTGTTTATTTTACAAATTTTAACTAATAAAAAAAATTATCGTAGTTTTTCAATTTTTCATAAGTTTTTTAAGTTCAATGCGCAAGCGGAAGATGTTAACCGATTTTAATTTTTATTCCGTTTTTTTTTATTACCATAGGCAACTTTTCGCACTAAAGTGTTTGCGAAAAAAAAAATCAATTTTTTCGACCCACCTAATGTAGATATCATGACATTGTAAAAGTTACAAAAAAATCGCAATATTACTAAATTCAGTTTTATTTTTCTTAATAATCTTTTAACATCTCAACCTGTTTAGATTTATTTTTCTAATTTTCAACCCACAAAATATTCAAACCTACCCCAAAATAATCATTCTACTCTATTTGTTTGAATAATATCTAATTGCGAATGTTGAAGGAGACAATAAAAGATTGTGTCTTCTGCTGGAATTATAAATTTTATTTATTTATAACGAGACTATAGATCCCTTAAAAATTAGTATTTTCGAATCGTTAGAAATTTTAAAATCATACAATAATTCACCAAAAAAATTCTTAAATCGGAAAATAGAAATTCCGAAAGCTTTATTTTAAAAATAGCCGCTAAAATATAAACTTCACGAACGCCACCTACAGCCAAAATAATAAAACAAGTATAAATTTCAATTCTTGACTTGCGCACCCTGTATAATTTCTTAACCTAAGCACATGAAAGAGTATTAGCTTTCATTCATAAATTAATTCCTGTGAATCCATTGTAATAGACTGATGAAAGAAGGCAAGCTCTCGAAACTATAGTCTCGTTATAAATAAATAAAATTTATAATTCCAGCAGAAGACACAACTCTCTTTTATTGTCTCCTTCAATATATAAAAATTCTGCTACTCTCGGCAAAAACTTTCAATTTAATTGCGAATGGTTGTTGGATGTTTGAAAATCGTATATTTCACGCAAATTACATTTTAGGGGGGAGGTTGAGGATTATTAATTTTATCTCGTCAGAACAAACTATAAATCTATACGATGGGCCAAAAAATCGAGAGCGCTAGTTTATGATAGAACTTGTATTAGTCTGAGTATGCTTGTCTTTGAATTACTTCGAATTAATTGAATTAAAAGGAGGATTATTTACGTAGATGATAGCATTCTTCATTCTTGAAATAGCATTTTCAAAATATACCTAGATTTATTTATAGATATCTTGTTATTAAATTAATTAAGTAATTAAACAAGAATGTTTAAAGCAATAAATTATCATTCCAGAACTGGAATTTTTCTTACCTACGTATCTGCGGAACTCACTGGACTTATTATCCAAAAAAGAGAAACTATCTTATTCAGACTTAGACCCTACCGAAGTCTTTTTAAGGAATCTCTCACCTGAGGCTTCTGGCGAATGCACACTGTCTGCATAAAATATTCCACGCCAGAGAATTTAATTCCTCATCGACAACTGGAATCTAATGACAGGGTGGAACACGAAATACTAGAAAATTATCTCATGTGTCAAATTCCTTTTCTATTTTGACCCAGATACGGACCAATTCTTCAAATCTTTTGCATAATTCATTAGATTGATTGATCTTCAGCAACACATAATTGAAAATTTGTCTCTTTTTCAACACTTTTCGGTAATAATAATCATTTGGAATATTTTATCAGAACAGGAATCTAGTATAAGGATGGAGAGTTGTTTTTGTTTTTTACCAGGCTAGCGGATAATTAATTATTCCTGTCGCGTGCTTCTTTATCTCTAAAGTGTGAGATTAAATCACCTGAGCCATTGTTTTAATGAATATATCATATTATAAATACGTATATGTAACTGTTTTTTTCAGTTCTCTAGAAAAATGAACGACGAAAATTTGTCAAAGGTTAAGGCCTATTAAATCATTCTGTGGTGTCATAAAATAAGAAGATTATTAGATATAATTAATTAAACTGTATAATAAAATATTTACTTTCCACTAAAATTTAATAAAATATGTATATTTTATATATAAAATTAGAAAATAGCAGCAGACTTAAAATTTATAAAGAAATCACGAAAAATTGCCATCTACTGTTGAATTTGATTTGTTTCATTGTTTCATTGTCTTTAATTAGTTTAATTTTTTTTATATATACAAAGTACTTACTTTACTTCTTTGCAAATAAATATTCTATTCTATTCTATTCTATTCTAAATCAGAATAGTCATGAATAATTTTTATTATATGTTAGAAGGGGTGCATTTAAATCCTTGCTTGCGCCTTTTTGCAGGATTGTCGCATCCTTAACTTATCTGCAAACTTGGTTGTCTAAATTGCAGGGGCTTCCAGGATACGAGGTGTGGCTATTAAATGAGCCGACTGATGCTGCTACTGACAAACAGCGAGCCTGCCGCGACAGGTTGGAACATGATTATGTCTGGTGATGCTTCTCTCATCCTCTGCTTGCTAGAAAAGCCTGCGCTTTATCTGTAGAAATCGTCAACAGGAGTCGGAAAATACCAAGTGGTCAGATGGAGCAACGGTTTGACCACAGGAAGGTGAGATGGGAAAACAATTTCAAAATAATTTTTTTTAAGAACCATAAAAATTTTAAACTAATAAGGAACAAATTTATTTTTAAAATTAAGAGAATTTGAATTCACCTACAAGCGTCTCTTATTTAATAGATTCACATTTTCAGCCTCTTTTAAATTCATCTTATTACCTTATGACGTTATGAGGTAAATGATGAAATGTTGTAATTTTTTACTTTACCATACATGATATGGTCAAGTATTGTAATCGTGCATGAAAAAAGTGGTTCTTTTTCGTTCTTTTTTTCGAAATATCTCAAAAACGGTAGGAAGTATTTTGATTAAAAAAATTGAGCAAAACCATGGTATTTCGCTCTACAAAAAAGCTCTAACAAGTGAACATCGAAAAAAATTATATTTTTCGAGATAATAATTGTTTTGTCGAAAATGTCTTTTAATCTGTCTGTTAGTCTGTGCGTTACCAAATTTTTGTGGACGAGCTAGATCAAAAACTAGTGGGAATATCAAAACCAAATTTCATACGTAGTTTTCGTCCACTGAGATTAAGGGCTGATTAGATTTTGATACATATCGGCCCAAAATTAAGTGAGGCGGAGGGTGGTTAAAAATTAAAACTCAACCAAAATTTGGATACATAATCACTGGACCCCCAGAAGTCAAAAAATGCAAAAACTAACCTCCCTAAATGGGGGAGGGTAGGGGTCAATAAATGAAAATCTAGGCCCGTGTACCAAACTCAACCAAATTTTGTATACATAATCAATGAGACCCCAGAAGTCTAAAAATGCAAAAACTAACCCCTCCCTACATGATTATAAATACTTTTAGGGGCCAGGTTGTATGGTAAATTCAAGTGGATGGCCAGATCAGAACACGTCAGCTTATTTATTTGTACTTTCAAAATATCTCAAAAAACGACTGAAACGATTTATTATTCGCTCTTTTAGTTCTATTTGTAAAAAAAACCGTGAAAAAATGTTGTATGGTAATTTGGGCTCAGTGCATATAAATGCGAGCATCAGTATCTGCGCAAAAGGGACTCTGATGACAGCTCGTAATTAGGAGCTTACAATTTAACGAATTTATTTAAAATACATCTTATTTTTTAGAATTGAAAATTTATTAATTTGAATTAACATGTAAAATTAAATTTAGTTTGACATTAAAGGCCAGTATATAGAATATATTTTATAGTACTTTCATTACAGGTAGAAAGAAGTTTGCCACTCTATTCTTAAGTAGGATTTATATTTTAGTAATCCCGTATAGGTATACATTGTTAAGAGCAACAACAGCAACAACAACACCAATTAGTTAAAGTAGAACACCTTCAATACAAGTTAGTGATATTATATCACCTGTCAAAGTGCATGCAGCGCAATAAACAGGAAAATGATATTCTCTGTTTACAAATAACTCATGTGTTTCATTATATATGTTACACTTAGTGATAAACATCACTAAAATAATTAGGCCTTGCTAAATTGTTTACTGTCCACTGAACCATGTACCTAGAAAACTATATATATATATATAAAGAAAACATTTGAATTACTTACACCTTAAAATTACAATTTATTATCAAAATATAATATAGGAAAAAAAGAAAAAATTTTAAGACTAGAGTATTTATAAGCTCTCGACAAATTTTGGAGAATTTTTCTTGAATAATAGAGTTTCGATTTTTTCGAATTTAAATTCCAGGCTAAAGACTTTATGTATATTTAAACTTTAAATTAAAATTAGACGGAAAATTGAATACTTTTTAATTTAAATAATTAAAATAAACTAACATGCCCGGACAGTGTGTTAGTCCCAGGGTTCAACTCCGGGGGGGACGATCCCTCTGATAATGCAATATAAAAATATTTCAACTAATATCAAATAAATTAAGACCTTAAAAACTAAATTCTTTTTATATATAATAAACTATATTCAAAATATATTTCTTGAAACACTTTATTTTTATATATTTTCTTCAAAAACGAAGTTTTGTGCATTTTTAAACCTGAAATTCTCAAGTAGAAATCCTAAAAACTTATCACTTTTTTCTTATTAGAAATACAAACATTTTGGTTTCAGAATCAACTCTCCTTTCTAAAAGTTGCCTCCTAAGGCTAGAGAGACTTTATGTATATTTAAACTTTAAATTAAAATTAGACGGAAAATTGAATACTTTTTAATTTAAATAATTAAAATAAACTAACATGCCCGGACAGTGTGTTAGTCCCAGGGTTCAACTCCCGGGGTAATTAAAGTTTTTAATTTAGTTATTGAAAAAGATAAATTCGAGCATCCTAAATCATATTAGATAATTCAAATAGTTTAATGTTCGTGTCTGAATATTTTTACTTTACCATACAGGGTATGGTCAAGTATTGTAATCGTGCATGAAAAAGTTTTTTCCTTTTTTTCAAAATATCTCAAAAACTGCTGAAACTATTTTGATTAAAAAAATTGAGCGAAACCATGGCATTTCTCTCTACAAAAAGCCCTAATAAGTGAACATCGAAAAAATTATATTTTTCGAGATAATAATTGTTTTGTCAAAATGTCTGTTATTCTGGTTGTCTGGTTGTCTGTTAGTTGGTCTGTGCGTTACCAATTTTTGTGGAGGAGCTAGCTCAAAAACTAGTGTGCAAATTTCACACGTAGTTTTGGTCTATTGAGATTAAGAGCTGATTAGATTTTGGTGCATATCGACCCAAAATTGAGGAGGGCGGATGGGAGGAGGTTAAAAATTAAAAATCTAGGCCATTTGAGCAAACTCAACTAAATTTTGTATACATAATCAGTGGGTCCCCAGAAGTCTAAAAATGCAAAAACTAACCGCCCAAAATGGGGAGGGGATCAAAAATTGAAAATCTTGGCCATTTACCAAACTCAACCAAATTTTGTATACATAATCAATGGCACCCCAGAAGTCTAAAAATGCAAAAACTAACCGCCCAAAATGAGGGGGTGGGGTCAAAAAATGAAAATATAGGCCCTTGTACAAAACTCAACCAAATTTTGTATACATAATCAGTGGGCCCCCAGGAGTCTAAAAATGCAAAAACTAACCTCCCTCCCCTACATGATTATAAATAATTTTATTAAATATAAGTGAGGGGCCAGGTTATAAGGTAAAGTCAAGTGGATGGCCACATCAGAACACGTCAGCTTATTTTTTAATTTTTAAATTAATTCGAATCAATAACTATCTTTCATGCTTAAAAATGTCAATTCAATGGATCCACTTTTAGTTTATTTGATAGTATATATTATCAATACTTTCATCAATTCCAATCGTTAAAGACATTAAAATCAAAATAGACAATTTTATTTCTACCTTTTATTGACATTCTCTTGTACCTATTAGAAATATAACCTCGAATTTCTCCTCCCGTTTTTATAGCAATTTAAAAATCATATTTCGCTAACCTCTTTTAATTTCTAGTGCCCTAAAAACTTGCATTTGATAATTCTCAATTCACTTTTTAAGAAGGGTATACCTACGTTTCAATTTTATCTAGAGATCTTCTAAGGTATGAGATTTTGATTAGCTCTCTTTTTAGACTCCTCATGAATATTTATCGTTCACATGCCTTTTTAAGCAAGACTGTGAAATTTCAGATTCTTAAATCTTATGCCCTTAGAGACTTAAAAATAAAAAATTTCTCATTTTTCGGTTCATGGGTCAAATTTTGAAAAAGAAAATGAAAAAACACTTTCGAGATATTTCACCAATAAATATATATACCAAATTTGAATGCAAAAAATTAAAAACCCGAGTAGATAGAACAAATTTCAAAAATTGACCCCAAAATGACTATATCTCTCTCTCAAGGGCAAATAGAGCAGAATTCTCAAATATGTCTTTTTTTATTTTAATTCTTTACCTTTCTAAGTTAAAACCATATTGATATCTTCTCTGATCTTGAAAATCATTTTCGGGGTCCTTTTCCTCCTTTAGGGCTAAAATTTCAAAAAAATCTCTTCTTAGCTCATCCATAAATTGTAGAAAGAATATATTCTCTAAATTTCATCTTTCTTGCGTCCAGTTGTTTGGGCTATGCATGGGTCACTGAGTGAATAGAAACGTCAGGTTCTCTTTTTATAATACACTACGGTGCAAAAAATCGACCCACCAATAAAAACATTATTAAATAGTAAATCATTTCTAATTTTTTTACAAGGAACCATACATTATTGAAATTATTGCTTATTCCAAGTGTAATTACCACTTGTCGTTGACTTAGCCCTTGATTAATGGGCACACAATTTGAACTGCTTGAACTTCAGAAATATCCATTATGTATATTTTATTTTTCTATCAATGATGCTTAATTCAAAATTATTCATTTTATTGATATTTCAAATGGAATTTGATCTTTTATTAAAACTTTATTTAAATGTAAAGTGATATTGATAAAGTATGATAATTTGTAATTGTATCTTTTAATTTAATTTTACTTATTTTTTACTTTACCATACAGGGTATGGTCATGTATTGTAATCGTGCATGAAAAAAGTTTTTTTCTTCTTTTTCGAAATATCTCAAAAACAATTTTGATTAAAAAAATTGAGCGAAACCATGGCATTTCGGTCTACAAAAAGCCCTAATACATAGGAAAATTATATTTTTTGAGATAATAATTGTTTTGTCAAAATGTCTGTTAGTTAGTTAGTTAGTCTGTGCGTTACCAAATTTTGTGGACGAGCTAGCTCAAAAACTAGTAAGAATATCAAAATCAAATTTCACACGTAGTTTTGGTGCATTGAGATTAAGAGCTGATTAGATTTTGGTGCATATCGATGCAAAATTATAGGGGCTGGAGGGGAGGTTAAAAATTAAAAATCTAGGCCATTTGAGCAAACTCAACCAAATTTTGTATACATAATCAGTGGACCCCCAGAAGCTAAAAATGCAAAAACCAACCGCCCAAAATGGGGTCAAAAAATGAAAATCTAGGCTATTTTGTACCAAACTCAAGCAAATTTCGTATACATAATCAATGGGCCCCCATAAGTCCACAAATGCAAAAACCAACCGCCCAAAAGGGGGGGGGGGGTGTAGGGTCAAAAAATAAAAATCTAGCTCCTTGTACCAAACTCAACCAATTTTTTTTTATACATAATCAGTGGGCCCAGAGTAATCTAAAATGCAAAAACTGCATCCCTACATGATTATAAATAATTTTATTAAATATTAAATCAAAGTGAGGGGCCAGGTTGCATGGTAAAGTCAAGTGGATGGCCACATCAGAACATGTCAGCTTATTTTTTTTATAAAATTCACAAATTATCATCAATATTTATTGAACATGCTAGTTTAAGAGTTAATGGAACAAATTATATGAATATTTGTAAAATTTAAAAAAAATTTCTATTTAATAAAGTTTTTATTAGTGGGCCGATTTTTTTGCACCGTAGTGTAGTTATATATGTACAAAAAAGTACAATAAAAGGGCGAAGACCTTTCTATTATAAGCCATAGAATCGAGTGAACTAGACTCTTATGAGCTAAGAGTTGTTATTTATTTCTATATTGAACCCTTCGTATGTCTGATTGAAGACATTAATCGAATTCTCGTTAGAATTTTTTTTACAAGTTCTTCTCTTTCTTTTCTGGTGAAAATTATAGTCATCCAAAAAAGCATATATAATAGAAAGAAGTAAATGTAAACAAGCGAAACAAATAGGTTTGATCATCTTAATAACAATATGTTGTTGTTTTTTACTAATATATATTTTCTATTATAAAGATAATATCTAGAATGATTGGAGATTTCTAACCTGAGGAAAAAAATAATAACCATAAATTGAATCTCTTAAGAGAAAAGAAACCCGAGTAAAAGATGCTCAATTCAAGAAGAGTCGGAGATCTGAATGCATCTTAATTCTAAAGTCACGCAAAAAGAAATGGAGAAGAATATTATTACATAAAAAAATAAATAAATATAGTTTCGTTTCTTTTCCGTCCATTCAATGAATGACTTTTTAAAATAGAAATATATAGAGAGGCCAAGAAAAGTAATATAATCCAGACACGAGAAAAATTTAGATTATTACTACTCTAAAAAGAATATTATCAAATCGTACAGTTTTGAAATATGCCGAAAAAATTGATGTTAAATAACCATATGATACATATTTCTATGTTCGATGTCTTATTCATGACCTTGTTGGGAGGTCATTTTTAGAACATAGTTCTTATTTCATCCTTTTAAAACTACTACTTGTCAAAAAAAATACTCGTATGTACATGTATATTCATTTAATAACTAGTAACTGCCTCTTTGGGGCGTCCACTGCGTGCATCGTCCTCGAGTGCTCATTTTGCCTCGTTTAAATTTAGCAAACCACTTTTCTACGGTTGATTTTGCTGGTACAAAGTCCGAATAATGTTTATCAAGCCAAACCTTGGTTTCAACAGTATTTTTTCGCCAAAAAGCAATGCTTTATTAATACACGAAATTCCTTTTATCCATTTTTTAAAAGTACTAAAAGTTCTTTCACTAAAAATGCTATAACTCAGATACTAATAGTGCAACAGCTGTCAAATTTATACACGCGTCTTTTGAAGGTTGGGGCTAACTAAAAATCATATGGATTTGATACTAGTGGCGCCATTTATGTGTCAGCCTACGAACTTTTCAGCCCGCCGAATATCTAATAGGTCATATAAAAAGTATCCGCGGTTTTTTGGTAAATTTTAGAACAAAAAAATTCTTTATTGAAAATCAATTTTAATCAAGCACATATTGACCATTAATATCTATGACCTTTTACCATTTTTTGGGTACCTTCATAATTCCATCAGTGTAGAATTTCTGTGATTTATCGTCGAAAAACTTGGGCAAGTGATTTTCAGCGGTCCTTCGGTCGGCCAATTTTTTTAACACCAAGAGAGTTTTACAGAGTCCGAAACAAATGGTAGTCAGACGGTGCAAGGTCCGGGGTATACGGTGGATGAATCAAAACTTCCCAACCAAGTTCCGTCAATTTGTTCCGAGTCCTCAAATATGTGTGTGGCCGAGCAGAATTTTTTGTTCTAAAATTTACCAAAAAACCTCGGATACTTTTTATATGACCTATTATATTTAACAATGAAAACAACACAGTTTCAGTATCTAGTACCTATTAATTGTTGTTTAAAAACAGAACATAACACCTTTGTGGTTACCTAATGTACCTCGTTCACACTTTGAAATAAATACTCGTGATCAGTTGCCACAAAGAAGAAGGGATGCTGCGACTTAGATTTGTAATAACAATATGATGATCCAGGGTGTAGCATAAAAATCTCCCACATTTTGAAGAGGTATACAAAAATGAAAAATGTAATTAGAAAAAACTGAATATATTTTTGAAAAGAACATAAAATAATTTTTTTTAAATGTATTTTAAAAATAAAAATCAGACTAAAAAAAGGGGTGGGGGGGGGGGTCAAAAATGAAAATTCTAGCCCTTTCGACAAAACTCAACCAAATTTTGTACACATATTCTGTGGACCTCAAATGGCTAGAAATGCAAAAACTAAGCACCCAAAATGGGGGAGTCAAAAATGAAAATTCTAGCCCTTTCGAACAAACTAGTATACAACATTTTGTTAAGTTTGGCCGAAAGGTTTAGAATTTTTATTTTTGACCCCCCCCCCCCATTTTTGGTGGTTAGTTTTTGCATTTCTAGTCTTCTGGGGGTTCACAGAATATGTATAGATACAAAATTTGGTTGAGTTTGGTCGAAAGGGTTAGAATTAAAAAAAATAATATTTAATGGTCTTTTCAAAAACATATTCACTTTTTAAAGTCAAATTAAACTTAAAATATATTTAATTCCTTTTGTTGAGTTTAATTTATACAAAAATTTCTACAATTATTAAATTATTGGGTATAAAAATGATAATGACACAGGAGGGGGGGCAATGAAAATTTGACACGGGGAGAGGGGGTCTAAAAATCTTGAAATTCGTGTGACGTAATTTATGGACAGCCCCATAGATATATCATGATATATTGATGTTATTAATGACATTAAATTTAGCGAAATAAAGGCATAGATATGTGATAAAAAATAAGTTTGCCTTATTAGAAGAATATAAAGATTATTTTCAATAATTCTATTGAATGGTTTCGTTTTAAGAACTTTTTATGACTGAGAAAATTTCGATTAAAACAGATCATTCCAATTTATGGATTCTAGATTAGATAATTGATTTGAAAGCAAAACATTTAGTGTAATGTTGTCATAAAACGTCACTTTTTAATTCATTGGCATGTAAATGAACTGAAAGAGATTGTGAAGGAATTTCTATGATGGGCCATCAAATTATCTATGAAATCCTAGAATAAGGCAGGAAAGGAAGGAAGCTTGGGAATGCGGCAAAGCAGACAGAGCGGGGTCTTCCAGGATGGCCCTAAGTCTGGTGCCGAACAGGTTGCATTGGGGTCATGGCCCCGATTGGGACGAAAAGTGAAACGAGAATCGCCGACCATATCTGTTTACAAACACACACACACCTGTGAAACGATCCCAAAAACCTGGTAGGTATTTCAAGGGGGGCATACTTTACCAAGTCGATAAATCGTCGGGTTTTCTTCTTCTTTTGCTATTTATACGAACAGGTCGCAAAATTGTATAAGTATATGACCGGCCTAAGAGGAGGAACCCGAAAATTCAATTAGTTTTCTCTTTTTTGACAGCTCTAACATGGGAATAAAAGTTAAATTGAATATTCACGAGAATTAAATAATTGGAAGGAAAAAAAATAAGAGAGACTTTTTGAAACCTTCATTCAACGGCTTTGAACAAGACAAGTCGTTAAAACAACTCAAGAAGATAAATATGTCGGCTAAGTACGAGACGGAAAGTTCTGTACCTTATATCTTCACAAATCTTTGAGATATAAAATTTATTTTATTGTAATGAATTGGCTAAGGGGCCAGTTATGGGAAAAAAGTTGAAATAAAAGCTAACTTTTATTTGTGCTGACGTAATCGATATTTTACAACGTTTCGAGCGCTACATCGCTGCTCTTCATCAGTGCACGTCAACTGGAAAAGATTATTCCATGTTTTAAATTTTTGTTTTAACTTCCCATAACTGACCCCTTAGCCAATTCATTAAAAACATGGAATAATCTTTTCCAGTTGACGTGTACTGATGAAGAGCAGCGGTGTAAAGCTCGAAACGTTGTAAAATATCGATTACGTTTGCCCAAAATAAACTATTAAATAAAAGTTAGCTTTTATTTCAACTTTCCCATAACTGGCCCCTTAGCCAATTCGTTAAAAACATGGAATAATCTTTTCCAGTTGACGTGCACTGATGAAGAGCAGCGGTATAGCGCTCGAAACGTTGTAAAATATCGATTACATTTGCCCAAAATAAACTATTAAATAAAAGTTAGCTTTTATTTCAATTTTTTTCTCATAACTGGCCCCTTAGCCAATTCGTTAAAAACATGGAATAATCTTTTCCAGTTGACGTGTACTGATGAAGAGCAGCGGTGTAGAGCTCGAAACGTTGTAAAATATCGATTACGTTTGCCCAAAATAAACTATTAAATAAAAGTTAGCTTTTATTTCAATTTTTTTTCCCATAACTGGCCCCTTAGCCAATTCGTTAAAAACATGGAATAATCTTTTCCAGTTGACGTGCACTGATGAAGAGCAGCGGTGTAGCGCTCGAAACGTTGTAAAATATCGATTACATTTGCCCAAAATAAACTATTAAATAAAAGTTAGCTTTTATTTCAATTTTTTTCCCATAACTGGCCCCTTAGCCAATTCGTTAAAAACATGGAATAATCTTTTCCAGTTGACGTGCACTGATGAAGAGCAGCGGTGTAGCGCTCGAAACGTTGTAAAATATCGATTACGTTTGCCCAAAATAAACTATTAAATAAAAGTTAGCTTTTATTTCAATTTTTTTTCCCATAACTGGCCCCTTAGCCAATTCGTTAAAAACATGGAATAATCTTTTCCAGTTGACGTGCACTGATGAAGAGCAGCGGTGTAGCGCTCGAAACGTTGTAAAATATCGATTACGTTTGCCCAAAATAAACTATTAAATAAAAGTTAGCTTTTATTTCAATTTTTTTTCCCATAACTGGCCCCTTAGCCAATTCGTTAAAAACATGGAATAATCTTTTCCAGTTGACGTGCACTGATGAAGAGCAGCGGTGTAGCGCTCGAAACGTTGTAAAATATCGATTACGTTTGCCCAAAATAAACTATTAAATAAAAGTTAGCTTTTATTTCAATTTTTTTTCCCATAACTGGCCCCTTAGCCAATTCGTTAAAAACATGGAATAATCTTTTCCAGTTGACGTGCACTGATGAAGAGCAGCGGTGTAGCGCTCGAAACGTTGTAAAATATCGATTACGTTTGCCCAAAATAAACTATTAAATAAAAGTTAGCTTTTATTTCAATTTTTTTTCCCATAACTGGCCCCTTAGCCAATTCGTTAAAAACATGGAATAATCTTTTCCAGTTGACGTGCACTGATGAAGAGCAGCGGTGTAGCGCTCGAAACGTTGTAAAATATCGATTACGTTTGCCCAAAATAAACTATTAAATAAAAGTTAGCTTTTATTTCAATTTTTTTTCCCATAACTGGCCCCTTAGCCAATTCGTTAAAAACATGGAATAATCTTTTCCAGTTGACGTGCACTGATGAAGAGCAGCGGTGTAGCGCTCGAAACGTTGTAAAATATCGATTACGTTTGCCCAAAATAAACTATTAAATAAAAGTTAGCTTTTATTTCAATTTTTTTTCCCATAACTGGCCCCTTAGCCAATTCGTTAAAAACATGGAATAATCTTTTCCAGTTGACGTGCACTGATGAAGAGCAGCGGTGTAGCGCTCGAAACGTTGTAAAATATCGATTACGTTTGCCCAAAATAAACTATTAAATAAAAGTTAGCTTTTATTTCAATTTTTTTTCCCATAACTGGCCCCTTAGCCAATTCGTTAAAAACATGGAATAATCTTTTCCAGTTGACGTGCACTGATGAAGAGCAGCGGTGTAGCGCTCGAAACGTTGTAAAATATCGATTACGTTTGCCCAAAATAAACTATTAAATAAAAGTTAGCTTTTATTTCAATTTTTTTTCCCATAACTGGCCCCTTAGCCAATTCGTTAAAAACATGGAATAATCTTTTCCAGTTGACGTGCACTGATGAAGAGCAGCGGTGTAGCGCTCGAAACGTTGTAAAATATCGATTACGTTTGCCCAAAATAAACTATTAAATAAAAGTTAGCTTTTATTTCAATTTTTTTTCCCATAACTGGCCCCTTAGCCAATTCGTTAAAAACATGGAATAATCTTTTCCAGTTGACGTGCACTGATGAAGAGCAGCGGTGTAGCGCTCGAAACGTTGTAAAATATCGATTACGTTTGCCCAAAATAAACTATTAAATAAAAGTTAGCTTTTATTTCAATTTTTTTTCCCATAACTGGCCCCTTAGCCAATTCGTTAAAAACATGGAATAATCTTTTCCAGTTGACGTGCACTGATGAAGAGCAGCGGTGTAGCGCTCGAAACGTTGTAAAATATCGATTACGTTTGCCCAAAATAAACTATTAAATAAAAGTTAGCTTTTATTTCAATTTTTTTTCCCATAACTGGCCCCTTAGCCAATTCGTTAAAAACATGGAATAATCTTTTCCAGTTGACGTGCACTGATGAAGAGCAGCGGTGTAGCGCTCGAAACGTTGTAAAATATCGATTACGTTTGCCCAAAATAAACTATTAAATAAAAGTTAGCTTTTATTTCAATTTTTTTTCCCATAACTGGCCCCTTAGCCAATTCGTTAAAAACATGGAATAATCTTTTCCAGTTGACGTGCACTGATGAAGAGCAGCGGTGTAGCGCTCGAAACGTTGTAAAATATCGATTACGTTTGCCCAAAATAAACTATTAAATAAAAGTTAGCTTTTATTTCAATTTTTTTTCCCATAACTGGCCCCTTAGCCAATTCGTTAAAAACATGGAATAATCTTTTCCAGTTGACGTGCACTGATGAAGAGCAGCGGTGTAGCGCTCGAAACGTTGTAAAATATCGATTACATTTGCCCAAAATAAACTATTAAATAAAAGTTAGCTTTTATTTCAATTTTTTTTTCCCATAACTGGCCCCTTAGCCAATTCGTTAAAAACATGGAATAATCTTTTCCAGTTGACGTGCACTGATGAAGAGCAGCGGTGTAGCGCTCGAAACGTTGTAAAATATCGATTACATTTGCCCAAAATAAACTATTAAATAAAAGCTAGCTTTTATTTCAATTTTTTTCCCATAACTGGCCCCTTAGCCAATTCGTTAAAAACATGGAATAATCTTTTCCAGTTGACGTGCACTGATGAAGAGCAGCGGTGTAAAGCTCGAAACGTTGTAAAATATCGATTACGTTTGCCTAAAATAAACTATTAAATAAAAGTTAGATTTTATTTCAACTTTTTTTCCCATAACTGGCCCCTTAGCCAATTCGTTAAAAACATCGAATAATCTTTTCCAGTTGACGTGTACTGATGAAGAGCAGCGGTGTAACGCTCGAAACGTTGTAAAATATCGATTACGTTTGCCTAAAATAAACTATTAAATAAAGTTAGATTTTATTTCAACTTTTTTTCCCATAACTGGCCCCTTAGCCAATTCGTTAAAAACATGGAATAATCTTTTCCAGTTGACGTGTACTGATGAAGAGCAGCGGTGTAAAGCTCGAAACGTTGTAAAATATCGATTACGTTTGCCCAAAATAAACTATTAAATAAAAGTTAGATTTTATTTCAACTTTTTTTCCCATAACTGACCCCTTAGCCAATTCGTTAAAAACATGGAATAATCTTTTCCAGTTGACGTGTACTGATGAAGAGCAGCGGTGTAAAGCTCGAAACGTTGTAAAATATCGATTACGTTTGCCTAAAATAAACTATTAAATAAAAGTTGGATTTTATTTCAACTTTTTCCCATAACTGGCCCCTTAGCCAATTCGTTAAAAACATGGAATAATCTTTTCTAGTTGACGTGTACTGATGAATAGCAGTGGTGTAGCGCTCGAAACGTTGTAAAATATCGATTACGTTTGCCCAAAATAAAGCATTAAATAAAAGTTAGCTTTTATTTCAACTATTTTTCCCCATAACTGGACCCCTTAGCCAATTAGTTAAAATAAAATAAAACAGGGGCGCTAAACACGGTTCTTTTTAAATATAAAATTTATAGTGAAAGCAAAGATTTAAGTATCTTTTTTAGGTGTCTTTTTTTGTCAAAAGATGGAAATTATAATTAAAGGGCCCCTCACTGAAAACTGTTTTCAGTTTAGCCTGATTTTTTACTATTCCCTTCGAGTTGAAAGGAGTGAAAAATTTGCTGCTTTATTTCTTATATATGTTGCATATCGGAGAGAGATTAAGGGTTTGGCTAACGGCCCGGCAAGCTTAGCAGCTTGGGTTCGATTCCTAAGGAGACGAACCTCTCTGATATACAATGTAAAAATATTTTCTCTATGATTGGTCCTTAAAGATAAATTCATTTATTAATAAAATTTATATTTATTTCTGGTTGCTATGAGGAATTTTGTGGAGTTATTTCAATATTTTAAGTCAGTGATTCTCAATCTGGGTTCCTGAGAACCCCCAGGGTTCCGCAAAGGGAGATTTGGGGTTCTCTGAGCCTAGAAGTCAATAAAAGAAAAAATAGAAAAACAAAAATAGTAGTTTGTAGTATCACCCTTCAAAAAATTTTTGTTTTTTTTATTTTTTGTATTTTTACCCTTCTATAGGCCCACAGATGATGTATACAAATGTTGGTTGAGTTTAGACCAAAGGGGGGCTATAATTTCCAAATTTCGCCCCCTAGTTAATTTTTTTAGCTCGATTGTTTAAAATTATTGTATTGTCACCTGATTTACATATACATCAAAAATTTCATATCGATACGACAATTAGAAGTAGGATAAAATCGACTTTCTAGATCGGCTTACATCCAACTTCGTTACAAGCGAAGCTAATATAAAGCGTGTAAAAAAGGAATAAGGACAGCTAGACAATTAAAAATCCCTTCTATAATATATAAATTTGAAAATTATTTAAAAAAAAAGGTTAAATTAATTAATCACCTATATAAAAGAGGACAACCTCCTTAGAAAGAAAAAAAGCAGGACAGACATATATTAGGACTGGAGGTGTATTTGTTTTGATAATTAACTCAGCTTTCTTATATAAGATGAATATCAGTATGTGTAATTCCGTGGTAATATTTTTGCTTGATGTTTGTAAGTTCAACTAAAATTTAATAAATAGATGTGTTCATTAGAGATCGCAAAAAAAGGCATTTTTTTAGCCAACATCTTGGTGTACTTCTTGTAGCCTCTAGATAGCTTAAGTTTCAAATTTTAAGACTCTGCGACTTACCGAAGACGAGATATGAACGATTAAAATATTTATTTTGCGACATGACTAATTACACCCCCTTCCTTTATTTCAATCGGATTAAAAATTTGACACAACTAATAACTCATGATACTTTATAAGTACACCAAATTTTAGCGAAATCATTAGAGCCGTTTTCGAGAAACCGATTCAATATATATATATATAGTACCTGGAGCCACCGAGCGATGCACGGTAACCAAACGCCCCCTGGACTCCACCCCCACCCCAACCCCGAAACCCCACCCCCGGATCCCTCCCCATTTCACTCCACCTCCTGCACTCCCCACATCCATCCTCACCCCGCAGTTTTTGCATTTCTAGCTTTCTAGTGGTCCACAGATTATGTGTATATAGGTATATAAATAAATTCCGTATAATTTTTTCTTTAATTAAATAACAATTTATCGAGTTTTATAATAATCAATTAAATAAATAATAAATAATAATTTTATTGAAGCAATTTTTTATATGAAATAATGTATACATTGTATTTGAAGCTTCAATTTCGGAGATTACTTTTTTTAATAACAGGAATTTGAATTAATTAAATTGGCAAATTCTAATATATAACAATATTTCCTATAGCCTATTAGTGGGTTTTAAAATTAAAATACCAATTAATAAATAAAAGATAATTGAAAAAAATGTAAACAAACTTTTTTATTGAGATTTTCATCTATCAATAATTACTTTCATTAAGAAAAGATCCATTAAAATGAAATTTCTCGAGGTCCAGGCCTAGCCAGATCGTTTTCTCATCCTCAAAACTTGTTAATAGAGTTGGTTTCATCAAAATCGGTATAGCCGTTTTCAAAATAGAACTAAGATACAAATATATATATAATCAAACAATTTTTGCTCGTTTAATAAGAGTGGATATATATACAAGAATTGCTCATTTAATAATATAAGATATTATTTTATAAAAATTGATCAAGATTAAGATTTCTAAGATATATAGGTATTTCTCCTATTCTAAGATAGATCCTTTAAAAATTACTTAAAAGTATCAACATAGGTCAAATTCGTGACATTCTATTTTCATGACAAAGTCTATTCAGACTATTTATCAAAAATAATACAGCCTTTTTTAGAGCCATTTTAGGCGTCTTTTTTCAGAAAAAGACTTTTTGCGCTCTCTAGTGATCATTTTCATGGTTTAAAAAAATAATAAAAATAAATAAATACAAACAAAAAATAAATGTGGGGCATTCTCGACCCGACCTTTAAATCCAATGAATCATTTTGGATAAAGTGGCGAGCAAAAGGAGCAAAAGGAGCAAAAGGACTTGAGAAGTGGAGGATTTGATTGGAGTGGCTTGGACCCCGGGGGCGATCACGCCAACACAGACACACCGACAGACAGACACCACACAGCGATGTGCTCTCAAGTTCAAAGACCCCTCCTCTGCCTTTCAGGTTAGCTGATTCCACCACATATTTTGGTTTTGCCTCTTTCGAATTCTCGTTTAGCAGCCAATCAATTAATTAACTTTCACAAATCTATGGGGACAGGAAAATGGGGGCGGTACAAGGAGTAAAGCCTTTGAACTACGAATCGAATCAATTCCAGTTAAACAAATCAATGCGAAAGCGATTTCCAGAAGGGGTCCATCCATTGAACTGACTTACTTTTTCAACTAAATAAAGATAGAAAACTTTCGGAAGTTTTTCAGGCCGCATTTTTTCTGCAGCCTCCTTCAACAGAGAAGATCCTTTTTATTTTATTTAACTTAATAACCATTGCTGGCTGAATTTTATAACACATCTTTACAACAATCTGATTAGTTAAATAATAACAAAGCTTTATTTTGCTTTTCTTTAGGAACAAATCCCATTTTGTCAATAGGTACCTGTGAGAGTAATACAAATTTCTTTTTAAATTATTTTTTAATTGAAAGGTTTTTTTAGTCACAAACTAATAAAAGACAATAATTTCAGATTAATTATTATTATTTATTTTAGATTAAAAATTAACAGTTCATTGGACAATGCTTTTACTTTTACCATACAGGGTATGGTCAAGTATTGTAATCGTTGCATGAAAAAAGTGGGTTTTTTCCTATATCTAAAAAACGGTTAAAACTATTTTGATTAAAAAAATTGAGCAAGAAACGAGGGCATTTCGCTCTATAAAAAAGCTCAAATAAGTGAACATCGAAAAAATTATATTTTTTGAGATAATAATTGTTTTCTCCAAATGTCTGTTAGTTAGTTGAGTTAGTCACGTGCGTTACCAAATTTGGTGGACGAGCTAACTCAAAAAATAGTGGGAATATCGAAACCAAATTTCACACGTAGTTTTGGTCCATTGAGATTAAGAGCTGATTAGATTTTGGTGCATATCGACCCCGGGGGGGTGGATGGGGGCTAAAAAATTAAAAATCTAGGCCGTTTGAGCAAACTCAACCAAATTTTTTATACATAATCAGTGGACCCCATGAAGTATAAAAATACAAAAACTAACCGCCCAAAAGGGGGGGGGGGTAAATGAAAATCTTGGTCATTTACCAAACTCAACCAAATTTTGTTAACATAATCAGTGGGACAACAGAAGTATAAAAATGCAAAAACTAATCGCCCCCTACATGATTATAAAAAATTTTAGGGGCCAGGTTGTATGGTAAAGTCAAGTGGATGGCCACATCAGAACACGTCAACTTATTTTTTATTGATGCTCTTATTCAATTTTCACACAACGTTTCGTCCCTCTCGAGACTTTTCAAGCACTGCAAATAAGGACAAAGATTTGGGTTGTATAACCAATATAATTGTAAAAAACTTTCACCTAATACCTAATAGATCTTTGTCCTTATTTGCAGTGCTTGAAAAAGTCTCGAGAGGGACGAAACGTTGAAAATTGAATAAGGGCATCAATAAAAAACATTGTCCAATGAACTGTTAATTTTTAATCTACTAATTATAATGGACATTAATCAACTATAATTATTTATTTTATTGATTCACCAAACAGTTTCGGTCACATCTGGTTGACCATCTTCAGTAGTACTAAAAATGAAAAAATGAAACATTTCGTAGTTTTTTTTTTTATAAACAATTACACAATTCAAAAAATATAAAAGTTTGAATTTATACATACAATTTTGTTCAAGATTTGGAAACTGGTCACTTTGGATACATAAACCATCCTTAACATATTAATAAAGATATTTCACACATTTATAACAATCATATATAGCAATAATTCATAATAATAAAAGCCGAAACGGTTTGGTGAATCAATAAAATAAATAATAATGATTAACTGAAATTATTGTCTTTTATAAGTTTGTGACTAAAAAAACCTTTCAATTAATTTAAAAAATTAAGTCACTTAAGTTTTGGAAGAATCTTTTATAATTTAATTTTTATGAAAATACTAGTTGCGAAGCCCTCCTTCGACGGGCCTCTTGCTAGCCTCTCCCGCCCCTGACACCTCTTCCCTCCACCTCCTCCGATCACTCTCCACCCCAACGACCCTCTCTCCCCTCGCTAGGATAGGATTAAAAAAAAAAAACTCTAAACTGTAATTTGAAAAAGACACCTATACTCCAAATATAAGCTCAATAACTTGGAAAAAAATCGAAGATACGAAGCTTTTTTTGTGTTTAAGACCCTAAAATCAAAAATCTCCTATTTTTCTGTCCAGGGGTCAAATTTTGAAAAAAATGAAAAACTTTCCCGAGATATTTAAAAAAATAGTCTTAAGTTCCGAAATTGAATAGTAAACCTTAAAAATCAGAGGAGATAGAACTGTTTAAAAATTTCAAAAATTTACGCCAAAATGACTATATCTCCCGTTTAGGGACAAATAGAGCAAAATACTCAAAGATGTTTTTTTATATATTTTAATACTTAACCTTTCTAAGCTAAAACCATATCACCGATAACTTATCTTGTTTAGAAGATCTTGAAAAACTTCAAAATCATATTTTGGGGCCCTTTCTTCCTTTTGGGCTCGAATTTCAAAAAATCCTTCCTAAATGGTTATCCATGTCATTATAGGAATGCACTGTAAATTTCAACCCTTTAGATCCTGCTTTTTGATCTGTGCGTTGTCTGTCACTATGTCACTGAACTAACTGTTTGAAATTATATATAGTTGTGTAGTATACCTATATGTGTGTGTGTAGATATAAGAATGTGTGTTAATTAAAGTGATATTTAGAGCGAGTCGGAGTTAAACCCAGGCCTTCTGTTCAGTGTTTTATCAATTCTATCAACACCTGAACCCCCCTCGGATAACATTCCTAAGCAAAGACAATATATTTTTTTATAATAATAAAAATTGGGTAAAATTGCGAGGTAGGTTTCACAACAAAATGAAATAAAACAAAAATAAGTTTTAGAATTCGATATATTTATTTCGGGTTGTCAGCCCATCTTCAGGAGTCAGAGAAAACTGAATATAAATTGGAAATTTTTTTAGAAATAATATTTTTTTGGAAATAGGTATGATGAGGGAAACTCTAAACTCATTTTTGTTTTTTTTTCATTTTGTTGTGAAACCTACCTCGCAATTTTCCCCAATTTTTATTATTATATAAAAATGTTTCGAATGGCATGTTGTGAGGAGTTTCTATTTCAAATAGAAAATAAACTGCAACGGATCGTTGCTAAACTTTATCCAAATTCATTTGAAATATTAATATGTTCTTGAGTAAAGTACGTTAAAATATAATTTTACTAAAAACTTTATTTAACCTTTTTTGTGGTCCCCAAGGTACTTAATTAGGATATTAAATTTCATCAAAATTGGTTAAGTCATTTTCAAGATATTTAGAAAAAACTAAAAAAGTACTGAAATAAAGTACTAATGTTTGTGGACCGAAATGTACCAAAAACTAATCAGCGCTTCATTTTGTTAAACTAATGGTAGGTTTTCAATTTCATTTCAATCAGCGCAAAGGTGTGGAAAAAATCGTGGACGAAAAAAACGATAACACACATACATACATACATACATACATCCCCACGCACTTCCAAAAAAAATGGCACTTTTTGGCCTCTCGACGAGATTCCAGGTAATTTTTGGCAAAACCGTCACGTGCTAAAATTCAATCTCATTGAATACTACAATTTGTGACCTTAATTGAGTCCATGGGTTCCGTAGTCTTTACCTGAGGACCCTTTGAAGTCGCGCTTGCCGCGAGAGCGATTCCAATACTTTCTCCCATGCTTCGCATTGGATAAAGTAAATAATATATAAATCTTATATCGTTAAGATGATAAAAATTCAATCATGGTCAACAAACCAAGTGCCACACTGAGTTCATTTATCCTCTTTCTCTTCCATCAAATCAAACTCTCATGCAAACCAAAAGTGTGTGCGTGCTATAAAAAACTCGAGGCACAGATGTCAAATATATTAAATGAATGTCAAAATAAACTATTGACAATTATAGAGTGTAATGAATGGGCGTTAAGCCACCAAAATGCAACGGCCCATCCAAAGAAACGATGTATTATGGAAAATAAACACACACAAAGTATAATCGATGTAACGATGACAAGGCATACTTGTCTAAACGTCTACTCCTGGAAAAATATATAAGAAACAAAAACAGAAAAAATTTCTTTCATTTCTTATGGGAGAAGTACCCTATGCCAACCGACAACTACATCCTAGTCAATGGTTTGACTCATATACCTCAGATTATTATAGAGCTTCATCAATATTTAATAACGAGTCCTTTTCAGTTTACTACAATTTTGTTATACTAAATAATAATAAATTAAATTTTTCAATTACTAAGAAATATTTCTCACGATATTTATTACTGAACTATTTAAACAATAATGTAAAACGATATTTATTTAAGTTGATAGTAAATTGTAATATATTATATATTTAAAGTATTATATCTAAATGTCATAATTTTTAATTTTTCTTTTTAAATTATAAAACAATTATAAAATTGGAAAAAAATATTAATCTTTAAGTAATTTTAAACACAAGTTTTACTTCAATAGTGAGTTATTTGTTTTATAATCTAGTAGTTTGAGTAGGATAATCTCAGATATAGTAGTGTATATGTAGAAAGATGTAGTTGTAGATTAAATAACTCAGTAACTCTTTCTAAAATTGAACAGATTTAAATTTAAAAAAAAAAAATATTCTGTTTGACACTTCACTTGACTGGTTAAAATGAATAAAATGTACCTATATATGGTAATTCTATGTATATTGAAAAGAAAAATTTATTTATTGAAAAATACAAATTTATAAATTACATATAAAGTTAAGTTCTTTTTAACCGACTTCAAAAAAAGGAGGAGGTTCTCTATTCGACTGTTTTTTTTTTTTTTTTTTTTGTGCCTATGTTACCTCATATCTCTGCCAATTGTGAACCGATTTTGAAAAAAAAAATTGCATTGGGTTCGGTCTACCTTCCGATTGGTCCCATTTTTTTCATAGGTATTAGACCTTTTTTGTTAGGTTTGCTCATACCTAACTTCTTTGTTTATGACCCGATTTCGATTATTCTTTTTTTATTGGAAAGGAGGTATCTTAGGGATGGTGCCATATTAATTTGGTCAAGCTCTGATGATAGGGTCACTATTAATAACATCACTAAGAAGAGAAAAATAAAAATAATTTTTAAGAAAAAAATAAAACCGACTTCAAAAAAATTAAATACAAAAAATAAAATACACTAAAAGGTATAAAATAACTATTAACTTATTTAGTTACAACTAAACTACAAAATATTAACATGAAATTACTTTTTTAAGTCGGTGCCAAACATATACCTTTTATGAATCGCATTGGCACCGAATACAAAAAGTAATTTCATGTTAATATTTCGTAGTTTAGTTGTAACTAAATAAGTTCATAGTTATTTTATACCTTTTAGTGTATTTTATTTTTTGCATTTAATTTTTTTGAAGTCGGTTTTATTTATTTTTTTTAATTTAGCCTTCCATATTTGCTCTTGCTCATCCGGTCTTGGTCTTGGTCTTGTCCGGCCGGTCTCAGTCTTGGTCTTGCTGTTCCAACTGTGGTCTTGTTCTTGGTCTTGTTCTTGCTTTTTTGCAAGGCCAAGACCAAGACCAATTCTGCTCATCACTACCCGGGTTCCTGTTAAGTAAATTAGTAAATACTCTATCCATTCGGCCAACCTGACCCTTATATTTTTTCGACTTACAGGGCCCCATTAAAAAAGAAACATTTTTTGTGCCAAGCTCACAAATTGTATTCGTTTGTTATAATTATTTAGTAATCAAAATCACGTTCTGGAATATTTTTTTTATATTAGAATCCTAATGGATAAATTAGAATTAAATAAAATAAATGCGTTAAGTCAATAAATTATTTCAGTAAATGGACACTAATATCAAACTAATAGAGAAGTATAATTCTATTCTATTCAACTGTTTGTCAATGTTCATCATTCTAATGAACTTAATTACTTACAACATAGTATTATAATGAAGGAAACAGGATAAATCTCAAAATTCATTAAATCTGACATGTAATGTTAAAAATGATTAATGGTTAACTTAAGTATCAAACTTGTTTCTTCAATATTTATAAAAAAAAAATTACTAGATTCTAACTACGTAATTGATGATGTTAAATATTAAATAAGAATATGATATTAAACTCGAATTTTTATAAAAATATTCCAAGTTGCATAACTGCCTCTCTGTGAATATACCCTTGGATTTTGACCGAGAAATATCATTTCAATCATTGAGTAAACTTCATTTTATTCCAATAAGGGGGTTTATAAAAGAATATAGCAGTTTGAATGCGTTATAATATCAATTAGATGAGGGAGTTGTCCATTCAGGGTATGGTCAAGTATTGTTATCGTGCATGAAAAAAGTGTTTTTTTTTAATTATTATTTTCGAAATATCTCAAAAACGGCTGAAACTATTTTGATTAAAAAATGGGCAAAACCATGGCATTTCGGTCTACGAAAAACCCCTAATAAGTGAACATCGAAAATTATATTTTCGAGATATTAATTATTTTGTCAAAATGTCTGTTAGTCTGTGCGTTACTAAATTTTTGTGTAGCTCAAAAACTAGTGTGAATATCAAAACCAAATTTCACACCTAGTTTTGGTGCATTGATTTTTCGTTTATTGGGCCACGCAGGTGGAGGCCTCCACTAACAAGAAATATTTACATTATCGGGTGAATTTAATTACAGGATTATTTACATGATTATAGGTATATTAACATAATATATTTACAAAAAAAAAATTTCTTTTTTCTTTTTTTTCTTTTTTATATACAATTTCTAGCGGATGGCGATTTCCCTATAAGTTCTCCTGTTGAAGCTGTAAAAATTCATTAATGAACCCCTCATCGCCCTGAAGGTCATATCGTATAAAGTTCTCTGAGAAATTCCCAGGGCGACAAGGGGAGGCACCGCTTTATGCCACCACACTCCCTTCCACGAGAGTGTGATGGCTTCAACTCTCACAGAACCCGAGCCCACCCCAAACTTTGCCGCAATGTTGCTCACCAGACTGGAGTTGCCCTTATAATAATTGATTTTGTTTCTGTGGGCAACCCCCAGTCCGAGGAGCGCTGACACTATCTGAACATCCAGAACCCACACCGTCCCCGACCCGTCCTTCGCTACGATGTCTGGCTTCCTGTTCCCGGCCGAGCTCTGATATAAATATTCGAGCTCGACCCGCATTCCCTTTTAATAAGTTCATCAGCCAGACGTCTCACTACCGCATCATGCCTCCTGAGCCTTCCATCGTGCGTCCTCCCACACGACTGGAGAATATGCCCTGTCGTCTCAGTTTTTCTACACCCGGCCCTACACATGGGTGGACCCTCCGGCCGCCTTCCCCTACTTGTTCTAACGGCCGAAGGAAGAGACCCCGACCTAAGTCTACATAGTTCAATAAGAGAGAGATTAAGAACTGATTAGTTTTTGGTGCATATCGACCCAAAATTAAAGGGGGAGAGGGGGTTAAAAATTAAAATTATAATATTACTAAACTATAAAAACAAGAAAAATGAAATATACTATAAAATTAAACTATAATACCGAAGATATTTTTTTTTCTGGGGGCAAAATTAGGGGAGGCCATCAGTGGGCTTCTAGAAGTCTAAAAATGCAAAAACTAGCTGCCCAAAAAAGGGGGTTTGTAGGGCCAAAAAATGAAAATCTAGGCCCTTGTACAAAATTCAACCAGAAGTGCATGGTAAAGTCAAGTGGATGGCCACATTAGAACGTGTCAATTTTTTTTCGCAGTTAAATTGGAAATGTGTCGGACCACTTCATTCGCCTATCTCTCGGCCTCGGTCTTTGCCAGCACTTATAACCCAGCAAACCTTCAAAACTCGGGTACACAAATACCTACGCCTACCCTTCTACCAATAACTACTAATTGTGAAAAAAGTATTGCACACTGAGACCCCTATGGACTGGGGGTAGAATAGGTTCATAGTATCCTCTGCTTGTCGTAAAAGGCGACTAAAAGGGGGTTGGACGTGAGGCTAAAAAGCTAACCCCGTAAAAAACTTCCCTCTTTGGGAAGCAAACATATAGAAGAATATTAAAACACCTGGATTAGACAAAAATAATACATTAAGATTCTCTATGAGAAGCTTCTCATATAAGAGCCTTGTATCATATGTTATATGTTTATGGGCTGCGTCGCAGCCCATAAACATATTCACGTTACGCTCGATCTGAGTATAGCAAAACCGAAAATTTTGAAAATCTCATTTAGATTGAAGACGATTACTAAATCAACTGGTGTGTTCACCACACGACTTTCACATTTTCATTTTTTTAAAGTCATCGCCACACTAATAATTTACACCCCTTCCTTTATTTCGTTTTTTTTCTCAAAAACTGCTCTAACGATTTTTTTAAAATTAGTGTATTTATCAAGTGTCAAAACACCATATCGAGCTAAGTTTTGCATTTCGTATCTCTGAGACTTAGGGTTGCCAAACGCAGGGGACCGTACATACATACATAGGCACTGACCAATGGATTTTTGGCCTCTGTGGATCACAATTTCCTTTTTATGTCCTAAATCCGTTTTCCAACTATTAAGGCCATCGATTCCTTCCACCTAGAAGTTACAAAATGAAATTAACTTTTTTCATCTCTGAGATACAAGCTCTCAAAGAGTCAGGATCCAGACAGGTCATCGCAATATTTCCACATTATATTCTATGAATATAAATGTCAAAGTAAAAAAAAGTCCATTGATGTAAAAAATACGAAAAAAACTTTCATTTTCCATAGATGAACATTTATCAAGTTTTTGGAAGATTAAGGTATTGAATTCTCGATATACTGTCCAACTGACGACACTTGACCGAATTGAATTGCTATTATCAAGATTATTATATTACAAAAATTACTTATAGTTTTTTTTTTTAATACTGTATTCAGATATATAAGTATAAAAATTGTTCCGTTTAATGACGGACTGCAAATAAACATTTTACAAGAACGTTTCTTGCAAATTCTTCTATGTGCAACAAGGTCTATTTACTGTTTAATGCATTTCATCTGAATATTTTCCCAACATGTTTTCTTGTATATTTTTATCTTCATATTATCTTTTTTCCTTAACCTATAAATAAACTGTTAACATTTGATATACCTGTGATGTGTTCAAGAAGAATAGAAGAAGAAGACGATTAATTAACGTTAAAGAATAATAGATTGATATAATTTCTTTTTTATTATAATTACATTCTTTTTCTTTTTACTTTTTTAACGAGGAAATATTTACAGACAATTTATCTCTTTTTCTTAATTGTTTAGATTTCTTCGTGTAATAAATAGGCGCTAGTTATATCCTGTTATTAATTTATATTTTTTTACTTTATCCAATGCGAAACATGGGTAAAGTATTTTAATCGGTCTCGCGGCAAGCGCGACTTCAAATGGTCCTCAGGTAAAGACTACGGAACCCATGGACTCAATCAAAGTCATAAATTGTAGTATTCAATTAGGTTGAATTTTATCACGTGACGGTTTTACCAAAAATTACATGGGGTCTCGTCGAGAGGCCAAAAAGTGCGATTTTTTCATTTAATGCGTGTGGATGTTTTTATTTAATAAATAGAAAAAAAAAAATTATTTAAAATTACAATTGTGCCCACAGGGGGGGGGTTAAGGCGCAGAATGGGTCATTGAAATTTCTGGGGGGGGGGTTGAAATCGTTGTATTTTAGTATTATATTCTAAAAATAAAAGCGGTTAAGACATATAATTTCAACAAAAGTTAACAGAATGCTCTTCTAATTCTTTAGAACTGAATTAAATGGGGGCTTAGTTTTCATGAAACTGGGGGGGGGGGGGTGAGTCATGAAGATGGACACCCCTGACTAAGTAGAATAGGGTAAGAAATATTTATCAAATAGAATTTAAATTTAATTTTTTCATATTTTTATTTTTATATAATTTTTAATCTTAAATCTTGAGTACCTACCAATTCCATTCATTAAATTGTCAGTAAAATTCCAATACAAATGCGGGCCACATTTTTATGAACAATTAATTAATTAATCAGACAAAAAATTAATCAATCCGACAGGGGGCGCTGATGCCGTCGGTATATTTGTGCTTTGAGCCCAGATAAACATAGTTGGCTCAGTTAACCTATAATCGGAGTGGGTGCTCATTTTTTTTTTAATGATATTGATGTGAGAAGGAGATACACCAGAAGGTGGATCCCCTAAAGGCCTGTATGGGTTGGCCCCTCCATCGTGAAAAGAACAGAGTAGAAGGAAAAGAAGCCGGGATCACGAGCCAATCTCAGAAACTTAGATACAATTCAATATCCAATTTACTAAGGTTTTTGGGGCTTCGAGCAGTGGTAAATTCTCCGCGCGATAAATTCGGTTAAATTTATCTCCCACTTCATACTTGAGAACGATCGCAGAATAAGTCGATCGAAACGTTGTATTAAAAATTGTAATTATTTGTTTCAATAAATAATTATAAATTAATCATGTGTGATTTAAATAAAAATTTAAACTTTAATTAATTAATTTATTTATTTGGAGACATAGGTAAAATGGGAGGTTTTATATTTCGAAAATTGTATAGTCCGAAACGTAAATATACACGAATATATTTTGTAAATTAATGAATTAAACATCTAGTACGAATGTTTTTGGCGAGGGTGGATGCTTATTTTTCCCCAAATATTTCGAAAAAGACTTAAAACACTTTTGATAAAAAAAAAAATGGGTAAGTATAACGGGTATTCAAGCTCGTCATCATAAAAAGTCTTTAATGATAAATGACGTAATGTTTATTCTTAGATATTAATTAATTACCATATTTGGGATAGGTAATTAATATCACAAAAAATATCATTTTAACGCCATTTATCAGAAAACCCTTGTGTCCACCCTGGCCAAATACACTACAATATTAATATGACTATAACTACATTTTTAAATAATAACATTTTCAAAACTAGAAATACAACTAATTTACTTCTATTGGCTCTTCTAATATAACAAATGAGTATCAACTGACACTAATAAATAATCAAACTGCGAAGTGAAAATTCGAGAGGATTATTCATGTCAATCCGAATTGATATTGTGCGAGATGTGAAATATAGCCCCATAATATACTACGGTGCAAAAAAATCGACACACTAATAAAAACTTTATTAAATAGCAAATTTTTTTTTAAATTTATTTAATGTCACCGGGAACAAAGCCCATTTAGACAGCACATAAATAAAGTGTTAGTAAGGTTAGTGAGGGAGCCGAGTTTTTAGCCGGTAGAAATTTTTTCTTGCCAGCCATGATCGAACCCCGGCCTTCCACTCCAACATCGTTATAATCGATCGATGCCGAAGCGAGGCCAGTGCGTTAGCCTACTGAGCCAACCCGACTGCCCAAATAGTAAATTATTTTTAAAACTTTTAGAAATAATCGTATAATTTGTTGAATTAACTCTTAAACTAACATATTCTATAAATATCGTTAATAATTTTTGATTATAAAAAAAGTGAAATTAAATTAAAAAAAAAATAAAAAAAAATAAGTGAAATTAAATTAAAAGATACAATTACAAATTATCATACTTTTTCAATATCACTTTTTTTGGCTTTAGAGAACTATGCCCATACAGCCACGCAATTAATGATTCTATAATTTAAAGTGAAAAATGATGGTACAATTGAAGAAAGAAAAAAAAACTGTTAAATATGTATCCAATTTATAGCTCAATTTTGCAGCTGATGAAAAAAAAGGCTACTTTATGTAAAATTTCTTCCTCTTCTAAAGCTAGCAGATTCGTAATATTAAAAGGCGCAGTCAAGCCAGAGGAAAATAAATAATTTAATAACTTGTTCGATTCTCTTTTAAATTTAGTACAATTAAAAATTCAAATAACTTTAATTTAAATAAAGTTTTAATAAAAGATCAAATTTCATTTGAAATATCATTAAAATGAATAATTTTCAATTAAGCATCATTGATAGAAGATACAATATACGAAATGGCTATTTCTGAAGTTCAAGCAGTTCAAATTGTGTGCCTAATTAATCAAGGGCTAAGTCAACAACAAGTGGCAATTATACTTGCAATAAGCAATAATTTCAATAATGTATGGTTTCTTGTAAAAAAATTAAATATGATTTACTATTTAATAAAGTTTTTATTTGTGGCTCGATTTTTTTGCACTTCAGTGTAATATCGAAGTACAATTTGTAAATAAATTATTATATTTCAATAAATAAATAAAAAAGTTTATTTATTTATTCCGTCGCCTAATGAAGTTAATCGTGTATATATGCAATTAACCATAATAATAACTTTACTGATTAGTATAAATGGTTGAGAAAAAATAATAATCTGATAATAATGAAGGATTCATTTATTATCAGGATGAAAAATTCTAGACTTTAAGAAAAAAAGATATTGACCTAATCTGCTTATATTTACTAGGTCATTTGCCCATGGTGTAATTCTATTACAGAGAATTGGAATTTCCAATATATTTCTTCAAGCAGCTTGATTAGAATTTGGACGGCTGTAATAAGAAACATGGGACTCGTCTCTAGTGTAGGGGTTACAGCATTCGACTAAATTCAAGGCTCCTTCTCCTAAATTAAGGGACAACAACTGAAAACTACCTCTGTGAACAATTTTCTCAGAGTATACTATACATCAGGGCTCCCCAACCCGCGGGCCGCATTTGCAATGAATGTGTCCCGACATAAAATTATAAATTTCTTTAAAACATTAAGATTTTTAGATACTTACTGGAAAACATATCTGATAAAATTTGATCTATTTTTTTTTTGTTTTTAAAGAAGAAATTGGACAATATCTCCAAAAATTTTCAAAAAATAAAAGGGCAGATTTTAGATTTTGAATGTGAAAAAATATATATCAAGATTTCCGAAAAAAATAATCACTATTTTGTCATATTTTGACTACATTTTTTTTTTTATTAGATATAAATATTTTTAAGATAATGTTACACCATTCGTATCCATAGTAAATTAGTAAATTTATCACAGTTATAGTAGGGAATCGGATAAAATTGATAATATATAGTTTTTTTTTGTTTTTTTTAATGGGCCAGACGTTTCTTCAATTTTGTATCCACTGAGGAAGTCAAAATAAATTGACGAAACGACTGGCCCATTTAAAAATAAACTGTCACGTTCTGATGTGGCCATCCACTTGACTTTACCATAATACCTGACCCCTCTCTTATATTTAATATTTAATAAAATTATTTATAATCATTTAAAGGGGGGTTAGTTTTTGAGTTGTAGACTTCTGGGAGCCCACTGATTATGTATACAACATTTGTTGAGTTTGGTATAATGGCCTATATTTTCATTTTTTACCCCCCCCCCCCCCCCCGACACGCACACTTTGGGTGGTTAGTTTTTGCATTTTTAGTCTTCTGGGGTCCCACTGAGTATGTATACAAAATTTGGTTGAGTTTGCTCAAATGGCCTAGATTTTGAATTTTTAACCCCCCCCCCTCCATCCCCTTAATTTTGAGTCGATATCCACAAAAAACCTAATCAGCTCTTAATCTCAATGGACCAAAACTACGTGTCAAATTTGGTTTCGATATTCACACTAGCTTTTGAGCTAGCTCGTCCACAAAAATTTGGTAACGCACAGACTAACGGACAGACATTTTGACAAAACAATTATTATCTCGAAAAATATAATTTTTTCGATGTTCACTTATTAGAGCTTTTTTGTAGAGCGAAATGCCATGGTTTAGCTCAATTTTTTTAATTAAAATATTTTTAGGCTTTTTTGAGATATTTCGAAAAAAAGAAGGAAAAAACCACTTTTTCATGCACGATTACAATACTTGACCATACTCTGTATGGCAAAGTAAAAATTGGTTAGCCCGAAATATATCCGAATTCTAAACTCATTTCTGTTTTATTTCATTTTATTTGAAACCCACCTGTCAATTTTACCCAATTTTTTATTATTATGTATCAGATATGTTTTCCAGTAAGTAGGTATATAGAAATCTTAATGTTTTAAAGAAATGTTTAATTTTATGTCGGGACGCATTCATTGCAGTGCTGGGCCGCTGGATGGACAGCCCTGGGTTAGAGCATTCCAGTAAATTCAACTATTATTAACTGTTAATAATTACGAATCTGGGTGCTTACATCATACTAAGGCCCTTAATACCTACTTCTTTTTCTACCTGTTAATTTTTAAATCTCTCTAATATGTACAAAAGTATGTTGTTTCTTTTTAGAGAGCTTCTTGATTTCTATTGCAATTTATTTTCTTATTATTCATATTTTGTCTTCATAAACTGAATTTCACTTCACCACTCCTGGTTTCTGCAATTTATATCTTCTCTGAATATTTTGCAAGTTTGAATTAATAAAAGCTAATTGCTTTCTCCCCGGGTATCCAATCCAATCCAATTCAGATACCTACTACTTAGACACTAAATAAATATATATATATAATAGACACCAAATAAATATATCTACTCTTATTAAACGAGCAAAAATTGTATATTTATTTATTTGTTTATGTATTTGTATCTTGGTTATATTTTGAAAACGACTCTATCGATTTTGATGAAATTCACGGATTAGGGGGTTTTTGGGGTGACAATTCGATCTGTCACGGTCTCATCTTCGACAAAATTGTTTTTGATGGGTTTTTTCGTAATCAAATTAATTATTCTCAGGTAGACAAATCCCATTCTTAGGGTTTAAAAAAAGGTTTCTCTTTTCCTTTTATACCCAGGCAGACAATGGGTTGTTTGTTTCATTGTTCTAAAAGGCCTTGAAGAAGTATTGTGATTGTGGATTTTAACATATTTTGTTCAATCTAAACGTTAGAAATATTAATAAACGTTTTATAATTGTTTTTACTAAGAACTTTATTTATTTAATAGAATAAAAAATAATCAAGAATTTATGTAAAAATATATTTCGCATAAGCAGGTCTCAATTTTCTGAAAAAACAACACATTTTGATAGGTTTTATTTATTAATTGGATGAATAAAAATGAATCATATGGTTGAATCAAAACAGGTGCAGAAGGTGGGGCGCAGTGGTGGGGAATCCGGGGGTAGGGAGAGGTTTCGGGGGTGGGGTCGAGCGGGGTGGAGGTGGGGGGGGGGGCTACATTGAGCGACTATTATATATTTTTGTATTTTTTTAATTTGAAAGCGGCTCTCAAATAAAAATCGACCTTTTTATCAGAATTTTAAATTAAAAATAAAATTAAAATAAAGCTTTTAACTGAAGGAAGAAGTTACCGAGCATCGCTCGGTGCCTCCAGATACTATTTAATTTATCCTAGATTGTTTTACGTTTTAAGAGTCTTTTGATAAAGATCATATTCTCTTCAGTTGTACGCCTGATTTATTTACATCCTGCTTGAAAAAATTTACATTAGGTTACGAGTTAATTTTATCTTTCCAGAAAAATCAACGTCATTAAACAGGATAATTTTCTTATTTTATACCTTCATCCTGAATAAAGTGCAATATACTATCTCAATATTAGTTTTTTTGCTTAATCCTTTTATTGCGGTTATATTTACTGACTTTTCCATATGTGGAGAATATCGTGATGAGTTTTTAACAGTATCAGATATTAAATTCTAAATCTCCCACTTATGTTTGCATATTTTATTGTAAATATAATTTGTTTATTTTAATCCCAACATTTTGATTATTTGTATGAAGATATAATACTAATTACTGTGCTTTATTCTGTAGAAAAGTTATTATAAACTTGATTAAGTCATGTTTTAAATGTTTACATTTTACCCGAATAAGCTGTTTGTAATTTAGACCAGCAGTTCCCAACCTTTTGTGGCCCATCGCCCCTTTCTAGAGGTTGACTAACACCTATCGCACCTTTTTTTGAGATATTTCGAAAAAAAAGAAGGAAAAAAACACTTTTTTCATGCACGATTACAATACTTGACCATACCCTGTATAGTAAAGTAAAAAAAAAAAATTGAATTTGAAGAAGTTATGAGCAAAAAACCGAAATTTGATATCTTTTAAACCGGTGATCAAAAAAATTTCAAAATTTACCAGAAAGTGTTTTTTAATGGATACTAAAAAATGTCAAAAAATGAAGGAAATCAAAAAATTAAAATTTTCAAACGGTCCGATTTGGAGTGAAATGTCCTATATTATTGTTGTTTGTTTGTTGCGTTTGGACCCTTGGGATCACGCAAAGCTTGATGTTTCTTTCTGGTTGGACCTTCCACGCCTGTATCTTTTTCCGGAACGTGTTATCGAGTTCCATGGTCAGGCTATGTAATTTTTCCTGGCCGGATGAGTGCGTTGATGTTAAAGGTGTCCAGGTATGTATGGTTTTTTGGCGTTATTCTTCCATTGTTTATTCCTTGAGTTCGTGATGGTCCGGGTCCCCCAGAATCTGAATGCCCGGTTGCCACTCGAGGGTGGATGGATTGGTTACCACCTGGGTTAATCTTGTTTTTGCCTCTCACGATTCATGGTTGCTTGTTACGAAATTATGTCCTGCGGATGAGCGAGGTTTTGTAGAACCAGAGATTGTCAGTTTCTGGAGCCGAGGGGCCAGTTTTTTATTATTTTCAAATAAATTCACTTTGCTTCTTGCTGTGATCAAACTGATGAAGTCTAGGTTGATGTTCTCCTAATCGGATTAGAAAAGTTGGTGATTTAACCGAAAAAAAAATAAAAACCGACTTCAAAAAATTAAATGCAACAAATAAAATACACTAAAAGGTATAAAATAATTATTATCTTATTTAGTTACAACTAAACGACGAAATATTAACATGAAATTACTTTTTACCGACCCCTATATTATTATTAGTATATGATGAATGTGAGTTCAAAAAATTAATTAATTTTTATAATTCTAAATGTTTAAAACTTATTAAAACTCATAATGCTACGTAACAAAGTATTAATACCCTCCCTCATAACGTAACACACTAGTAACAGTTCCACCTCCCACGGGTATAAATGTTACGTGATATTTGAACGTTCCTTTATGGAAAATTTGAACAATATTCTGATTTCCTTTCTTATTTTGTATAGCTTATCCTTTGTGGTTGTTTTTTATAAGCATTTCTTGTATAAAAAGTTTCATGAAAAGACTCAATTTCTTCCAAGGCAACACAAGTCCAAGTTACAAAGCATTTTGTCTGCTAAGAATGAAGAAGCAATTGAGCAACAACAATAATTGACTAGCAATAAAGGAAGAAAGAGGTTTAGTAGCCGAGTCAAAAAGAATAATAGCAAAAGAAAAAATAACTTGATTTTTCCGACAAATTCTAATGCATTTTGGTGTTGGTCAATAAATTAACTATTAAAGTGAAACCAGCCGTGCAAGTTTAGTCTCATTTAATCTGTCGCGTATCTGCATAAAAGTGCTTGTCCGACTTGTCTGAATAAATGTCAGTGTCAATGTGAAGGTTTAGATCTTGCGTGGGGAAACTTTTCATGTTGAAAGACAACGATAATTTAAATGAAACCCACTTTGGTGGATTTACTAAATTAATAGGATTCTAATCTGATTTCGGAGCTTCTATCCTCCTTAGTTTTCGAAATAATAATAATAATATATAATAAATATTCAAACTAAAAATATTCTTGATTGTTCAAATTATTCATAGTACCTGGAGGCACCGAACGATGCTCGGTAACACTTCTTCCTTCGGTTAAAACCTTTGTTTTAATATTATTTTTAATTTAAAATTCTGATAAAAAGGTCGATTTTTATTTGAGAGCCGTTTTCAAATTAAAAAAATACAAATATATATAGTATTCGCCCACTGTACCTCCTCCCCACCCCCGAAACCTCGCCTACCCCCGGATCCCCCACCACTGCACCCCACCTCCTGCACCTGTTTTGATTCAACCATATGATTCATTTTTATTCATCCAATTGTTAATAAATAAAACCTATCAAAATGTGTTGTTATTTCAGAAAATTGAGACCTGCTTATGCGAAATGTATTTTTAAATAAATTCTTGATTATTTTTATTCTATTAAATAAATAAAGTTCTTTATAAAAACAATTATAAAACGTTTATTAATATTTCTAACGTTTATGGAGAACAAGATATGTTAAAATCCACAATCACAATACTTCTTCAAGGCCTTTTAGAACAATGAATTAACAACCCATTGTCTGCCTGGGTACAAAAGGAAAAGGGAAACCCCTTTTTTTTAAACCCTAAGAATGGGATTTATCTACCCGAGAATAATTAATTTGATTACGAAAAAACCCATCAAAAACAATTTTGTCGAAGATGAGACCGTGACAGATCGAATTGTCACACCAAAAACCCCATAACCCGTGAATTTCATCAAAATCGGTAGAGTCGTTTTCAAAATATAACCAAGATACAAATATATAAACAAACAAATATAAATATGTACAAATAAATATACAATTTTTGCTCGTTTAATAAGATTAGATACAATTTCTTTATTCTTCTTTTCAATTTTACATTATCTAAAAAAGAAAGTAAAATCTTCTCGATTCGTCTAGGCCCGAAACATGTATCAATTATAATGAATTTTTTTTTAAATTGAGAAGATTTTTCTTTTTTTTTGGATAATCTAAGATTGAAAAGAAGAATAAAGAAATTGTATATATAAATAATAAATAAATATTTTGTTAAACACTTTAAAAAATAACAACATACATACAAAAGATATATTGTATATATCTAATTACCTATATATAAATTAAATTTATTAAATTTTTTGCTTCAGGCAAAAGCTCCCTATCCGACTACTTATATTTAATAAATAATTAAAAGTTGGAAAATTTGATTTCTTTCAGAATTAGAGAGAAAATTAAAAACAATTCTTGCCACAATGTATGATAGCTGAGGGAATTGAAGGTGTAAAATGATAATTGTTAGGGTGAATTGAAATAGTCCATATTAATAATGAGATTATTAGTACGAAGAGGAATATTTGCCTTGAAATTAATGTAAAGTTTTTCTATATTAAATTAAATTAGGGAACGAAGATAAGATTTTTATATTATAGACAAAAGGATCAGCCGGGATTCGAACCCCTCGATCCTCTCGGCTGCGGATAAGAGCTAAGGCATTATAAAGGCATCGCAGCGCACATGCGAAGATCCCGGGTTCGAATCCCGGCTGATCCTTTTGTCTATAATATAAAAATCTTGTCATCGTTCCCTAATATAATTTAATTTATAACTGTCTTTCGACGCGGCCTCATTGTGAGCCTTCTAGTGACCCCCCCCCCCAAAAAAAAAAAAAAAATTAAACGAAAATTTAAAAAATTGAAAAGAGAAAACAGAGATACCAATTAATTAACCACAATTAAAATTTTGACTCACGCTTAATGTACTTATTGAATAATCAGCCACTGGGTCACTTATTAAGGCTGAATGAAATGAAAATTTGATTACATTTACTTCAAAATATGCTTAATTTTTAAAAAATCTAATTACCGAAATTTGTTTCCTAACCTTTTCAGTTTTGTCAGCCCTAAGACCAAGCAATCCATGCCTCTTTACCCCTTATTAAAAATAAGCTGACGTGTTCTGATGTGGCCATCCACTTGACTTTACCATACAACCTGGCCCCTCAATTATATTTAATATTTAATAAAATTATTTATAATCATGTAGGGTGGTGGGTTAGTTTTTGCATTTTTTGACTCTTTGGACCCACTGATTAGGTATACAAAATTTGGTTGAGTTTGGTAAATGGCCAAGATTTTCATTTTTTGACCCCCGCCCCCATTTCGGGCGGTTAGTTTTTGTATTTTTAGACTTCTTGGTTCCCACTGATTATGAATACAAAATTTGGTTGAGTTTGGTAAATGGCCAAGATTTTCAATTTCTGTCCCTCCGCCCCCCCCCCCATTTTGGGCGGTTAGTTTTTGCATTTTTAGACTTCTGGGGACCCACTGATTATGTATGCAAAATTTGGTTGAGTTTGCTCAAACGACCTAAATTTTTAATTTTTAATCCCCCTTAATTTTGGGTCGATATGCACCAAAATCTAATCAGCTTTTAATCTCAATGGACAAAAACTACATGTGAAATTTGGTTTCGATATTCACACTAGTTTTTGAGCTAGCTCGTCCACAAATTTGGTAACGCACAGACTAACTAACTAACTAACTAACTAACTAAGAGACATTTTGACACAACAATTATTATCTCGAAAAATATAATTTTTTCGATGCTCACTTATTAGAGCTTTTTTGTAGAGCGGCATACCATGGTTTCGCTCAATTTTTTTATTCGAAATAGTTTCAGCCGTTTTTTAGATATTTTGAAAAAAAGAAGGAAAAAAAAACACTTTTTTCATTCACGATTACAATACTTGATCATACCCTGTATGGTAAAGTAAAAAGTTATTAAGAATATTTACCATTTGCTTGTCTACTAAAAATCCTTTCTGTTTCAATTTATAGAACTGGTGTAATTACTATTTAAATCTGAAAATTAGCTAAAATAAAAACAAATATATTTTGAGAACTAGAAAATTGTTCTGCACTGCTATATTAATTAGCCTAATTACACCGTTCTAACTAGCTATTATATCCCCATGGGGATAAAATTACCCCTAGGCTAGGAACCGCGGCTAGAGGTTTAGACAATACAAATTTGACCCACAAATAATAATTGCAGAATGAAATAAGTTAATATTCTAATTGAAATGTAATTGTTAACAAAATATTAACATAGTTTCAAACTGGGATTTCGGGGGGGTCTACTATAATTAATCAAAAGTTGCAACTCTTTCCTTTGTTTTTTTTTGAAGCGCGGTTTCAATTTCGTCTTATCTTGTAGTCAGCTACAAAGAATCTAATAAACCTGAAAGACAATTGGCAATGAATGAGAATACAACTCCTTATCGGATCAGATAGATATTCATTGGATGAGAAAAGTTAATTAAATTGGATGCAGAATGTAAAACAATAATTTCTCATTTGTTTCTCTGTAAGTCTCTAACTCAAGAATAAATCTCCCTTCATACAGAAAAAGGAAAAAAGATGACAAACGATACTCCCCAGATGATGGAGAGATTAAACGGCCATTTGTTTAGTGAGTGTGAGTTGATGAACCTCGGAAGTGGCTGGCTCTTTCCCTAATGGCGATGGGAATTACTGATAAGACAAAAGAAGAAGAATCTCACTCACTCGACGGCGAAGTCAATGAACGCGTCCTCGTCCCCACTACAATTGCAAAATGCTACCATTGAAATTCACACCAGGGAAATTCGCCTTGACTCTGACTTTGAAATGCATCCTGTCTGTCTGTGAATACAACAGTAGACATCGGATTTAAAGTGAGAGGTGCATTCTTCAGTTAATTTAATTCAGGGGTGGGGAACTTGCAACCTCTTATCGCATTTACTACAAGTTTTTGAATGAATCTACATTTCTTATAGTTTTTCAAATATTATTACGATATACTTTTATTATTTTTAACCGACTTCAAAAAGGAGGAGATTCTCAATTCGACTAATTTTTTTTGTCTATGTTACCTGATATTGCCAATTGTGAACCGATTTTGATAAATTTTTTTTGCATTGTGTTGAGTCTAGTTTCCGATTGGTTCCATTTTTACTTTATCCAATGCGAAGCATGGGAGAAAGTATTGGAATCGCTCTCGCGGCAAGCGTGACTTCAAAGGGTCCTCAGGTAAATACTACGGAACCCATAGACTCAATTAAGGTCACAAATTGAAGTATTCAATGAGATTGAATTTTAGCACGTGACGGTTTTGCCAAAAATTACCTGGAATCTCGTCGAGAGGCCAAAAAGTGCCATTTTTTTTGGAAGTGCGTGGGGATGTATGTATGTATGTATGTATGTGTGTTATCGTTTTTTTCGTCCACGATTTTTTCCACACCTTTGCGCTGATTGAATTGAAATTGAAAACCTACCATTATTTTAACAAAATGAAGCGCTGATTAGTTTTTGGTACATATCGGTCCACAAACATTAGTACTTTATTTCAGTACTTTTTTAGTTATTTCTAAATATCTTGAAAATGACTTAACCAATTTTGATGAAATTTAATATCCCAATTAAGTACCTTGGGGACCACAAAAAAGGTTAAATAAAGTTTTTAGTAAAATTATATTTTAAAGTACTTTACTCAAGAACATATTAATATTTCAAATGAATTTGGATAAAGTTTAGCAACGATCCGTTGCAGTTTATTTCCATTCGTATTGGACCTTTTTTGCTATGTTTGTTCAGGCATAACATCTTTGTTTATGAACCGATTTCGATGATTCTTTTTTTATTGAAAAGAGGCTACCTTAGGGGTGGTATCATATTAATTTGGTCAAGTTCTGATGATATAATCAGTGACGAATTAACGTAAATTTCCAATTCTTATGAGCAAATAATAGAAATTATAATAAATAAAATCTTTTAAAAAAAATCAATCTTAAAACGTTCATTTAAAACCCGCAAACGTTTATAGATTATTTCTATATTTATGAATTTAATTTTATTATCATTTTCTGATTCATTCGCCCGACGCTTTCACTTACGAGATGCATGCAAGGTGTTATATTAAGTATACTATAAATAATATAACTATAAATGAGAAAAATAAAAATAAATTTTATAAAAAATAAACAAAACCGACTTCAAAAAAATTAAATGCAACAAATAAAATAATAAAACTCAAAAATAAAATAAAATGCACTAAATGGTATAAAATAATAATCTAATTTAGATACAACTAAACGACGAAATATTTACATGAAATCACTTTTTGAAGTCGGTGCTAAACAAACTATATAAGCGAGCGTACCCGCCAAACGTACTAAGTAAAATCCGTCGAGTTTGATTCATAAAATATATATGTTTGGCACCGACTTCAAAAAGTGATTTCATGTAAATATTTCGTATCTTATTAGGAGAATTTTCTAGGTTAAGTTTCAAAAAAAAAACTTTTTGTTTAAGTTATTTATAATGTTTCACCTAGAACCGACACCTAAATCCTTAAAAATTATTAAATATTTCGTCGTTTAATTGTAACTAAATTAGATAATTATTTTATACCTTTTATTGCATTATATTTTATTTATATAATTAAGTAATGTAGAGGGATTCAGCCAATGGGTAATGGGTAGCCTCTGCTGAATAAAAAACTCCCAATTATGGAAAACGTTTCGGCTTTAATTAAATAATGCCATCATCAGTTCCTAAGAGAGTATTAGCAACACAATTAATTTTATAAATAAATTGTCCTCAGGCAGGGTTGTTATGGATTTTATCATAATATACAAAATTATATGAATTATAAAATGGTACATAAATCTTGGTGTGCTCTCACTCGATATGCGCAACGTCTCAAGTACAAATACAGCAAATTATATTTTATTTTTGAGTTTATTATTTTATTTGTTGCATTGAATTTTTTGAAGTCGGTTTATTTTTTTTATAAAAATTATTTTCATTTTTCAAAACATTTTTTATCTGGACGCACCGCTATATGTATATTTACACGAACCATTTCAAGCTACTTTCGACCCCCTCCCCATAACTCAAAAACTATTAGACCTAGACACTGAAAATTTTCTATGGCTAATAAGGCCGACTAGAACACCTAGAATCCCAAATGTCATGAATAAATCTATTATAGTTCTTGAGTTATTAAGCTCTGAAAAGTGGAATTTTTAACACTGACTCACTCACTGACTGACATATCAAAAACCTTAAGTACCTCCGCAGATCCTAGAATGCTGAAATCTGACATAGTGGTAGAGTTTGGGCTACAATTAAAGGAAAAAATCGAAAAAGTGAAACTTTCCCTTTTTCAGGGCCCAAAATGAATGGGTGAAATTTATTATAGGCTTAATTAACATATAGTGATAAAAAATTTTTAAGAAAAAATAAAAACCGACTTCAAAAAAATTAAATGCAACAAATATAAAAATACACTAAAAGGTATAAAATAATTATTATCTTATTTAGTTACAACTAAACGACGAAATATTAACACGAAATTACTTTTTAAAGTCGGTGCCAAACAAACTATACCTATAAGCGAGCGTACCCGCGAAACGTACTAAGTAAGATCCGTCGAGTGCGATTCATAAAAGGTATATGTTTGGCACCAAATTCAAAAAGTAATTTCGTGTTAATATTTCGTCGTTTAGTTGTAACTAAATAAGATAAAATTATTTTATACCTTTTAGTGTATTTTTATATTTGTTGCATTTAATTTTTTGAAGTCGGTTTTTATTTTTTCTTAAAAATTTTTATTTTCTCTTTTTAGTGATGTTATTAATAGTGATTATATCATCAGAACTTGACCAAATTAATATGACACCATCCCTAAGACACCCCCTTTCGGATAAAAAAAGAACCATCGAAATCGGTTCATAAACAAAGAGGTTAGGTCTAAACAAACCTAATAAAAAAGGTCTAATACCTATGAAAAAAAATCGAAAAAAAAATGGGATCAATCGGAAGCTAGACTGGACCCAATGCAAAAAAATTTCAAAATCGGTTGACAATTGGCGGAGATATGAGGTAACATAGGCACAAAAAAAAAAAAAAAAAAAAAATTCAATCGAATAGAGAACCTCCTCCTTTTTTGAAGTCGGTTAAAAATACAATCAAGCTAGCTAGAATGCTGAAATTTGGCATACTGGTAAATCTTGGCACATTAATAAAGGAGAAACTTGAAAACCCGAAATTTTCCCTTCTTCGGGGTCTGAAATGAAGAGGTGAAATTTATGAAAAACCGACCGAGTTTTTAACATATTTACGAGAAATATTTATTAATTATTAATATAAATGTTTAAATGTAATTATTTAGATAAATTAAAGGATAAAAGTTTGCAAAAATTAATGATATCTGACCAAAAAACAAACATGAAAAAGGGGCCAAGTTCGGTACAAACGTCAAAAGAGTTTGAGATCTAAACGGGTACCAAGATCCATAGCAGTTTCTTCAATCATAGCTATAGGGATGTACAACGTTCTTCAATTGATTTAAAAGAAAATTTGTTACGATCTTTGATATTAAATTTATAACTTGGCAAGTTGTATACCGAACTAAATGATTTGTATTATAAAATAGAACAACTAGCAAAGATAAATTTTAAGCTTGTATTAAATTTCTTCAGATTAAACATAATTTATTGACTATTATTACTTGGAGAGTTATAAATTTAATATCAAAGAACGTAACAAATTTTCTTTTAAATCAATTGAAGAACGTTGTACATCCCTATAGCTATGATTTAAGCAACTGCTATGGAACTTGGTATCCGTTTAGATCTCAACTCTTTTGCCGTTTGTACCGAACTTGTCCGCTTTTTCATATTTATGTTTTTGGTCAGATAACAGTTATTCTATAGTAGTTATAACACCTGACAAATAAGTTTATGAAATGAGGTAAAAACGAAACATTACATGTTTTTGTACACCACACAACACATTAAAGTTTGAATCTTTCCATCCACAAATAAGCTGACGTGTTCTGATGTGGGCATCCACTTGACTTTACCATACAGCCTGGCCCCTATAATTATTTATAATCATGTAGGGGGGGTTAGTTTTTGCATTTTTATACTTCTGGGAGTCCACTGATTATGTATACAAAATTTGGTTGAGTTTGGTACAAGGGCCAAGATTTTCATTTTTTGACCCTACACCCCCCCCCCCCCAATTTGGGCGGTTAGTTATTGAATTTTTAGACTTCTGGGGATCCACTTATGTATACAAAATTTGGTTGAGTTTGCTCAAACGGCCTAGATTTTTAATTTTTAACCCCCTCCGCCCCCTTAATTTTGGGACGATATGCATCAAAATCTAATCAGCTCTTAATCTCAATGGACCAAAACTACTTGTGAAATTTGGTTTCGATATTCACACTAGTTTTTGAGCTAGCTCGTCGACAAAAATTTGGTAACTCACAGACTAACTAAATAACAGACTAACAACCAGACAACCAGACTAACAGACATTTTGATAAAACAATTATTTTTTCAAAAAATATAATTTTTTAAATGTTCACTTATTAGAGCTTTTTTGTAGACTAAAATTCCATGGTTTCACTCAATTTTTTTAATCAAAATAATGGCTTCAGCCGTTTTTGAGATATTTCTAAAAAAGAAGGAAAAAAAACCACTTTTTTCATGCACGAATACAATACTTGACCATACCCTGTATGGTAAAGTAATGCCATACATTAACTCTTACGGAAACAACGGCGTTCGGATCACGGTGGTCTTCATCGAGTCTCCAACATATTTTTACTTTACCATACAGGGTATGGTCAAGTATTGTAATCGTGCGTGAAAAAAGTGTTTTTTTTCCTTCTTTTTTTCGAAATATCTCAAAAACGGCTTAAACTATTTTGATTAAAAAAATTGATCGAAACCATGGTATTTCGGTCTACAAAAAAGCCCTAATAAGTGAACATCGAAAAAATGATATTTTTCGGGATAATAATTGTTTTGTCAAAATGTCTGTTAGTCAGGTTGTCAGTTAGTTAATTAGTCTGTGCGTTACCAAATTTTGTGGACGAGTTAGCTCAAAAACTAGTGTGAATATCGAAACCAAATTTCACACTTAGTTTTGGTCCATTGAGATTAAGAGCTGATTAGATTTTTGGTGCATATCGACCCAAAATTAAGGGGGTGGAGGGGGTTAAAAATTAAAAATCTAGGCCATTTGAGCAAACTCAACCAAATTTTGTATACATAATCAGTGGGACCCCAGTAGACTAAAAATGCAAAAACTAACCGCCCAAAATGGGGGGGGGAGTGCAGGGTCAAAAAATGAAAATCTTGGCCATTTACGAAAGTCATCCAAATTTTGTATACATAATCAATGGGACCCCAGAAGTCTAAAAATGCAAAAACTAACCGCTCAAAATGCGGGGGGAGGGGGGGTACTGGGTCAAAAAATAAATATCTAGGCCATTTAGCAAACTCAACCAAATTGTGTATACATAATCAGTGAGCCCCCAGAAGACTAAAAATTAAAAACTAACCACCCAAAATGGGAGGGGGGGGGGGTGAGGATCAGAAAAAATTAAAATATTGGCCATTTAACCAAACTCAACCAAGTTTTGTATACATAATCAGTGGGACCCCAGGAGTCTAAAAATGCAAAAAATAACCCCCCCCCCCTACATGACAAACAAATTCACATTATAGAGCCATGGTAGCAGTATGGTGAGAGTAAGAATGCATGGCTCAACAGTGCTGAACACGCCAGAGGCCTGTTTGTTGATGAAAGACCACATCCAAGGCGCTCTATATGTGTCTGAGTAAATAGTATATGGATCAGATTATATCCTGTAAAATTTTCAGAGTGAGAAGTCATCCAAATTTTGTATACATAATCAATGGGACCCCAGAAGTCTAAAAATGCAAAAACTAACCGCTCAAAATGCGGGGGAGGGGGTGCTGGGTCAAAAAATAGAAATATCTAGGCCATTTAGCAAACTCAACCAAATTGTGTATATATAATCAGTGAGCCCCCAGAAGACTAAAAAAAAAAAAAAAAAAAAAAAAAAAAATTAAAAAACTAACCACCCAAAATGGGAGGGGGGGGGGGTGAGGATCAAAGAATTAAAATCTTGGCCATTTAACCAAACTCAGCCAAATTTTGTATACATAATCAGTGGGACCCCAGAAGTATAAAAATGCAAAAAATAACCCCCCCCCTACACTTGATTATAAATAATTTTTAGGGGCCAGGTCGTATGGTAAATGTAAAATGTGTATGGCCACATCAGACACGTCAGCCTATTTTATGATTGATTTATGTATGTTTATATGTGTCTGAGTAAATAGTATATGGATCAGATTATATCCTGTAAAATTTTCAGAGTGAGCCCGGCATGAACCCGGGCTTCCTGATTCGCAAGTAAAATGGCACCTTTCAATCTTAAATTGGAGGAAAGAGTGAAAACATCTTCAAGACTCGATACGTTTTACTTAAATTTAAAAGATTTAATCAGCAAGTGCAGTTTATTAATACACACTTGTGTACCATATTTCAGTTCATAAGTTAAAACTATTTGATAACAATAACAATTAACTTTTTTCATTTTTCAAATGGATGTTGTCTAAAATGTAAGTTTTACGTTTAGGAAATAGAAAAATTTTGCTATCTGTTTTTGTGCTATTGTGAATATTATCATAATCAATGGTTATATTTGCCCGAAAAATAAATCACATTTTTCAAAACAAAAAAATACATGTTGATTAATATTAAAATTTGTAATTTTAAATGTTTTTTAGTTTCTCTATATCTACCCTGAATTTCTCACTCTCTTGGTATTTTGCTCTTTTTCTCTGATAGATCTTGAAGAGTTGGGTGATCAAAGAAATTGGGAGTCTATGGCGCGCGATAGAACAAAATAGCGAGGCATTATAGAGGAGGCTAAAACATTGGAAATGTTGCTCGGCCACTGGAAGTAAGTAAGTAAAGAATTTTAAATGTTTATTATACTAACACTTTTTTGAAGCGTACAATAAATAAATAACAAAATTCAAAGTGGAGATCATTCAGCACTGCGATACAAAAAATTTTAATTTTCGAGTAATACAAATTAAACTAAAATCATAGTTTAATTATGAAGAGCTATCTAGTTGATTACGTAGTTCGTTTTGTCAGGAAAAGTGGCTATAATTGGTAATGCGTTTCGTCCATATGCCAACTTGCAGAAAAAAATGCTGTCTGGAATTTTCAGTCATGACTCTTAAACAGGTGATTAGTTTGGGTCGCTTTGGTTGCTGTTGCTGTTGTAGCTGATGAGGTTGTTGTTATTCGTGTCCTCCCACACTAGAACGCGTGAAATCCTCCAAGGTGAAGCAATTAAATCGAATGAATAGGGAGGTGGGATTCCAAACGACGGTGTCCATCTGCTCAGTGCTCACCCAATGCAACCTGTTAACGGAACAGAACTCTACCATTATATTAACCAACTAACGGCTGGATTAGTAATTCCTTGTTGCTTTGTTTCAAAAGGCTGCTAGTATTATACTTGACCAGCAAAGGTCAAAGATAACAGTTTTGCAAAAAAAAACTTCGGTTACCAGCATGCAAAATGAATCGGATTTACATATGTAAGAAGGTGTAACAGCTTTATACAATTGATGTTCTACCCATCGACATTGGTGTGGTTAGGGAATTTTCTCTAGGGGGGAGGGGGCAGCCGCAGGCGCGGCGCGAGGTTGAGCGATGTGTGGCGACCGCCCAACCTAAATTTTTGTTGAAAAGCTGCCTTTTTTGCAAAAAATGGCAGTTTTTCCTCTCAATAAATTACTAAAATAGTGTCTTTGCAAATATGAAAGTTTTTATATATTGAAGGAGCACAATAAAAGAGTGTGTCTTCTGCTGGGAATATAATTTTATTTATTTATAACGAGACTTGTTCGAGGGCTTTGCCACTCTTCATCAGTCTATTACAATGGATTCACAGGAACTAATTTATGAATGAAAGGTTAAAATCTTTCATGTGGTTGGCAAAGAAATTATATAGGGTGGGCAAGTTAAGAATTGAAATTTATACTTGTTTTTATTATTTTGGCTGTAGGTGGCGTTCGTGAAGTTTTATTTTAGCGGCTATTTTCAAAATATAGCTTTCGGGAATTTCTATTTTCCGATTTAAGCAATTTTTTCGGGTGAATTATTGTATGATTTTAAAATTTCTAACTATTCGAAAATACTAATTTTTAAGGGATCTAATTGACCGAAACTATGACATTTCGCTCTACATAAAAATCTTTAATAAGTGAACATCGAAAAAATTATATATTTTCGGAGATAATAATTGTTTTTCCAAAATGTCTGTTAGTCTGTGCGTTACCAAATTTTGTGGACGAACTAGCACAAAAACTAGTGTGAATATCGAAACCAAATTTCACACGTAGTTTTGGTGCATTGAGATTAAGAGCTGATTAGATTTTAGTGCACATCGACCCAAAATTAAGGGATGTGGAGGGGGGGTTAAAAGTTAACCATCTAGGCCATTTGATCAAACTCAACCAAATTTTGTATACATAATCAGTGGACCCCAGAAGTCTAAAAATGCAAAAACTAACCGCCCAAAATGGGAGGGGGGGGGTCAAAAAATGAAAATCTTGACCATTTACCAAACTCAACCAAATTTTGTATACATAATCAGTAGGACCCCAAAAGTCTAAAAATTCAAAAACTAACCCTCCAAAATGGGGGGAGGGGTGTAGGTTCAAAAAATGAAAATCTAGGCCCTTGTACCAAACTCAACCAAACTTTGTATACATAATCAGTGGGCTCAGAGTAATCTAAAAATGCAAAAACTAACCCCCTTCCCCTACATGATTATAATTAATTTTATTAAATATAATTGAGATTCCAAGTTGTATTGTAAAGTCAACTGGATGGCCACATCAGAACACGTCAGCTTATTTGGATTTGTATCTAATTTTATCGCAAATGAGTTGACTGTGGTGTAGAGTTTTTTAAATTAGCGTGTTTCAAATAAATGATGCGTTTTGGTGGGATTATTGACCCTATCTAGTTAAAGCAAAAGACATGGTAGCATAAAAGAAGATGCCGGCGAGAGACGGTTTTACAATGAGCCGAGAGTCAAAAGTGAGTTAGCGAAGCGAATCTTTTATTAGTTTTATTAATCTCTTCTGGGTTTCATTCAGGATGGAAAGAAAATACTTGCAGACTCAATAGGATACATTTCTAGTAATCTTATTGATTGCCTATGTATTGCTTCTATTTCAGGTCTATTTCCTCCCTGTTAAGTATATCAAAATGTCGTATGTAAAAATAAACACTTTTCAGTAGCTAAGAAAAACTTCTGCTTTCATTTATATTAACCCTAAATACTTTGTTTTGTTATTAATCTGTAACTTGAGTTCTTATCTTGTGAAAACATAACATAATTTGAGATTAGATATAGCTAAGAAATCCAAATGTTTGTTTTTTTAGAAAATCATAAGATGGAGCAAATTGAAATCTGTAATTATTTATCCGAAGGGTTGTTTTTCACCCCCTCGGGAATCGAACGAGTGCTAGTAACAGCAATCCGGGCCATCAAGGTGCGAACCTCTCTGACATAATATAAACTCGTGAAATATTTTTACTCAAAAGATTGTTATCTTCATTTGTAAAAATTGATTCTAAACCCTAAACATATAGCCATATTCCCTTTTTTATTTCATTGTTCGCATCCATAATCAAATATTTAAAAGGATCGTAGGGAGTTGGACCAGAATTTAAATCAAACACAAAGTTTCTTAATTAAATGGGTCAAACGTTTCGTCATTTTCCATTTTTAATTCAGAAATTTTTTAAAATTAAATATGAGTAGGTTTTGAATATTTGATGCTACGGTGGTTGTTAGGAAAGATGTTTCGGCTGAGAAAAGATTACACATGTTAATGAGATATACTCATCAGAATGCACAATGTTTAAATATGAATATTGTTTAGTATAAACGTTTAAAGTGAAACCGCCCAGATATAAATTTAGATATGATGACTTCTTATTCTGAAATCTTTTTCAAGTTCTTTTAATCCCTTGGTTGGAGACCTGAGAAGTAAATTCACTCAATATTAAAAAAATCTGAAAATTAGAGAAAAGTTAAATCTATATGAGAAACTAACAACTTCTTTAGGTGGCGTCTCCGTTCCGAAGGTTGGGTACCGCGATATTTCAGCCCCCGACATAATTATCTTCTGGCAAAATATTTCCCAGTATAAGGGAGAATACAAAAGAGATTAAGTGAGAAGCTTATAATCATAGTTTTGAATAATATAAACAGACTTTCATATTTTGGCGGCTAATTAGCCGTTTGAAAGTGCTGCTGTCTGTCGTTAGATTTTCTAGCTAACAATTTATTATTTTTACTATCTATAATATAGTATTTATCATCTATATTTACTTATTTATCGTCTATGTTTACATTACACAATTATTGATTGTTTGTTAAAAGTGTTATTAATCATTATCGTTATTAATTATTATTATAATATTGGGCAGAAAATATAGCGCCCCAAACACACCCCGCCCGACGATTGGCTGGTTCGGTTTTCAATGTGTGTTTGATTAGAAAAAAAAACGGGAGCCGAAACACACCCAGCCCGACGATTGGCTGTTCGGTTTTTAAGTGTGTGTTTGATTAGGAAAAAATGGGAGCCCCAAACACACCCCGCCCGACGATTGGCTGGTTCGGTTTTCAATGTGTGTTTGATTAGAAAAAAAATGGGAGCCCGAAACACACCCCGCCCGGACTAAACTTTCGGAGGTTTGGTTAATATATATTAACCGAACCCCTCCGAATTCGTTACTCATAAGATTCACGATAGGAAGGGTTATTGAGAGAGATATTTTGAGATATCATGAGATATTTTGTCTGAAGGATATTTTGTCGGGGGCTGAAATGTCGCGGAATCGAAGGTTGGCAATCATTAAGGCGATTTTTACTTTTGAGACCGCAGATTTAAATAGTTGGTGGTTACTACAACCAAACCATTCTCCTCAGGTTCCACAACCATGAGTTTCGTTTCTCCCTATGGATCTTTTTCCTATAATTTTTCCTTTGCATAAAATCTTTGCAGTATTTGATATTTCTCCCCTTTCATGATATGCCACATATATAAAAAAAAATTTCTCTTAATTGTCAGAATCACCTCATCATTATAGCTAATGAGGTGATATTTCTATAATAAGTTTCCGAATTTCGGAAAAACATACCGAATCTTAGAAATGGATTACAATTTTTTCCTACAATTTATTGATATCGGATAAATTAGACATGCTTACAATTTTGAGTAATTGTGATATTATGTAAGCAAAAACTTCTCACCCCCGTGTCATAATTTATCTTACTCTTTCTCCTTCCCTTCTTCAAGCATGACTAAAATATTATTATATTACGAGATATATACGACCCTAAATCAAATATTATTATATAATAATTAGAAGACCTTAAATTGGATATTTTATTATACCTGTATAGATACCTATATATGGCACTCCGATAATGGTATATGATTTGTGACTCGGAACGTTTTAATCTTTGTAATCCATTGCTTTCATTTACGAGCAACAACCATTTATAATTGAATTGGATTCCTCTAATGGATTCAATGAAGCTTGAAGCTCGAAAAATTCACTTATTCGTTTGAATACATTAAAACACAATGACTAGGCATGGACTACATTTGAATCTAATTCATTCTTTTATCTCGAGATTCACATTCCAATTTCTAATTGTTTTTAAATTTGTCCATTAAATCGTCCATTATTATCTATAACACGAGTATTTCTAATTTTGTTGTTGTTATAATAATAATGATAGAAGAAGCCGCAACACTTAACGATTCAATATTAAACTCTTTGCGTTCTCGAAAGAATATTTAACTTATATTTAAGTTATATCGGAGATTGAGATTTTAAATATATGTGGAGCAGGGTATAACTAAAAAAAAAGTCACAAACCCTCCGCGTCATTTTGGGTAACTATATTTCGTATATAGATATTCATTTTCATAATGCATTGAAACTAATTATGACTTTAAGAAAATGCGAAATTTGACACAAATTTATCAAAGACTAGGACTTATAGCGATAATTTTTTATTTTGAACCCCCACTCATTTTGAACTCCAAAACAAATATTAACATCTGTTTTGAAATGTGCTAAATCCGAGGGGTGAACAGCGATTGGAATTAGGTGTACACCGTCTTTGGAATTATTTTGGAATTCATTGGATAATCTATTGTCTTCTTCTTGGAAATGAAAGCGGAAGTAGGTGTACACGATTTTAGGTCGTGGCTTCACTCGTTGGCTAACTATCTATCTCATATTTTGTGTTGCATCCACTAACTTAGATTTGACACATCTTATGAAATGAAAGGTATCAATTAATTTCTAATTATGTCTTTATACACTACGGTGCAAAAAAATGGAGCCACCAATAAAACCTTTATTAAATACCAAATGATTTTTAAAATTTTTTACAAATAACCATGTGATTTGTTCTATTAACTCTTAAACTAACATATTCAATAATTTTTGTTGATAATTTTTCAATTTTATAAAAGAAAATAATTAAAATTAAATTAAAAAAGATACAATTACAAATTATCATACTTTTTCAATATCACTATACATTTAAATAAAGTTTTAATAAAAGATCAAATTCCATTTGAAATATCAATAAAATGAATAATTTTGAATTAAGCATCATTGAAAGAAAGATAAAATATACAAAATCGATATTTCTGAAGTTTAAGCAGATCAACTTGTGTGCCTAATTAATCAAGGGCTAAGACAACGACAATTGGCAAGTACACTTGCAATAAGCAACAATACTTGTGAAAAAATTAAAAATGATTTACTATTTAATAAAGTTTTTATTGGTGGATCGATTTTTTTGCACCGGAGTGTAGATAATCCAAACTTTAAATATCTCGAAACACAGTATAAGACCACATTGTCTTCTAGTAGCACGGTTCATAACCTAGGGGTAATTACCCCCATGACAGATATTTGAAGGGGGTAATCAGACTAATTAATATAGTTTAATATAGTGTCGTATAAAAATTTTATAGTTCTCAAATTAATCGACTTTTTCATTGTGTTTAAAAATTTCTAAAACGGGTAGTAAAATAATTTTCAACCATTATTTTTAAGTTTCCGTTCAAAAATAAAAATTGACCCTATTAATGCTGATGGAATGTTTGTCCATCTGTCAGCTCGTATCTATTAAATAAGATACGAACATGAATTTAAAATTTATATATTGTGCGTGTTTATGTTTATGCATCAAATATAGAGGACATCTTCTTTGATTTATGATACTCTTTAAAATCAACAGCTTCTCAGGGCGAAAAAATCTTTTCATTTTTATTTTAAGAAAGTAGAAACTCGGGTCAGAATTTTTTAATAGATGGTACATCTAGTGTGCCAAATTTCAACCAGTATGTAATTTAAGTATATGGAAATCAATGAAGATCTTATTTGCTTGATGGAAATAATCATATACTATATATATGTTGCAGTAAAAACTCGTTTTTAGTAAGAACGGGTTCTTACTATAACTTTTAAGGAGTTAGGTGCTGGTTCTAGGCGAAACATTTTAATATAATAATAAAACTTGAACAGGATGCGAGGTAGGTTTCACAAAAAAAGAAATAAAACAAAATTGAGTTTTCAATTCAATATATTTCGGGGGTTAGCCCATCATCAGGAGTCAGACAAAACTGATTATAAATTGGAAAAATAATTTTTCAAATAATTTTTTTTTTAGAAATGTATTGAGTTCTTACTAGATAAAACGCGTTCCACTGGATAACTAGAATTTACTGATGTTGATTGAGTTTAGTTCAAACGTCTAAAATCTTCATTTTAGACTTTCCGCCTCATTTTGGTTGTTTATTTTCAAAATTTTTTAAACGAAAATGTCAAAAATTACATCCTCTATAACTTAATTTATAATTTGAAAGTTTATATTGGGAAAATATCCTCTATAACTTTGCTTCTAATTTTTGACATTTTCGTTTAAAAATTTTTGAAAATAAACACCCCAATTAAAGCGGAAGGTCAAAAATGAAGATTCTGGACCTTTGAACCAAACTCAACCAACATCAGTAAATTCTAGTTGCCACAAAGTTATCCAGTGAAACGCGTTTTAACTAGTTCTTACTAAAAACGGGTTTTTACTGCAACATATATATAATTTATTTGTTACAGACTATATTTTCAACAGTCTTTTTAATAAGATATATTTGTTCTGTTATTTTTAATTAAAAAGACTGATGATGAAGGTCAAACTTTCGAAAGTATAGTCTTCAACAAATAAATTATATATACCTACTGAAGTTTAACCCGCAACTCAAGATTATTCTTATAGAGGGTAAAATTTTAATATTTTTAACGTTATATACTTATTATGTGTGTATGTATCTACGTATTTAGGTATTTATATATTTGATTTTGTTAAATTTTAATATAATATGTATGTATTAATATATATGATGAATAAATAAATAAATATCCATTATAAATAGTCAAATTTAGGGAACGCGGTGTTGGTTTATAGGGAAACATTGTTAAAATTAAATTAGGTTGGAGTTGGTGGTGTTTCACAAGGAGAAAATTAAAATACAAAGATTTTTTTAGTTTACTCTATATATTTCGAGCTCTTAACTCATCGTCAGGGAGAACATTGACTAAAGATAACATGAAATAATGAACATAATTTATTTTAATTATAATATGATGGACAGTTATTTATGACTTAGTGTAAATATGAAAGAATTATCAGAGGGATGGGATGGCCTTAGAGCCGAAAGAACAGATGTAGGGGACAAAGGGCTGGAATAAAGAAAATATATTTATACTTGGAAGTTGCCGAAAATTATGTATGTGCTATAAAGGAGGGCAATAAACTATGGAATGAAATGAGGGTGCATAGCGAAAAAAATAAATAAAAATTAAAAATAAACCCACCATACACTTTCATCGCACTCCAATTCAAATTAAATATCATTGATTAAGATGTCAATTATTTTTAATTTTTATTTATTTTTTTAAATAGAAAATAAGAGATGAAATTTTCGCTATGCACCCTCATTTCATTCCATAGTTTATTGCCCTCCTTTATAGCACATACATAATTTTCGGCAACTTCCAAGTATAAATATCTTTTCTTTATTCCAGCCCTTTGTCCCCTACATCTGTTCTTTCGGCTCTAATGCCATCCCATCCCTCTGATAATTCTTTCATATTTACACTAAGTCATAAATAACTGTCCATCATATTATAATTAAAATAAATTCTGTTCATTATTTCATGTTATCTTTAGTCAATGTTCTCCTGACGATGAGTTAAGAGCTCGAAATATATAGAGTAAACTAAAAAAAAATCTTTTGTATTTTAATTTTTCTCCTTGTGAAACACCACCAACTCCAACCTAATTTAACATTATAAATAGGTACCATTATTTTTATTTTCATCAAGCAGAGGACAACCTCATAAGATTTCTCCTTATGAATCAACAATAACTCTTCTACTCTCGACAAACTAAATATCTTCAATTAAGTGTGTAATTTGAATTTGATTCTATGTCTCAGGGCACCGTTTGGTAGAAATAGGACTAGACTAATAAAGTTGAACTTGATTCTATAGAACTGAAAAAAAAATGTTCATTGATCAAAAGAGGACGAAAACAAGCTAGAAGAAAAAAAATCATAAAAATGAAAAGCTAAAATAAGTGAAATGATTTTAAGACAATCATGATGCTGACTCAATAGTGAGAAATTTCACAGAGTGGCTTTTGGAAATTAATCTATCGCTATCAGACAATTATTGTATTGTTCTTCAGAAAAATCAACCGAACCAAGATATTGATGTTTTTACATGAAAAAAAGTGGGAGAACATTTGTTATTAATCTCGAAAGTAAAGAAGTTGAGAAGATTCAAGAGTTAGTAAAAAGAAAACTTGTACTTTTGTGATCATCAAATCACTTTCACTCCTGTCACGCTGATAAGATATCAATGTTAGATTTAAATAATTAAAAATAATATAGAGTGGGGGCATAAAGATCTACCACATTTTGAAGAGGTATAAAAAAATGAAAAAATTTAACTAGAAAAAAAAACTGAATATATTTTTGAAAAGAACATAAAATATATTTTTTTTTAATGTGTTTTAAAAAAAGGGGGGTAGGTAAAAAACTGAAAATTCTAGCCCTTTCGACTAAACTCAACCAAATTTTGTATACATATTCTGTGGACTCCCAGAAGGCTAGAAATGCAAAAACTAAACACCCGAAATGGGGGGAGGGGTGGGGGGGGTTAAAATGAAAATTCTTGCCCTTTCGACCAAACTATGTATATGTTACGGCTAATATGCATAGTTTATAAACTAACCAAACCATTGGCTATTTTGATAGAAAACGCAATTTCCACTAAAATAGCAGCTAGTTTGCAAACTAACCAAGAGTCTTGGCTAATTTACTTGAAATTATTGAGAAAACCAAAATAGCGGGTTAGTTTATAAACTATCCAAAGCAGCCTGGCTAATATGACAACCATAATATCTAGTAACAGAAAATAGCCAAACCTTTGGCTGGTTTATAAACTAACTAACCAATTTTCTGGTTAATTTACAAATAAAGTTAGGCTATGAATATGAAATGTTATTGTTTTTCTTTTTGTTGTCCTGGTCTGGTTTGTTTTTATATTTCACACGAACAGCAACAGTTATCTATATATATAAAATTAAGGTTTTGTCTGTATATTGGTCCAAATCACGCCAAATTTTGAGTTGCACACGTTTCAAGCAAAGTTATGAACGAAAACAGTCTCAACAAAATTCATGTTTGTCTGTCTGTCTGTTTGCGTGGTTTCCGCGAAAAGTTGCTCACGATTCACGTCAAAACGGCTGAAGGGATTATTATGAAATTTCATATTTACATCAGATGTTTCTTAACTTACGTTTTTAGTTATATAACGTTTTGATATTTTGACCCCAAAAGGGGGTTTGGGGGGCGCACGAATGAAAATTATCAAATAACTCCTAAACTATTAACTCTACGGCAAATTTTACAATGATCAAAGTTCTAGGGGCTGTGATTTCAGACAACTTTTATTTAAAAAAATTCCCCTAAAAAACCACCGAAAAGGGGGGGGTTCAAAATATGGAAATTCTTGCTCTTGGACCAAACTCAACCAAATGTTGTATACATAATCTGAGGGACACTAAAAGGCTAGAAATGCAAAAACTAACCACCCAAAATGTGGGGGGAATGAAAATTCTTACCCTTAAAGCCAACTTAACCAAATTTTGTAAATAGTATCTGTGGGTCACTAGAAGATTAGAAATGCAAAAACTGGGTGCGGGGGGTGGAATCATGGTACGGATGCGGAGGTGGGTTAGGGTGCGGGGGGTCCGGGGGTGGGGATGAGGGCGCGGTTGAGGTGAGGGTCCAGAGGAGAAGTGGGGTGGGGTAGTGGGGTGGTGGTGGGGTTTGGGCGCGGGTGCTGGGGTGGGAGTGAGGTGTGAGGGTGGGGTTCGTGGGTTGGGGGTCCAGGGGGCGTGCCTTGCAGCTAGTTGTTAATAAAATGAATCACAAAGAAAATTTAACGCCTCTTTATTAGATCTTTATAATAAGAAAGCAAATAATTCCAAACTTTACCATGAAAGTAGCTATAAAATTGTTATGGAGAGGTTAATAACCTTACTTGCCAATGGACCATCAAATGCACAAAAATCTGATTATATTATTACATTAAGCATTTTGATTTACAACGAGTTGATGCACTGCATTAAATAATTACCCTCTTGTTATTTTTTACCATACACCCAAAAAACATTTCTTACTATTAAAATATCTAAGTATATTGTACTTTTTTGAAAATATTTTATTTTTTTAATAATAAAAAATTTAAATCAAAAAGTTTGTCTCTAATTCATCAAATAAGAAATGCCATGAACATTAAGCCTAGTTAGTTTATGAAACAAGCCAAAGGTTTGGCTATTTTGTGTTACTAGAAATTATGATTTTCATATTAGCTAGGCTGCTTTGGATAGTTTATAAGCTAACCCGCTATTTTGATTTTCTCAATAATTTCAAGTAAATTAGCCAAGAATCTTGGTTAGTTTGCAATCTAGCTGCTATTTTAGTGGAAATTGCGTTTTCTATCAAAATAGCCAATGGTTTGGTTAGTTTATAAATTATCCAGCTAGTTTACAAAGAATCCAAATTTATTAGCCGTAACATATACAAAATTTGGATATTTTTGCATTTCTAGCCTTCTCGGAGTCCACAGAATATGTATACAAAATTTGGTTGAGTTTGGTCGAAATTATCTTCTTCAGAGTCTGATTCAAAAAGCAATGCTTCGATTTCCTCGTTAGTTAAAAATTTTGGTCTTGGCCATGTTTTATTTTATAATATATACGTAGTGTTAGTTCAAAACAATATTCAATAACAACCTTAATCCTCGAAATTACAATTGTCTATTCAGAATGAACGAGAAAATACACTGTAATTCCATATGGGTAGAAAACTATGCATGAAGGGTAGACAAAGTAAGTTTTTAAATATATTAACTCCAGAGTAAAATTTAAAATAATTAAAAGTTTTTAATCAATATGATAAAAAAATAAAAGTCATGAAGTTTCATGAGCCTAAGTTAAGCGATTTAAATAAAAAAATGTAATCAAAATCGGATCTGCGTAGTTTTCTACGTAAGGATCAGACTAGGGTTAATCAATTTCATAAAGAAATATTTAATTTGTCACTTTTAACAGCGAAGTTCTCAATATTTCTGCTTTGAATGAAGATTCATGTCTTGAAGCAGATGGGTGACTTGAGTCGGTCATGAGAATTTACGAATTTCTGAATTAGCATATCTAGAGAGCCTAGAGGGTTTTCGATATCTCTTATTCCAGTTGCATTTTCTTTATATGGAATCTCAAAGACATCTTCTTCCTGCCGACCTATTTGCCTTGGATTTTAGGATCATTTTCTCTTTTGGTGTCTTCTTTCATCTATTTTTCTTTCGCGGATAGTTAAATTAACTATCCACAAAATGCAGCTCTTAATTATCTATACAATTAGACTTTTTGCTAACTTTTTATTTTTATGGACTGCCAAATGGAGAAACAAAAAAACATATTTATTTAGAACAGGGCTGTCCAACCCTTGGCCCAGCACTGCAATGAATGCGGCCACAAATAAAATTATAAACTTCCTTAAAACATTGAGATTTGTATATAGTTCCTGGAATAGACATAACAATTTGGCCTCGTAATTTTGTTTGTCTAAAATAAGAAATCTGAAAAATTTAAAAAAATAAGTGCTAATTTTAAATTTTGAATCTGGACTAAAATTCAAGATTTTCGCCAAAATATTCACCATTTCGGTCTTTTTTCGACTCGATTTTCATTATATATAAATTTTTTTTTCTGCAAATTTCTGACATACCTATATAACCTTCAAACCTTCGAAAATTCCAAAACCTTGATCTATTCCTCCTTATCTTCGGTAATGTAGGGATCTTTTGAGATTCATAGGGACCGCATCTTCATGGGCCTTTTCTTACAATCGATAGCACAAAAAAATAAGCTGACATGTTCTGATGTAGCCATCCACTTGACTTTACCATACAACCTAGCCCTTCACTTACATTAATATTTAATAAAATTATTTATAATCATGTAGGGGGGGTTAGTTTTTGCATTTTTAGACTCCTAGGGTCACACTGATTATGTATACAAAATTTGGTTGACTTTGATAAATGACCAAGATTTTCATTTTTTTGAACCCCCCCCCCCCATTATGTATGATATATAGAAAGCTCAAATATAATATTTAATTTTTAGGATCCTAAAATTAAATTTATTAATCCTTTCAAAAAATGGTGAAGTAATACAAAGGAGCTCCCCTTACCTCTCATTTTCAGATTTAAAAAAAAATAAAGTTTTGCTTTTCAAGAAAGTTTAATTTATTGTAATAATATTATTATAGGTGGGTTGGATGTGGGGTGGAGGGATGCAAAAGGTGGGTGAAGTTGTTGGGGTCCGGGGGGCGAGGGGGTTCGGGGATTAATATATAGATTTTAACTGAAGCAAAAAGTTGCCGAGCATCGCTCGGTGGCCAGGTACTGATTCTATTATTCGTTGGATTCAAAGTAAAAGGAAACAAGTTCTTCCGGATATCTGAATTTCAAATCATCGATGCCTTATTAAGATCAAAGCTGGGAATTTATTCCAATTATTGGGTAATTTTTTTTTTATCATGAAGAATTCAATTTGAAGGTTAGGAGAGCAGTGAAGCTAAAAAGGGATTTCGCTTGAATGATCCCTGAGGATGGCCTGGATAAGGGAAGAAGTAGGTTAGGAAACGAGTCGGCTTTTGAGACAAGGGCGGCGAAATGAGTGTTGGCCGCGCCGGGGGCAATCCGGCATGCCGATCGACTTTGCTAACCCATTTCTGCTTTCTGCTGGCTTCACTGACGAAGAACAACTCTTGGAATCGTGAACATGAACACACATACCGATTCCGACAGACACACTTTGAAACAACACGTTCATCAAGATCAAGAGTCACATCGCATCTGCAGCCATTTGCAATCACGACCAATCCATTCACGCTCACTAATGATCGCTGCCGATTCCTAGGGAGTTTTATTCTACATTCCAAATCAGCAAAATGGATTCATCAAGATCTTCTTCTTTGACTGGTTGTACTTTACGTAGATCTTCGCTCTCTTGCTCTTGAAACGATTAGATCCGGTTGTACTAGATTAGATTCGTGGTTGCCGAGAATGATATAACTTCTTCATAACACGTCAATATTGCCATTCGTTATTTCTTGAGATTTCTAAATAATTATTCTCACTTATTTACTTACGCTCGGCGGACAAAGCCTGCTGGGCGACCGGAGTATTTGATTCATCTTTTCATTAAAGTTAGAAGAACGGGGAGATTAAGAAATAAAGATGTTATGAATTGAAAAGGTTTAGTTGATTCTTACGGAAAAATCAATGATGTCCTCTGAAGGTTTTCTACATTTTATTCGATCGCGACTCTAATGTAGGGAATTTTTGTCAAATATTGAGTGAAAATAATATTTGAACTTATATATTTCTAACTTGAAATAATGATATTAAATAAATTTTAATTTTCTCATTAATATATCAAAGAATAATTGATACGTCAACAGAATTATTTTGACCGCGCTGATTTGAAAAAATATATTTTTTATCTCACGAGACTACTGCGGATTACGCTATTGGATTCTGCGGAGTATTAAGTCTGAACCAAGGCAGGCATCTAACATACATGCTAATAGATCTAGCGCTCTGGACTGGGAGATCGAATATATAACATCTGAGATTTCAAATTCACTCGGTGATCCATCCGAATGTCTAGCGGGCTATACGCGAAATGACGTTGGATTGTAGCTAAGTGGATTACATCTTTTTCTCTCTTGGTCCAGACTTAATACTCCGCAGACTCCAATAGCGTAATCCGCAGTAGTCTCGCGAGATAAAAATATATTTTTTCAAATCAGCGCGGTCAAAATAATTCTTGTTGACGTATCAATTATTCTTTGATATATTAATGAGAAAATTAAAATTTATTTAATGATGTCCTCTGTTTGATGCATAGAAATGAAAAAATAATGTGCGATTTTACTAAAAATTCAAATCTTAATAAAATTAATTACAAATATAAAAGCTTCAACAGCTTCATTACTAATAATTATTTTGATTATTTATGTCCATAGATTAAATTAATAAGTTGTTGTTGGGAAATAAGTACAATAGCTTATGCAAATATTTTTATTTTATGCCAACGTTTCGTCAACTTTGTTGACTTCCTCAGGACTCAAACAAATTAATCTCTTTGCATATTTATAAAATGACAATTATGCAAAGAAGTTAATTTGTTTTGAACCCTGAGGAAGTGAACAAAGTTGACGAAACAGTTGGCATAAAATAAAAAATATTTGCATAAGTTATTGTACTTATTTCCCAACAACAACTTATTAATTAGTAATAATAATAATAAAAAAAACAACGTTTCATCGATTTATGTCGACTTATTCAGCAAGACAGATTTTTTTAATTTAAGGTTGCTCAGACATTACAAAATATGAATTTTTAATATGATATTAATCGATAACAAATACATAGGTATAAAATAATTTTAACACGTAGTGAATAGCAAATCGTATGATGAGAAAAAACAAAAAAACTTTATTTTATATTATTTATTATATATATATATATATATATATATCAGTCCGCTTCACTTAAAAATAAATAAATCACGTGACTCGAGTCAAAAGACATTTTTTAATTATATTTATTAATTAAATTATTTCATATTTCCGATTAAAAATAATGTTATAGCTAACATTTAAATTAATATAATTAATTTATGTGTTAAAATTTTTAATTTTAGTCGAAAAAAATTTAGATTTAGAGGTGTACTGTCCGAGCAACCTAAAATGCCATGAATTAATTTTTTTAGTTTCGTATAAAAAGTAAAACGGGGATCTCTATTAGTGTCACTACAACTTCTATTTGTCTGATGTCAGAGCAATTTATAGCTCGTATTTTAAATTATTTTCTTTCTATTTTTGTTTTTGAAATTATTTTCGTCCACATTCCTACGAATCTTCATTTAAATCTATAAATAATTCACTCGAATCATCCTATATTGCATTTATTACTTTACGATACAGGGTATGTTCAAGTATTGCATGAAAAAAGTGTGTTTTTTTTTAATTAGTTTTTTTCAAAATATCTCAAAAACGACTGAAACTATTTTGATTAAAAAAACCATGACATTTAGGTCTACAAAAAAGCCCTAATAAGTGAACATCGAAAAAATTATATTTTTCGAGATAATAATTGTTTTGTCAAAATGTCTGTTAGTTTGTTAGTTAGTCTGTTAGTCTGTTAGTTAGTAATTAATAAAGATTGGGATGTTGGAGCAAGGTGAAACATCTTTAATAAAGTTAAGAGTAAATAAATATTATATGTAATATTCATTTACTATGATTTTAAAAAAAATTAAAAGATGTAAATTTTTTCAATATATATATATTTCGGGCTATCAACCCATCTTTAGGAAGTACAGAAAATAACTAATTTTATCTTAAGGAAGTACAGAAAATAACTTATTTTCTGTACTTCCTGAATATGGGTTGATAGCCGGAAATATATATAATATATAATATATTCAATATTGAAAAGTTTTTGTTTTGCCGAGAGTAGCAGAGTTGTTGATTCACAAAGAGAAACAAAGAGGTTGTCCTCTGCTTGATGCAAATAAACATATACACATATATATCAAGATGATATATCTGTATATATATATTATTTATTTGTTTGAGACTATAGTTTCGAAGACTTGGTCTTCATCATCAGTCTTTCTTCAATTATAAATGTTTTTCATGGAGTCAATATCATATGGATATTGAAAACTTGGTGTTCCTTCGTCACTGGAATGCTAGAAACTAACAAAGACATTCTCTCCGGGCTCACACTCAAATATAACCATATGTTTCCCTTTCTCCTTTCTCCTTAGAAAGGAGGAATTTTTCCTTTTTTTCTTTTATCTTTTGTTAGCAAACATCTTAAGTAGATTACTATTGGATAATTCAATTTGATTGTTTAAACAGAGTTCTGAATTTCTATTGAATGACTTCAAAATTTCTAAAGATTCGATTGCGCTAATCAATTTTGGGTTCCTTTCTCCTTTTATTAATCTAATACCTTCTGGGAAGGAGTGATTGTTTGAATTTAAATGTTCTGCAAAAGAATTTTCGTACTTTTTATTTTTATAATCTCTTATGTGTTCATTTAGTCGAATTTTCAGATTTCTCTCGGTCTTTCCCACATATATTGCTTCGCAATCTTTGCATTTCAAACTATAAACCCCTTCTTTTTCTATATTTGGTAATTTGTCTTTTTTATTTGAACCTAAATCTTTTCCTAGAGTAATTGGAGTTTTGAATACTGTTTTGAACCCTAATTTTTTCATTTATTGTTTTAATTTTTCCGAAATTTGTCCATAATATGGAAGAACTATTCTAGGATTTTCTTTTTCTTTTTCATTCTTTTGTGAATATACTGATTCCAGAGTTAATTTTTCAATTTTTTTTTATTTAACATTTGGTCTATAAGGCTTGCTTCTGTACCCATTATTTACCGCGATTTCTTTAATTGTCTCTTTTAATTCCTGTGAATATGCTTTTTCTGATAAAGGTATATTTATTAGTCTATGTATCATTGAATGGAAGGCTGCGTGTTTATGTGACATTGGTCTACAAGAATTTTTATGTGTTACAATGTCAGTAGCTGTGGGTTTTCTATAAATTTCAAAGGTGTGCTTATTTCCGGAGATATTTATTTTTAAATCTAAAAAATTTAGTATTATTATTGAAAAAATTTACATCTTTTAATTTTTTTAATTTTAATGTGAAACAAGTGACTAATAATCCTTAACTCATAACAAATGAATATTAAAATTAAATTAGGTTGGAGTTGGTGGTGTTTCACAAGGAGAAAAATTAAAATACAAAGATTTTTTTTTTAGTTTACTCTATATATTTCGATCTCTTAACTCATCGTCAGGAGAACATTTTAAGTGGGAGATAAATTTAACCGAATTTATCGCGCGGAGAATTTACCACTGCTCGAAGCCCCTAAAACCTTGGTAAATTGGATATTGAATTGTATCTAAGTTTCTGAGATTGGCTCGTGATCCCGGCTTCTTTTCCTTCTGCTCTGTTCTTTTCACGATTGAGGGGCCAGCCCATACAGGCCTTTAGGAGATCCACCTTCTGGTATATCTCCTTCTCTCATCAATATCATTAAAAAAAAAAATTGACTGTGAAACTCCACCAACTCCAACCTAATTTAATTTTAACAATGCTTCACAATAAACCAACACCGCGTTCCCTAAATTTGATTAAATGAATATTACATATAATTAAGTGGATATTGATGAGGCAGTCCAAAAAAAGAAGAAGATAATTTACACTATCTTTTTATTCATAAAACCGACGTTTCGGAGGCTATTCCCTCCTTCTTCAGGGTTTTGAAAAGTCAGTGAAGGAAATCCAATGCGGCATTCCCCTCTGTCTCCTCTTTCAGTGGCAGTAACAATAATATATTGTATTTCATTATCAGCAGAATTATAACGTAATAATGATTACATTATAATTCTGCTGATAATGAAATATACAATATATTATTGTTACTGCCACTGAAAGAGGAGACGGAGGAATGCCGCATTGATTTCCTTCACTGACTTTTCAAAACCCCTGAAGGAGAGGGAATAGCCTCCGAAACGTCGGTTTTATGAATTAAAAAAATAGTGTAAATTGATTCTTCTTCTTTAGTTTGACTGCCTCATCAATATCCACTTAATTCACTTATCAGTCCGTCTCCAAAAATTACTACCTAATCTTATTACATATAATAGAATAAAAAATTCAGTTTATAGGACAAAAATTTTTTATTGACTCTTCTTCAAATTTTTGTACAACGCTTCGTCTCTCTCGGGACTTTTTCAAGCACTCAATTGCGTTAGAATAGCATTGGCTGAAATAAAGATAAATATAACTGAGACATAGTAGAATTTTTTCTTTTCTAGATTGATACCATAAAACAATATAAGTATAATGTATGTAGTTTTTAGGTCATACATATAAACATAGATTATTTCAACCAATGTTGTTCTAAACCAATTGAGTACTTGAAAAAAGTCTCGAGAGAGCACTTTGCGACGTTGTACAAAAATTGAAGAAGAGCTTCGACAAAAAAACTTTGTCCAATAAACTTAATTTTTAATCTACTAAATTATAATGGACATTAATCAACATATTTTATTACATATAATATTTATTTACTCTTATCTTTGTTAGTTAGTCTGTTGGTCTGTGCGTTACCAAATTTTTATGGACGAGCTAGCTCAAAAACTAGTGTGAATATCAAAACTAAATTTCACATGTAGTTTTGGTGCATTGATATTAAGCAGCTGATTAGATTTTGGTGTATATTGACTCAAAATTAAGAGGTTGAGGGGCAGGGTTAAAAATTAAAATTATAATATTTTCAAACTAAAAAAAAAAAAACAAGAAAAATCAAATATACTATAAAATAAACCTATAATAAAGAAAATATTTTTTTTACTGGGGCCAAAATTAGGGGGAGAGGGGTTAAAAAATAAAAATCTTGACCCCTGTATCAAACTGAACCAAATTTGTATACAAAATCAGTGGGCTCCCAGTAGTTTAAAAATGCAAAACTAATCCCCCGCAAGCAGCGATTATAAATACTGTTATTAAACATTAAATATAAGAGAGGGGCCAGGGTGTATGGTAAAGTCAAGTGGATGGCCACAACAGAACGTGCCAATTTATATTTACTTTTTATATTAAAACATAACTATACGTACACTATTTATAAAGAATTATTATTTTTTCCAAAAAAAAAGTTTGGACCCCTTCTGAAAAAATTAAGAGTACGTTATTGGTTTACCATACACTTTTATCATTAAAAAAATAATTTTTAAGAAAAAAATAAAAACCGAATTCAAAAAGTAATTTCATGTAAATATTTCGTCGTTTAGTTGTAACTAAATAAGATAATAATTATTTTATACCTTTTAGTGTATTTTTATATTTGTTGCATTTAATTTTTTGAAGTCGGTTTTTATTTTTTTCTTAAAATTATTTTTATTTTTCTCTTTTTAGTGATGTTATTAATAGTGATCATATCATCAGAACTTGACCAAATTAATATGACACCATCCCTAAGACACCCCCTATCGGACAAAAAAAGAACCATCGAAATCGGTTCATAAACAAAGAGGTTAGGTCTAAAAACCTAATAATAAAGATCTTCAAGAAAAAAATAATGATCAAAAATAGCAACAAATATAAAAATACACTAAAAGGTATAAAATAATTATTATCTTATTTAGTTACAACTAAACGACGAAATATTAATATGAAATTACTTTTTAAAGTCGGTACCAAACAAACTATACCTATAAGCGAGCGTACCCGCCAAACGTACTAAGTAAGATCCGTCGAGTGCGATTCATAAAAGGTATATGTTTGGCACCAACTTCAAAAAGTAATTTCATGTTAATATTTCGTCGTTTAGTTGTAACTAAATAAGATAATAATTATTTTATACCTTTTAGTGTATTTTTATATTTGTTGCATTTAATTTTTTGAAGTCGGTTTTTATTTTTTTCTTAAAAATTATTTTTATTTTTCTCTTTTTAGTGATGTTATTAATAGTGATCATATCATCAGAACTTGACCAAATTAATACGACACCATCCCTAAGACACCCCCTTTCGGATAAAAAAAGAACCATCGAAATCGGTTCATAAACAAAGAGGTTAGGTCTAAACAAACCTAAACAAACCTAATAAAAAAGGTCTAATACCTATGAAAAAAAAACGAAAAAAAATGGGACCAATCGGAAGCTAGACTGGACCCAATGCAAAAAAAATTTTCAAAATCGGTTGACAATTGGCGGAGATATGAGGTAACATAGGCACAAAAAAAAAATTCAGTCGAATAGAGAACCTCCTCCTTTTTTGAAGTCGGTTAAAAAAAGAATCATCGAAATCGGTTAATAAACAAAGAAGTTAGTCCTGAACAAACCTAACAAAAAAGGTCTAATACCTATGAAAAAAAAATGGGACCAATCGGAAAGTAGACTGAACCCAATGCAATTTTTTTTTCAAAATCGGTTCACAATTGGCGGAGATATGAGGTAACATAGGCACAAAAAAAAAATCAGTCGAATAGAGAACCTCCTCCTTTTTTGAAGTCGGTTAAAAAATAACCAGCTTTCTGTTAATTGTCCACACTTACGACCATATTAATACTTTCACAGATCTTTTTTTCTCCGCCTCCTACATACCACTTCTTTTGGACGTGTTTATTAATTGACTGCAAGTTTGAAGCAAGAGCCGGATCTGGATTGTTATTTACTTATCCAGCAAAAGAAGATGAAGGCTACTATGAATAAAAAAAAGCCACAGGTAATAAAAAAGGACAGGCCGTGAAACAATTTGATTTGATTGGCGCGTTTAGCAGACAGACGTTCGCCGAACCTGTCCGGCTCCTCCGGGGGCCATTCGAGCCGTTTCCAATTGTCAATCTATTTACTTAATTTGCTCTAAAGGAAAGGACAGAAAAACAACGAGATTGGTATAGCTATTGAAAATATGTCGACGTTGATGGCTGGTTAATTTTCATATTCAACCGCTATGACGAACGACCCTTCAAAAAAATTCTATCTCTGTTCATTGAAATGGATGGGAAAGAATAAATATATACATTAATAAAAACTCATCTAAATAAAATAGCAAATATTCAGCAAAAAAATCATTTCTGAGATCTGAAATAGTTATTTATAAAAATTTCTTTTCTTCTTGATTCAAAAGGAAGATCTTCTTTTAAGGTAGTTGTTCCGCCAAATGCGTTTTCTTAGGATTTTTCTGAAATTTAGATATATTATTATTTAAATACTTCTGCATCGATTGGTGGCAAAACGAAATTTATGAACAATACAGTTCCGGAGATATTTAATTTCAAAAATCGAGTTTTTCGGGCTCTTTAGCATTGCACTATACGGGATATCGGAAAATTTACATACATATTTAATTATAATTAAGAAACCCTTCTTAGCATTTTTATAAAAAACTAAACCAACATTAAACAATAACCAATACATATTTTAAGACAATTTTGATTCATAGTTACAACACAGTTTCTGAGATAATAAGGAATAAATAATGAAAAATGTATAAAAAAAAATTCTCACTAAAAACATTTTGGCAACAGCGCATTTATTTAACCAGCGAAAGATGCATGCGCTAGATTTTTTCAAAATTATAATTTTCATAAGGTGTAACGTAGGCGTTGATTACATTTGTTAAAAAATAACAAAACGATTTTTATAGAAATTTAAAATGTATTTAATCTGTCATTTTAATATAAAAATATCCAATCTCTTACAATGGTGCCAAATTTGTCAAACGAGCACGGGATTGGCTAGAATTGGTACATAAACAGCAAAAAGTTTTGCGCTTATGAACTATGAATCCTTATTGTCTGTTCTATATACTCTAGCATTAACTTTTTGCTAGTATTTAGGATATGGTCCAGTATTGTAATCGTGCATGAAAATATGCGTGAGCCTCATCCACATAAGCTCACGGGGGAAGTGAAACTTTAGCCGTAGATGTCATTGAAATAATTTAAATTTCCTAATATTATAATAAATTATAAAAGTAAAGATTTGAGCATCTTATTTTTGAAAATAGTTGGAATGTTTTTTAAAAATCAGCAAATTAACAAATCAATTTTAAAAGAGAAAGAATTTAATTTTTAGGACAGATTCTAAGATTTTAATAGAAATATTATTAAATTGCGATATCAGAGGGGATTCATCCCCCCAGGATATATTTCTATTAAAATCTTAGAATCTGTCCTAAAAATTAAATAATAAATTATTTTTTTATATTTTTTTTTTGGCTTTTTCGGCCTTTCTAGCCAATTTCTAAGCCAATTTACGACACTATTATTATTTATTTCTTTTGAAATTTATCTCTACCTCACCCCGGGGTCAGATTTTAGCCGGATGCCTCGAGTCGGATTCGAACCTGGGTCCACTTGGTTAGGCTGACAGGCTAGACATAGCCTACCCGGCCCCCTTATAAATTTTATTTAGAAAGTAAAGAAAATTTTTGAAAATTTTTTTAGAAACATTTTAAAATATAAAATACACGACTCGTGCTAAACAAGCATCTCTTATTTATGTGAAACCTACCTAGTATTTTATATTTAAAATTTTTAAAAAATTATCAAAAATTATCAAAAATTTTCTTTACCAAGAACCTACACCATTCTCCCATAACAAAATTTTATTTGTCATGAAATATTAGTGGGTTTTAAAATAATAATTTAAATTTCCTAATTTAAATAAATTTTATTTGCCACTAAATAGTTGTGGGCTTTAAAAAAATATTTCCCCTTTATTGTAACAAAAAGAAATTAAAAAGATACGTCGCTAAAGAAGTTTCACTTCAAAAGTTTTTTTTTTGCTTCGTTTTTTCAAAATATCTCAAAAATGGCTCAAACTACCATATTTTGATAAAAAAACCATGCCATTTTGGTCTACAAAAAAGCCTTGATTAGTGAACATCAAAAACATTATATTTGATGAGATATTAATTTTTTTGTCAAAATGTCTGTTACCAAATTATCTGTATGCTCTAGCTCAAAAACTAGTTTGAAAATCATAGCGAAATTTCACATTTAGTTTTGGTGCATTGAGATTAAGTGCTGATTAGATTTTTTGTTGAGACCGAACAATTAAGGGGGGGGAGGGTGGTTTAAAAAATTAAAATTATAAGTCAATAAGGAATTTAATTAAGGTCAAAAATCTAAGATTTTAGTAGAATATTTTTACATTGCATATCAAATGTCTCGAGGTTCGAACTAACAAGCCCGGAAAGCGTGTTAGTAGTCGGGTTCGACTCCTGAGGAGACGAAGCCCTGTGATATACAATGTAAATAAGCTGACGTTTTCTGATGTGGCCATCCATTTGACTTTTTGAATATTTAATAACATTATTTATAATCATGTAGGGGAGGGGGTTACTTTTTCCATATTTAGACTCCTGGGGGCCCACTGATTATGTATACAAAATTTGGTTGAGTTTGGTACAAGAGCCTATATTTTCATTTTTTGACCCCCCCCTTCCCCCATTTTGGGCAGTTAGTTTTTGCATTTTTAAACTTCTGGGGTCTCACTGATTATGTATACAAAATTTGGTTGAGTTTGCACAAATGGCCTAAATTTCTCATATTTAACCCCCTTAATTTTGGGTCGATTTGCACCAAAATCTAATCAGCTCTTAAGTTGAAGCCATCACACTCTCGTGGAAGGGAGTGTGGTGGCATAAAGCGGTGCCTCTCCCTTGTCGCCCTGTGAATTTCCCAGAGAACTTTATGCGATATGACCTTCAGGGCGATGAGGGGTTCTTTAATGAATTTTTACAGCTTCAACAGGAGAACTTATAGAGAAATTGTATATAAAAAGAAAAAAAGAAAATTTTTTTTTTTGTAAATATATAATGTAAATGTTCCTATAATTATGTAAATACTCCTGTAATTAAATTCACCCGACTATGTAAATATTTCTTGTTAGTGGAGGCCCCCACCTGCGTGGCCCAATAAACGAAAAATCAATGCACCAAAACTACGTGTGAAATTTGGTTTAGATATTCATACTAGTGAAGGAGACAATAAAAGAGTGTGTCTTCTGCTGGAATTATAAATTTTATTTATTATTATTATTTCTAACCTAACCACATGAAAGATGTTAACCTTTCATTCATAAATTAATTCCTGTGAATACATTGTAATAGACTGATGAAGAGGGCAAAGCCCTCGAAACTATAGTCTCGTTATAAATAAATAAAATTTATAATTCCAGCAGAAGACACACTCTTTTATTGTCTCCTTCAATATATAAAAATTCTGCTACTCTCGGCAAAAACTTTCAATTTAATTCATACTAGTTTTTGAGCTAGCTCGTCCACAAAAATTTGGTAACGCACAGACTAACTAGCAGAATAACAGACAGACTAACTAACAGACATTTTGTCAAAACAATTATTATCTCGAAAAATATAATTTTTTCGATGTTCACTTATTAGGGCTTTTTTGTAGACCGAAATGCCATGGTTTCGCTCAATTTTTTTAATCAAAATATTTTCAGCCGTTTTTGAGATATTTCAAAAAAAAGAAGGAAAAAAAACACTTTTTTCATGCACGATTACAATACTTGACCATACCCTGTATAGTAAAGTAAAATATTTTACTAAAATCTTCGATTTTTGACCTTAATTAAATTCTCTTTTGATTTATTTGGTTTTCAACGTGAGTTGTATTTTTGAAAAAAATCCATCTAATTTTCAAAAAACGATACTCAAACCTTCGAGTTAATTATTTTAAAATTATAAGATTTTGATAAACTTGATTTTTTTTGGAATTCTTGTATTTATTTTCCTCAATTAACAACAATTTCACGTTCTTTTTCTTCATCTCATGGTTATCTAACATATTATTCCGACCTCAAAAAATTTTCCCATCGTTTTCTGGGTCTTTTCGATGACCTTATTTCTCTTGGCCTATTATTTATAGTCATATTTGACGTTCTCTTATGGTCCATTCATTCTTTTAATCAAAACTCGTTTCATTCATTTTCGCTAAGCATCTCTTCTTCGCTCTATAGATAAACAATAATAATCAAAGGTAAAATTGCATATATTAATAGTTAGATAGGGGAATAAAAAAATATTCTTACTATATTAAAATTTAATTCAGAAAAATCTGAGCATTAAAGTCTCTGGATCTTAGATCTCTTAATCTCGGATTACGTTGGATTAAATTAACTCAAGCCATTGGTTTTTTTATACGTGTACTGTGGAAAACACTTTTAGTCGGATCAAGTCATTTAAGACACAGACATTAAATACTTTAACTTTATAGCTTATTAACACAAACCTTTGGTTCAAACGTTCAAGAACTCCAGATTCAACTTTTTTTTCTCATTTTCGTCATTTTGAAACTAATAATTTTGAGCTAAATTCCAAAATCTAATCCGTAGTTCTTTTTTAAATTAAACTGATAATCCATCCACATGACTTTACCATACACCCTGACCCCTCTCTTATATTTAATAAAATTATTTAGGGGGGTCAACCCCCTCCCTTTTGGGTGGTTAGTTTTTGCATTTTTAGTCTTCTGGGGGCCCACTGATTGTGTATACGAAATTTGGTTGAATTGAAGTGTTAAGATTTTCATTTTTTGACCCCCCCTCCCCATTTTGGGTTGCTATTTTTTGTATTTTTAGTCTTACGGGGTCCCACTGATTATATTTACAAAATACGGTTGAGTTTGTTCAAATGGCCTAGATTTTTATTTTTTGACCCCCGCCCCCAATTTTAGCCCCAGAAAAATTATTTTTTATTATATGTTCATTTTATAGTATATTTAATTTTTCTTGTTTTTTCAGTTTGAAAATATTATAATTTTAAATTTTAACCTCCTCCCCCCCACCCTTAATTTTGGGTCGATATGCACCAAAATCTAATCAGCTCTTAATCTTAATACACCAAAACTACATGTAAAATTTGGTTTTGATATTCACACTAGTTTTTGAGCTAGCTCGCCCACAAAAATTTGGTAACGACTAACAGACATTTTGACAAAACAGTTATTATCTCGAAAAATATAATTTTTTCCATGTCTACTTATTAGGGCTTTTTTGTAAACCGAAAATGCCATGGTTTCGCTCAATTTTTTTAAATCGAAATAGTTCAGTCGTTTTTTAGATATTTCGCAAAAAAGAAGCAAAAAAAACACTTTTTTCATGCACGATTACAATTCTTGACCATATGGTAAAGTAAAATATATATCTTTAGAACAAAAACAATATTTTGTTTTTGAATTATTGTGGGTACATTAATTCAAACATATACATAGTGACTCTATTGCGTAATTATAATCTTTGTCGATTTGTATCATAATAGATATTCCCTCAGTGAAATTTAAAACTTTTTAATTGAATCACATTTCAACCAAGAAATCTTAATTTCCGGCATCTTAATTTAAAAAAATCCTATAGATAGATAAATAAATTATAGAAAGAGTATGTACTAATGAAAATATATTTCTTCACTTGAATTTTTTAATTAAGTGTTGAATTTGAAGTGAAACTTCAATTAAATACATAGTTGTGGATTGAAAGGCAAGGTGAGTGGACACTGGACACTGGACACTGGCCAGGATACCTGGTTCGGTTTTTATCGCTTAAAAGGAAAACTGGAATAAATAAATACATCAACACTTTCTATTTGCAACAGATACATTTCATTTCATATTTTAATTTTATATCTATTTTAAATTTAATTTTAATATTTTATTAATAAATATGAAATTCACTTCTCACGTTAATTATTTTTTATGAACATGTTCAACGAGAGTATTATTTCCCTTGTTAAATTCACTGAATGAATCGATTTAAAATGTGATTAAATCAGACTTAAAAAAAAAACAACTATCTAATTCGTGATTGAGACTTTCATGAATTTGTCTTAGAAGGAAAATTATATTTAATTAAATTGAAGGAAAAAATAAATCTTTTTTGAGATTTCCGGAAATTTGGTAAATTTCGAAAAAAAATTTCACTAAAGTGTTTAATCTAGAAAACTGACACTTAGCACAATATGGTAAGAGACGAGGGGTGATCCGTGATTGGAAGTAGGTGTACACCTATTTGGAACTATTTTGGAAATACTTGGAAATATTTGGAAGTACAAGTGGAAGTAGGTGTACAGCATATTAGGTCGCGGTTCACCTCTCGGTAAGAGTGGTTCAAATTTTTTTTATTTATTAGTTTGAATTAATAATAATAATAATTGAATGTAATAGAAGGCAGGCCAGGGGTAGTGAAGAAAGAAAAAATTATCACATATCAAATCACAGACGTTTCGGAGGATTTTCCCTCCTTCTTCAGGGTTTCAAAGGTTCCATGAATGAAACAAATAAAATGTTTCCTTCTTCTCTCCACAACCGTGTTTAAAACTTGTGGAGAGAAGAAGGAAACATTTTATTTGTTTCATTCATTGACCTTTTGAAACCCTGAAGAAGGAGGAAAAATACTCCGAAACCTTGGCTTGAAAGGAAAGGAGGAAGGATTCCAATAAATTACACCTTATTTGATATGTGTTAATTTTTTCTTTCCCACTACCTCTGGCCTGACTTCCATTACATTCAATTAAAATTTCTACCAGTCCGTCTCTTTCCAGAGAAAATTTCGTTGCAAAAAAAAATAATAATAATAATAAATAAATAAATCTTTATTACTCGACCTGCTTAGGGCCAGTTGTATGTCGGTTGGTAAACTCTTTTTAAACGTTGACAAAGGGTAAAACCTTATAATTCACCTTATGCCTGACGGGTGCCTGTCATCTAATTGGCCATCCCGCCGGCCACAAGGTGAATTATAAGGTTTTACCCTTTGTCAACGTTTAAAAAGAGTTTCCCAACTGACATACAACTGGTCCTTAGAGGCACTCGATGGCTAGGTCAACAAAACATCAATACAAATTAACTACAGAAATTAACAATTAACAAACAAGAAAAAAAATAGAAATGTATCCTCATTAACAAATAACATGATCATCGATTTCCATCAAAAGACAAAACGTAATTTAAATAATTCCGAGCAAAAACCCGATACCAGGAGCAAACGACGCATTAGCCATCCCAACACTTGCCATAAGTTGTTAAGGAAATCTGGTCAAAACCTTAACAAGGATGGTATGACCTCTCTCTACCTCAGGTAATCTCTGCTTGTGAGAACTAAATAAAATTTTGCACAACTCTAGGACATTAGGATTTGACAAAATTTATAATTGATTTAATCATAGGGGGCAGAGGACTATAATCCCAAGTAGTAACAGACAGACTGTTCTACAAATCAATGCCAGATCCTACAATTATTACAATTATTTCGAATTCTTTACATTTCCAACTGGCAACTCTGAATTCCAAAATCCAATCAGTTCTTTGTTTTAAAAATAAAAATTTGGCACCAGAATAAACTTACTACGATCTTCTATTCTCGAGATTAGTCGGTATTGTATGACTGTTGTGTTGTTATTGATTGAAAAAAGAAGTAGTATGTTATAAATAGGTGTATTGTTAATAGAAATTTGTAAAAATTCTAATTTGAAATTCGTAAGAATTTTAAGTTTAAAATTATAAAAATTGTGAATTAAAATTTATAAGATTAATGGAATTTGTTACTATCGATCCTGCATGCATGCACAGTTTATTGTATTTTTTTGGTAAATAGTTATACTTAATTCATGGCGATAACCCCCCCCCCCCCGAAATGTTGAGATAAACATTGAAATTTTACAGGATATAAATAAATTCAATAAAAAATTGATTTAAAAAAATACTCTGATAAAAAATGCAATCTGGGCATCAAGGAGGTTATATCTCCTACTCCTAGGAGTATATCCATATTACTCTAATCCTCAGTGTGTAACTAGCCCCCCCCCCAGAATAATTTTTCTGTCTACGTCCTTAACTCTTGACTTAATTCGAATTTAAATGTTAAGATATAAAAGTAAAATGTATGAATATTAAAAATTTAATGTACAGAGCCTTATATTGAGCCTAAGCCTGAAAATGCAGTAACAACTATATCAAAATAAGCTGACGTGTTCTGATGTGCCATCCACTTGACTTTACCATACAACCTGGCCCCTCACAAATATTTAATATTTAATCAAATTATTTATAATGTAGGATTTGATTAATTAAGCATTTAATTTAGTAATTCTTGATTTCTGTTTAAAATCATGTGTTCGACAGATGTTTGGGCTTTCTGCCCTTGCGAAGGCCGCATTCTTTCTTTGTAGCGAGCCTTTTGTGTTCGAGAAGGCTGGTCGGCTGACACTCATATGCATGTGTGTGGGTGTACGTGTTTCAGCTGGGAGGCAGTCGTTGACAAGGGCTGTAAGCTGCCGACACCCTCACCCCACTTATATGCATGTGTGTGTATAAGTGTATATGTGCGCTGCTAAATATTGGTTGCAACGGCAAGTTAGTGCAGTTAGAAACGAGCCCTGGTCAAGATGACATGCTTATCGATGTGTTAGCTTGTCGATTTGATAGCAAGTGTACGATGTATTAATTAATTACGTGTATTACGATGTTTTAACGACGACCCCTAGACACGAATATGTATATAACCCCTTTTTTGTAAATAAATATATATATAAAGAAGTGAATGTGTGTTATTGTTTATTTCACCCCTATGAGCGAAGAGGGTGAAACCCACGCCTTCTACAAGTGGAGGCCTGTCCGAGATAAATCGTAGGGGGTGAAACCCCCCGCCCCCTACAAATGGGTGCTCGCGCCGGGATGAATCATAAAAAGTTCATCTTACCGGGAACGATTTGATGACGAAATGATGGAACGTGACGTGGAATCTTGTTGATATTCTGGTGAAAAAATTGTGCCCTAGAAGAATGAAGAATCTTGGCCAGCATGTCAATATCGAGAGAAACTTGACAGACTTCGATTTTGAGGACGTCAAAAAGCTTTTTAAACTTATTTTTGACGAAGAAGGTAATCGACACACGAGGCGGAAATTGAAGCTCTTCGAAGGCCTTAATTTTGGCGCCGCTAGTCGAGAGCGCAAAGCAAAAGCCGTTTGCAGTGACTTCTCTCAATCGGACCTGGTAATTATCTCTTCGATATTAGGCTTGCCCACAGACTCTGACAAGAAGTGTCTTGCCAGAAATCTCGTGGTAAGCTTGTCCGATTTTGGCCATCTGAAAAGGGTGCACGGGACTTCATCAAAAGACACGCGCGTGGACGACGGACAACCAGCTAAACAGCTGGGGGAGATGAATTCTCTCGGAGCTTCTGCGAAGCCAGGAATTCGATTGAAAAGTTCGACGGAACGGGGAGCGTTTCAATCGAACAGTGGATCAAAGAGATTCAGGATTTAGTTGAAGAATCCGGATGGGGTTCGACGGAACTATTTTTTCTGGTGAAGATGTCGCTAGCGGGCTATGCGAAAGATTATATTCAAAGCGAAAGAGGTTTGACTTCTTGGAGTTTGCTCGAAACAGCTCTGAAAGAGGAATTCTCGCAAAAAGATGAAAACGACGACGACGATGTTGAACAAAGCAAAGAGGATTGCTTTGTCCATAGCGAGGTCTACGAAGAAGATGTTTCATTTTGCGAGAAAGCCCCTTTCAAAGCCGGTTACAGCATGACGACGACGACGATGTTGAACAAAGCAAAGAGGATTGCTTTGTCCATAGCGAGGTCTACGAAGAAGATGTATCATTTTGCGAGAAAGTTCCCTTTCAGGACCGGCCGCAGCAGGACGCCAACGAGGACGACGCCGATGACGACGGCAACGAGAGGTTCAAAGAAGAAATCGCCGATGTCGATTTGGATGAAGACGAAGATGCTGACGAGGAGGATGTAGTTGATTTGGGTGAAAGTGGTGTGAAAGAAATTGCCTACTTGACGGATGAGCTGAAAGAAGAATTTGAAGAATTAAAGCCGAGGAATATACTTGAAAAAGGTGAATTGTTTGAGGATGAGAGCCAAGACAGAGAAATAGAAAAAAACAATTTAATTATGGATTTGCGAGAAGAAAGAAGAGTCAACAAAGAGATGAAAGAGTGCTCTTTGTTAGAAACAAGAGATAAAGAAAAAGATACGCAACGAAGGATGAATAATAACCGCCCAGGTATAGCAACAAAAGGTGTGACGCATACTAGTGTAAGTGATATTTCAAAAATCATTTATAATAAACGCTATTTTGTGAAAAATATTGGTGAATATATACGTTTGAGGTGTTCTGAAAATAATTTTATTTTTGATCGAGGAAAGATGTCACGCGATTTTTGCGCCAGGTGCGCGGTTCGTGGGTTCACGGGTGTGTGTTTGCGCGTATGTGTTTGTGAAAAAGTGTCTTTCAGTGAGTGCCAAAAGTTATTCGAGACCCGACTTGAAAATGAACACGTGTTTGAACAATACGAGACGTAGAAAAATGGATAAAGGTTTTCTTGAATAATTATTGTAGCTAGATTAAAATTTATAATTTAATTTAAATTATGAGGACGAAATTTTTGATTAAGATTGAAGTTTGAGCAATCAATCGTTCTTAAATTTTTTTGGTTTTTGTTTAAAAAATTAGTTTGTTTTTATGAAGTATAATTTTGTTTTGAACGTTGAATGATTAATTTTAGATTTCAAATTTTGAAAGAGAGAAATTAAGTTCAGAGTTAAATAGGTAGATTTTAATAAAAGAATTTAATTTGAAGACGAGATATTCAATTCAATTCAAAATTTAAATTCGAAGAAATTTTAAAATTAAAGATGGGAATCTTGAGAAATTTTATATTTGATTCGGGTTAAATTTTAATGAGATCATTTGAAAAGAGAATTTAAATTTAAATTTTTATGATTATTAATTAAATTTAAATTAAACGTGGAAGAATTTGATTTTTGAATTGAAGGAATGAAACAATTTTAGATATAAGAGGAAGTCTAATACTTTATTATTCTTATAGATGTGGAGATCATCATTTTTGTTAAAATGATCTTCTTTTAAAATTAAGTTACATATTATTTCTATATAATTATTATGTTTAAGACGTTGAAAATTGCTTTATGTGTTAAGAGTGATTTGATTTAGATTGTATCGAGTGATTTTTCATACGATTTTTGTGGACTTTAGTATAATTTGTTTTTCTATACAAGATTGAGATTATTTTGTTTTAACGGGGCGTTAAAAGTTTTAGAATGGCCGATTTGTAGGATTTGATTAATTAAGCATTTAATTTAGTAATTCTTGATTTCTGTTTAAAATCATGTGTTCGACAGATGTTTGGGCTTTCTGCCCTTGCGAAGGCCGCATTCTTTCTTTGTAGCGAGCCTTTTGTGTTCGAGAAGGCTGGTCGGCTGACACTCATATGCATGTGTGTGGGTGTACGTGTTTCAGCTGGGAGGCAGTCGTTGACAAGGGCTGTAAGCTGCCGACACCCTCACCCCACTTATATGCATGTGTGTGTATAAGTGTATATGTGCGCTGCTAAATATTGGTTGCAACGGCAAGTTAGTGCAGTTAGAAACGAGCCCTGGTCAAGATGACATGCTTATCGATGTGTTAGCTTGTCGATTTGATAGCAAATGTACGATGTATTAATTAATTACGTGTATTACGATGTTTTAACGACGACCCCTAGACACGAATATGTATATAACCCCTTTTTTGTAAATAAATATATATATATATATATAAAAGAAGTGAATGTGTGTTATTGTTTATTTCACCCCTATGAGCGAAGAGGGTGAAACCCAGCCTTCTACAAGTGGAGGCCTGTCCGAGATAAATCGTAGGGGGTGAAACCCCCGCCCCCTACAATAATCATGTAGAGGGTGGGTTAGTTATTTTATTTTTGACTGATTATGTATCCAAAATTTGGTTGAGTTTGCTCAAATGGCCGAGATTTTTAATTTTTAACCCCCCTTTTAAGCTCCCTTAATTTTGGGTCGATATGCACCAAAATCTAATCAGCTCTTAATCTCAATGGACCTAAACTACGTGTGAAATTTAGTTTCGATATTCACACTAGTTTTTGAGCTAGCTTGTCCACAAAAATTTGGTAACGCACAGACAACCAGACAAACAGACTAACAGACATTTTGACAAAACAATTATTATCTCGAAAAATATAATTTTTTTCGATGTTCACTTATAAGAGCTTTTCGTAGACCGAAATGCCATGGTTTCGCTCAATTTTTTTAATCAAAATACTTTCAGCCGTTTTTGAGATATTTCGAAAAAAAAAGAAGGAAAAAACTTATTTTCATGCACGATTACAATACTTGACCATACCCTGTATGGTAAAGTAATAAAAATTCCTATATAAATAAAGGCCTTAGAACATTTCTAGTACAAAGGAAAATTAAATTATCCCAAATGTACCTACTATACATATATAACTATAGCCAGTATTATTTTTATAATGTAAAATAAAAAATTCGCCTGAATACCTATTATTTAAACATCATTGTAATCAAATGAATAAAATCTGAATTGATGACCTCAATAATCGAACAAAGATATAAGATAGCATCTAGCATCGATAATCGGTCTTGTTCGGTGACCAGATCAATTCATTTCGATTTCAAAAACAAGAAACATGATAGTAATCTAATATTTCTATTTCTTATTCTTATAAATTCCAAATAAAAGGGTAAGTAGCAAGACAATAGGGGCGAACTCCTCATTTCCTAGATTCCCATAAAATAAACTTTAAGGGAAGTAATAATAAATACAATTTAAAGTATCAAGAAAAGCGATATCTTTTATCATAAAATAGGAAATTGAACAATAGAAAGAAAATAATTTTATTCTCATGACATTTTTAAAATTCTCAAAATTAAGTAGGTAAATAACTTAATTTTGAGAAGTAATTATTTCTTATAAAATAATTGAAAGTAAAATTACATTGAAAAAAAAGCCGAAATCTCAAGATCTACTGTTCAATTAAATTAAATATTTTCTTACCTGTTTTTTTAGTGTAAAATAAATATTTTGTAGATAATTAATAAGTACCTGTAGCCACCGAGCGATGCACGGTAACCAAGTTAAAAAATACAAATATATATAGTACACACCCCCTGGACCCCCCGAAACCTCGCCCCCACCACTGCACTCCCACCCCGCCGCCGGATCCCCCACAACTGCACCCCACCTCCTGCACCCCCTCACATCCACCCACCCTTGGACCCAGTTTTTGCATTTCTAGCTCTCTAATGGTCTACATATTATGTGTATATTTGTTTACTCCTACACCAATTTGCCCACATTCGTTCATATTGATAAACATTATAAAAAATAAATAGGAAAAAAATAGTAAAAAAAATTAACTGTATAGGATCTGAAATTAAAACATAAAATTAAATAAGATTTGTTTCCAAGTTATATAAAAAAAGCCCTTTCAACCACTTTATTTGTAAACACAC